>CM029658.1:19977673-20372673 GCA_017311315.1 Dendrocalamus latiflorus
GGTGGCCGGAGGCGGTAGCTCTGGCCAAGATCACCTCGGCAGCTCTGCAGCGCTTCCTCTGGCAGAACATCATATGTCGATTCGGCGTGCCTAGGGAGATCACCGTCGACAACGGTCTGCAATTCGATGCAGCCCCGTTCAAAGAATTCTACGGCAACATGGGCATCACCCTTCGGTTCGCTTCGGTCGGACACCCACAGTCCAACGGGGCGGTGGAGCGGGCAAACGGCGCTATCTCCGCCGCAATCAAGAAGCGTCTCATCGGGCTACCAAAGGGGAAGTGGCCGGTGAGCTCCACAGTGTCCTTTGGTCCCTTTGCACAATGGTCCACACGCCCAACGGGGTTCACGCCATTCAAGCTTCTCTTCAGTGACGAGGCAGTCACACCTGAAGAAATAAAGGCGGGCTCGCGGTGGTCCTCGTCCAAGCCACCAGATGAGGAACGTCAATTGTCCGTGGATCTCCTTAACGGAGACCGGGCAAGCGCAACACAGCACGTCATAAATACGTGCGATAGATGGTGCGCGGTCGCAATCGTTCGCTGTACCCGCGCGAATTCAGGCCAGGAGACCTCGTCCTTAAGATGGCACCCCACGTGGACACGGTAGGCAAGCTCAAGTCTAAATGGGAGGCCCCGTACATCGTCGCGGAGGCCTTACAGAAGGGGGCGTATCGCTTGGCCACCTTGGAGGGGCACACGCTCTGCCACACGTGGAATGCGGACAGGTTGCGGCGGTATTACGCCTAAGTCGAGCACACGAGGGCAAGGGCCTTCCACGGCTTCGGCAGACGCGAGCGGCTAGCGGTTAGTACCTCAACCCTTGTAACCGCTCACCCGCGCAAACGGGGATTTAATAAAGTGCATAGTTCATGCAAATTCTCTCATTTTCATACCAAAAGCGCGCGAAGGGTCACCTTCGTGTGCGCTGTGCATGAGCATGAATAAAGACGCGTGGGGGGACGCCTCCGCGCGCAGTCTATGGACTCTAAATAAGACGTAGCGTCGAGGTCCGCCTCCGCACGCACTCTACGGAGTATAAATAAGACGTAGCGACGAGGTCCGCCTCCGCACGCAATCTCACCGCCCGCAACGCGCGGAGGCTCACCTCCGCTCGCAGTCTACGGACTCTAAATAAGACGTAGCGTCGAGGTCCGCCTCCGCACGCACTTTACGGAGTATAAAGAAGACGTAGCGACGGGGTCCGCCTCCGCATGCAATTTCACCGCCCACAACGCGCGGAGGCTCGCCTCTGCGCGCAGTCTACGGACTCTAAATAAGATGTAGCGTCGAGGTCCGCCTCCGCACGCACTCTACGGAGTATAAATAAGACGTAGCGACGAGGTCCGCCTCCGCACGCAATCTCACCGCCCGCAACGCGCGGAGGCTCGCCTCCGCATGCAGTCTACGGACTCTAAATAAGACGTAGCGTTGAGGTCCGCCTCCGCACGCACTCTCCGGAGTATAAAAAAGACGCGGATGCTATCCCTGCGCACTCTATGGAGTATAAACAAGACGCGAACCCCGCGCACGCATGGGCGTTGCCCCAGTGCGTACTCTTCGGAGTATAAATAAGATACGGATGTCGATCCCACGCACTCTTCGGAGTATAAAAAAGACGCGGATGCTATCCCTGCTCACTCTACGGAGTATAAACAAGACGCGAACCCCGCGCACGCATGGGCGTTGCCCAAGTGTGTACTCTTCGGAGTATAAATAAGACATGGATGTCGATCCCACGCACTCTCCGGAGTATAAAAAAGACGCAGATGCTATCCCCGCGCACTACAAATGCGGCCCAGATACTCCCAAGCGCGCGCAGGTACCGCCCTTATGCGCACTCCCCGGAGTATAAAAAAAGCGTGGTTGAGGTTCCAACGCATGCAACGCCTAGGCGCCAACTCCGCTGCCACCACTTTGAAGGGTAGGGGACGGAGCGCTCACGCGTCTACTTCGACTGGCCGCCAGCTCCGCTGCCACCACTTCGAAGGGTAGGGGACGGAGCCCTCGCACGTCTACTTCGACTGGGCGTCAGCTCCGCTGCCACCACTTCGAAGGGTAGGGGACGGAGTGCTCGCGCGTCAACTTCGACTAGGCGCCAGCTCCGCTACCACCACTTCGAAGGGTAGGGGACGGAGTGCTCACGCGTCTACTTCGACTGGGTGCCAGCTCCGCTGCCACCACTTCGAAGGGTAGGGGACGGAGCGCTCGCGCGTCTACTTCGACTGGGTGCCAGCTCCGATGCCACCACTTCGAAGGGTAGGGGACGGAGCGCTCGCGCGTCTACTTCGACTGGGCGCCAGCTCTGCTGCCACCACTTCGAAGGGTAGGGGACGGAGCGCTCGCGCGTCAACTTCGACTAGGCGCCAGCTCCGCTACCACCACTTCGAAGGGTAGGGGACGGAGCGCTCGCGCGTCTACTTCGACTAGGCGCCAGCTCCGTTGCCACCACTTCGAAGGGTAGGGGACGAAGCGCTCGCGCGTCTACGTTGACTAGGCGCCAGCTCCGCTGCCACCACTTTGAAGGGTAGGGGACGGAGCGCTTGCGCGTCTACCTCGATTGGGCGCCAGCTCCACTGCCACCACTTCGAAGGGTAGGGGATGGAGCGCTCGCGCGTCTACTTCGACCAGGCGCCAGCTCCGCCGCCACCACTTTGAAGCCTGGGGTCCGAAGCGCAAAGCGTGCGCAAGCCTTTCTGCTACTATCCGAACGAGGGGCGACATCAAGCTTGGATACCCGCGCTTTACATGACCCACCACCTCACAGCATATTACATAACAAAAAGAACACGGGAGAGTTGTCTCTTAGCCCGAATAAGACAGTTGCATTACAGAAGCAGACATGCGCGGTGCGGAACACGCCAAAACCTAGAATTACTCCTTTGAGTTCGCGCCATCTTCGCCGCGACGAGTGCCCGCACCGCCTGCGCTGCGCCGAGGGACCTCTTTGAGCCAGCGAAGCACATCTCCCTCGTTCTGCAGCGTCCGCCGTAAAGCAACCGCGGCGGCACCCTCTCCGACGTACTTCCAAATTCGGTCATGAAAGTTTCGGGTGGCGGGCTGGGCGGCGCGAACGGCATCAGATATCACCCCGGGCTGGGTAGGCAGGTCAAGCTGAGGGTTTGCCAGCTCATTGACGTGCTCGCACCCACTGGCGTGCAGCAAGGCTAGGGCAAGCCCAGCACTCATGTAGCCGCAGTGGGTGCCGAAAGCCTTGGCGCCGGGGAGGGCGACGCTCGAGCCCTCCTCGATTCGCCCAAGCGTCTCCATCAGGTCCTGGCGGCTATGGGTGGCATCCTCCACGTGTACCGAAAGCCCCCGGAGGGCCCGCTCCAGAGACTCCATCGCATCCCACGCGGAGGTACACATGTTGTCCTAGCGCGGAGATTCGCTGAAGAAGGGTGGTCTACTCCTCCATCGCAACGCGCTGAGCCTCCTCCATCGCGCGTTGTGTGGCCAGTGCCGCATTCTTCGTGTTCGCGCTCACCAACTGCGCGTCGTGGATAGCCTCGTCCTGCTCCGCCATCAGCACCCGAATGAGCTCGTCCTTGGTGGCGATGGCGTCGTCCGCGACGCGCAGTTGGTCCTCTAGTGCCCTCCGCTCGCGCGCGCGAGTCTCCTCGAGGGATTTGCTAATTGCAAGCGTCTACACGAGCGTCACAACAAGGGTTATCCATCAAATAAGCGAAGGATATGCAGCGAGAACAGAGACCATTACCCTCATCTCTGAGGCACCCAGCGCGAGCGCCAAAAGGTCGCCCCCACAGGATTGCAGCGCCTGTCGATCTAGGTGGCTGCCAGCATACTCTGCCACCTCGCTCTAGGCGCGAAGCGTCTCCCACCGAGGTACGAAGTCGGAGACGCCAGGCCCCAGAGCCCCCGCCCCAGCGCCTTCGGCAGTAGTTGGGGCACATACAGTCCCCTGCTCAATCAGGCCGGCGACATCACGGGCCCCCCATTGCTTGATTCTTGTCCTCGTCTGGGAGACCTTGTCTCTCCTGGTGTCGACGGAATAAGCGAGCAAATCGGGAAGAGTTTCGCGAAGTCATGGGAGGAAAACGAACTACATCGACCTCCAATACCCTCTACCGCGGCCTCCACTTGGGTCATGAGCACCTCGCTGGCCTGAGGAGCGACAACCCTCCCGGCTTCAGGAGCATCCCCGCTAGCTGTCAGGACCTCAGTCACTGGACCTGCCACACTGAACCGGCCCCTAGAAGATGGTGGCGACTGCACCCGAGGTCGTTTCGCCTTCGGAGTCGTGGGTGAAGCCTCCGTGGTTACCTTGGCAGCCGCGGAAGCCGTCGCCAGCGACAACGCTGCGGTTGCCGCTGGAGGTGACGAGGCGTCATCTTCAAGAACGACGAGGTGTGCACTCGTCGCCTCGCCACCATATACGGCCTCGTCGGGAGTTACGCGCCTCCCCGAACCGGTCGATCCGAGCGCAGCGCCCGTCTCGCCCCCCATCCTCACGCTCTCGATCGGCGGAACGACCGGCGAGCTGAAGGCAAGGCTCTCCGATTGGACTTCGCATTGAAAGGATGGCGCCACCGCCGTCGCGCCGCTCGGCGATTCCGCAGGCACTGGGCACTCCGAAACGGGAATTTCCAAAACTACGCATACCCGATTAATCCGCCCTTGCTTTGCCAAGGAAGTTGCGGACTCGCGGGCCTTGTGCTCCTTCGCCGTGTACGGCCCAAGAACCGCAACCACGGCGCGCTCCGCATCTTCTAACCAGCGTACTGCACGCACAAGCGGAGTATCATACTTAAGGGTTTGCAAACACCTAGGTGGTACTTGGCCTATCGCAGGGATACTTACAGGGCGCGGAGGGCATATGGAGCGAAGACACCCCCGGGTGGATGCTGTCTTTCCGGTCGGGCCCCCGCTGCTCGTACTTCCAGTTACAAGAAAGCGGGGATATCCCGTACATGGTGAACTCCTCGGCGAGGTCACGCATGTTGAACCGGAGTGCGACCCCAGCAAGTCTCCGCGCCTGCTGCTCGTCGCTGGGTGAGGCATCACGTCCGAACAGCGGTCGAATGATATCGGCTCTCCACGGCTTCGGAGGCCGCTTGTGCTCAACCGGACTCCCACTTTTCCCGCGTAGCCAATGCGGGAAACAGGTGTGAGCACTCCGGTCTCAGCACGAAGTCCACGCTGCCGAAGTTCGAGTAAGCCCCCCTTCCACTCTCCTCGGTTGGCACCGTGCGTCATGCAGGATGGCGAACAACTCGGCGCGGGGATGGGTACCCTTCGTCCGCATCGCCCAAGTAAAGATGGCCAACCGGACGATCGCAGCCGGAGTCAGCTGCGCCAGCTCCAACCCATATGCTCGCAGCACTTCGCGAACAAAGTGTGTCACCAGGATTCGGAGCCCGGCGTCGAAGAATGCCACGAAGACGATCGCCTCCAACTCTCCCGGGTTCGGCTCTGTTTCGTCAGGCCCGGGCAAGCGAGCCCTGGCACGTTCCCCCAGCTTCTTCTCCCGAAGAAGGGTTTGGACGGTCTCCTCTGTGACGCGACTCTGCCCCAGCACGCGGGAGCAACGACCCTTGGACCTCTTCATGACATCCCAGCGATGGGTGGTTTGCTTCCTGTCGCGCGGAACCAGGCGGTACTTCGCCGGTGGTGGCGTCAGGCAGCGCTGGCTCGACGAGGCGCTCTCGCTCAGGCGACGCGCAGGGTCGTCAAGGGCGGCACCCCTGTTAGCTGGGAGGTCATCGCGCGCAGCCATTCCTCTCTCCTCACGGCGGCGGGCAGGCATGAAGGCGAGAATAACAGCAGGATGCGCAAGAAAAGTGGGAAGGAACGCACAAGCAATCAAGCAACCAAGGGGAACGATTGCATGCCCACAGTGGCAACTTATAAAGCCCCCCGTCTCCCCCGCAGGCAGAAGGTTGAACGACAGAATTACAGCGGTTCGGCTACCCACGATCGGGCAGTGCAACCGCTGGCAACCACGACAGGCGGCGGTAGGTGGGCGATCAGCACACAATGCACCGATGCACTCCTGCCGCGTGGCCACTTTCCCTGGGGAAGAGGCGAACGGCCGTGGTCGTGGGAACGCTGGCATCCCACGACGCTCCAATCATAGCCGGCCGCGTGCCCGCATCCAGTGCAGGGCAGACGGAGCAGCCATGCCAGCCTGCCCCTGACAAAGGCAGGCGCGATTCCAGGCATCATTAAAGCGCACTCCCGGGCCACGCAACCGTCTCCCCCCGCTGGCGCTACATCATGCGGAGCATTTTCTGAGACTCGGCTGCCCGGGGCAGCCGACCAAGTTCGCCTCGCCCCCACAAATACCCGGAGCACGAAGTAGGGCACGCCTGGACCTCGACCCCGTCGAAGCCCTCGGCCTGCCCGGTGCCTTCGGCCTCGAGGCCGCGCCAGCTCCGGGAGCGGAAGACAGCCCTCGCACAAGCATGAACGGACGTGCAAACACAAGTGTGTATCTAGGTCATCGAGGATCACAGGCCGATGGGACGGAGGGGGCCAAAGGGCTCAGCGGCATGGCTTCGGCCCGTGAAGCCCTTCACCATGAGAGGCTCCTGTCATAGGGGTGGCCCCCACCTAAGCCCAGTAGGCCTGTTAGAAGGATGTAAGGTCCGAAAGAGGACATATGTAATGACACGAATGCCCCTGGTGGGAATACTCATGTGTAAGGGTATATCTGTACAAGCACTCACCATTTGGTTATATGTATGTCACATAGGCCACGGGGAGGACCCCGAAGCAATTCACTTACTCAACTCTCCACTACCACTCTCTCTCTCTGTTTGGTCTGTAGCCACAACAGATATTTATTTTTGATAGCTATTGCACTCAATCCTCTGTAATCTATGCACACTCTTCTTGGCAAATAATACTGGTGTTGACCACGGTGAAACACTAGGATGGACAAACTTTTTATCTATCAACTCATTTAACTATTTCTTGAGTTCTTTCAGCTCACTTGCTGACATTCTGTATTGATATTTAATGACTGATTTGGTTCCTAAAATTAGTTGTACAACAAGGTCAATCTATCTATTTGGAGGTCTCCCTGGCAATTCTTTTGGAAAAACATTTGGATATTCTTGAACTACTGGAGCTTGAATTACCCCCTTCTACTCTCATGTTGTTAATGCTTTTCTTTATTTCTTCTATCAAAGTATGATCAGTTTTCACTGTCACTTCCTATCCTTCTAAATTAACCAATGTCACTGACTTTCTTTCATAGTCCACTTTGGCTTTATGTTTTGTTAGCCAATTTATTCCCATTATGGTATCCAATCCTTTTATGTCTAATAGTAGCAGGTTAGTTTTAAATCTAATCCCTTGTATCTCTATATTCAAATCATTACACCCAGGTTGAGGGTTTAGATTTTGAGGAGACCTTTGCCCCTGTAGCTAGGCTATAGGCCATTAGGATCTTGCTTGCATTCGCAGCGTCTAAGGGTTTCAAGCTTTACCAGATGGATGTTAAGAGTGCCTTCCTCAATGGGTATATTGTGAAAGAGGTCTATGTTAGGCAGCCTCCAGGTTTCGAGAACACAAAATACCCAAACCATGTCTACAAGCTTTCCAAAGCCCTGTATGGACTTAAGCAAGCCCCTAGAGCTTGGTATGAGAGGCTTAAGTCCTATTTGTTGAGTCATAGGTTTGAGATGGGTAAGGTAGACAAGACCTTGTTCATTCGCAGGTATGGCAATGGCCTTCTACTCGTCCAGATTTATGTGGATGATATCATCTTTGGCAGCTCTTCTCATGCTCTTGTTTCCCAGTTCTTTGATGTCATGAGCACAGAGTTTGACATGAGCATGATGGGCGAGTTGAGCTTCTTCCTTGGATTCCAGATCAAGAAGACACGGGAGGGTACTTTCTTGTATCAGGGCAAGTACACTCGTGACCTCCTAAGACACTTTGACATGAGTGATGGCAAGCCGGTGTCAACTCCATTGGCATCATCAGCTTCACTCGATCCAGATGAGGATGGCGAGCTAGTTGATCAAAAGGAGTACCTCAGTATGATTGGTTCCCTCTTGTATCTCACTGCCTCGAGACCGGACATACACTTCTTCATGTGTCTGTGTGCTCGATTTCAGGCCTCCCCTCGCGTATCTCACCGCCAGGCGGTGAAGCGCATCTTTCGGTACCTCCGAGCTACCATAGACTATGGTATCTGGTACTCTTCATCATCTTGTCTTTCCCTCAGAGCCTACTCCGACGTAGACTTTGCTGGCTATAGGATAGATAGAAAGAGCACTTCTAGCACTTGCCAATTCATTGTTACTTCTCTTGTTTCTTGGTCTTCTAGGAAGCAGTCCAGTGTTGCACAGTCCACTACAGAGGCCATGTACGTTGCTCTTGCTAGTTGCTGCAGTCAGGTGCTTTGGATGGTCTCGACCTTGTGGGATTTTGGGTTAGCCGTAGACAGTGTTCCACTCTTTGTGATAACACTTCTGCCATTAATATTGCCAAGAACCCAGTGCAGCATTCCTGGACCAAGCACATTGATATCAGATATCACTTCCTTAGAGACCATATGGAGAAGGGTGATATAGTGCTCCAGTTTGTGAAAAGTGATCACCAGTTAGCCGATATCTTTACCAAGCCTTTAGATAGTTCTAGGTTTTCAGCCTTGTGGGGAGAGCTTGGGGTGGTCTACCTTTATGGTTTATTGTGAGGGTTAGCTTTTCATTGCTATATATCTCATTGCTTATATGCTCATGTTCTCATTTTGCTGCATTGCATATGGGTGCATTTGGGTTAGTCATTCTAGCATAAATTAGAGTGGTTCTCTCACCTAGTTGCTTAACTTCTTCATCTCATCTTGTGATTCTAGGATACTGCTTATTAGCTATCTCTCTTCTCACTAGGTTGAGTTCACTCACTTCTTATAGGTTTAGCGAGGGTTGGGCCACCTTGGGTAGACAGGGAACGTGTTTACTCCCTTGTGTGTTAGAAGATCAGCTGCTAGTCCTAGCGTCATATGGGGTAGACGAGAGTCAGTACTGAGCCATAGTATCCTCTATATCTTATCTATGCTTTAAGGACTGCCTTTTCTGATTTTCTTGCCAAGCTTCTCGTTTTTATTTGCTTTGGTTCAGGGGGAGTTCATCTGGGATTTTCTGGATCTTAATATTGACATAACTCAACTTGAACTAAAAGTGCATCACATGTTGAGGGGGAGCTGGATTTTCTTGCATTTCATTTCAGCATTCTGCATTGTAATATAACTACATGGAGTTTTGATTATTATCCTTTTATGACCTGTTTACAATGCATTACATCTTGCCATGATCTGTGCTAAAATTGCTAGATTTATCATGACTGTCTATGTGTAGTCTCGCTCTTGCCATGATAGGTTTATTAAATATGCTCAACTTAAACTAAATCATGTCATGTTAGTTCTTGAGACTAGTTTGTCTTTAGTTATCATTTTATGATTCATGCCATGTCAAATAGGCTGAGTTGAGTCTTGAATCTTTATTGAGCTATGCTAGTTCTTTTATGAAGCATGAGTTATCGTTAACTCCTTGTTCTTGAACTAAATTCAGCAAAAAGCAAAAAAGATCTCTTTTGTGCGAAAAAATTGATCTCACCAATTCTTTTTCATGAGACTGCTTGCCATTGCACCAGGCATGAACTCAAGGGAAGTTTTGGTTGACCAAGACCATTTTCTTAAGCTTCTAGCTTGGAATGGTCGCATAAGGCTTGAGATCTAGCACATGACAACACACACAAAATCTGGTTGAAAACAACCATGAGATTTTATAAGGAAAAACATGTCACTTGTTCTAAATTTGCTTAATTACAAAAAGATCAAGTACTTGAACAAATGATTCATTCTTGACCTTGTAGCACTCTAAATTGACTTAACACTAGCTTCTTGGTTCCACTTAAAATATTGACATGGCGTGCTTCATCCTTGCAAACCTCTAGCTAGACTATACTCTTGGATAACTTGACATGCTAAGAAATTCGGTCTATACATGCATAGTCATGATCATGATAGCATTCTTATGTGTTATGGCTTGGTGTAATACTCAATAGGTCATTTTGGATAATCTTCATGGCTCCGAATGCTTAAATTCAATAATATTTAGTCATTTCATCCAAATCATGCTTTATTTTCTTCCATGCATCTTGATGATTTTATTGCCAAAAGGGGGAGAATATTGGAGAAAAAGGCATAAAAAGGGAACTTTCAAGGAGCTTTTGAGGAAAACCTGCTCTTTCTATTTTTGCTCCTTCTGTCGACATGGTCATAAGTTTCTTTGTTATTCCCTTCAGACCATGTGTGACTTTCTTTCATTTTAAACCAAACAAACTCAACTTTATGCTTTTCTTGTGTTTGTCAATATACTCATCAAGGGGAAGATTGACAGACCATGTGGAGGTGACCTCATGTGTGATGAGTAATTGACCCATGCTCTGGAAAGTTTGAGTTTGATTTGGGTGGTTCGTGCTTAAGTATCTTCTATTTGATGCAAATTGATTACAGTGTTTCGAGCAGTGCTATGTGATGTTTTGTTGTCTGTGATGGTTGCAGGACTTTGAAACTAAGTCATGGCGAGGCATGGGATGGCCAGACTAGGCACAGGCGGTGCTGAGGTCAAAGCGGTCGGGAAATGCCGAAGACGGCGAGGATTCAAGGTGGTTGCGAGGCTTGGACGACAAGAAAAGAGGAAGCTTCCAGGAAGGTGCAGGAGTGGCATTTTGGTAAAATGCGCAAGGCTGCAAAGAGGAAGCGGATTCGGTTTGAGTTAGTGGGTAAAGCGAGTTGTAAACCCGGTAATCAGAAGTTATAAATAGATGGGTGGTGCACTAGTAGAGGTGTCAGTTTTTGCTTTCTTCCAGTTTCTGTTTGAAGAGTTCTTGGGCAGAGCAGGTCTGCTTTGGTCCCATGTCTGTGTGAGACTCTGGGAGTTGGTGTTGCGTTCTTGGTTTTCCTTTTGAGTGTGTTGTCCAGGATGTGAATTCCTGTAAGAGATGGATGTAGAACTCTTTACTAATGCAATCATACATCTCTTTGCATCTACCTTGAGTTCTGTTGTTATGTGATGTTTTGATCTTCTGCTTCTCTGTTTGTCTCACTTTCCCTTCAGGTGTCTTTGTTCTGCTCTCTGAATTCCTTTTTGTTTGGGTGGATTTGAGTTCTTGTTCAAGAAGTTGAAAGATGACTATGCTTTGAACTGGGAACCGCCTCAAAGCCCTTTGGCTAATTTATTCCTGAAAGCAAAGATCTCAGTTTTAGTACTCCCTCTGAAGATTTGCTCTCTTCAAGACTTACTCTGCTTTTGCCAAATCTAGGGTTTACTATTTGTGAAGGCAGAGCAAGTTTGAGTATTTGTTTGTCTTGATGAAAAGTGGTTTGGCTTGGGTTTTCTTGTTGTGGGATCCTTCTTGCTGTGATCAAGAGTCTCATAATCCATAGATATGAGAATCTTAAGCTTTTCAGCATTTGGTCTCACTTCTTGTTCAGCTTTGCATTTTCGGTTTCTTGCTTTGTTTGAGTTCTTATTCAACTGAATTGATCTTGGTTTGCATCTTATTGTTTCCCGAGGTTGAGTTGTTGTTTAGTTTTTAGTCTCTCTGAATCGACCTGGGAAAAGTAGTAATCGATCGACTTTTGTGTCTATGTTTCTTGTTTTCGTCAAGTATCTACTGTGCCGACTGGTTTCAGCGCTTTCTATTATCTTTTTGCTGCTTGAATGCTTTTCTTTTTCTCTTCTCTTTTGTTTGCTATTTCTGGCTTTTAGGACCTGTTCTGTTCAGCTCTCTGTTGTCGGCAGCTAATTCAGTATTCACCGTTTCATCTTCAGTCTGCCTTCAGTTCTGAGTTGTAGTAAATCGCTGCTTCCTACTTCTTCTATTTCTCTGCCGAATTGTTCTTTAAATCTGACTATTCACTTCCTAAGATGGGTCGTCAATATAGTTTGAAACTCTTATTTCTTTAGCTTGAGAAGTGCAGCAAAAGATCAACAATCTTTCTGTTTGCAGTTCTTCTTCTGTATTTACTATTTATGCAGTTTTCAGTAGTCACTTTCTGCTTTTTCTTTCAGGTCTCCTGAATGTTTTCTCTTTAGTTCTGTTTTCCCTTTCGCCTTTTTGCCTCTATTCTCTCTGATTGCTTTTCTTTTTTATTGCAGCTGGCTGTCCTCTGAACTGCCTTTTTTGTTTTTCTTTTCCTACTCTGTTTTCTGTTTTGGCTTGTAGCATCTGAACTTTGTAGTTTTTTGGTCAAGGCTGAAGCTTCTGGTCTTTTCAGTTTCTCGACCAAATCAGTTTCCGGTTTGGTTTGTGTTCCTTTAGTGAAGTCCATTTTTAGTCTAGCTGTGTTTCTCAAGTGAGCATTTTCAGTCAAGTCTGATCTGTAGCTTCTGGTATTTTCAGTTTTGAGCAAAGTTTATTTCTGTCAAACTTTTTCTGTCTTCATAACTACTATAGCTATCGGAGAAGAAAAATAGTGAGAATACTTGGGGAGGT
Organism: Dendrocalamus latiflorus; assembly: GCA_017311315.1. Lineage (NCBI taxonomy): Eukaryota > Viridiplantae > Streptophyta > Magnoliopsida > Poales > Poaceae > Dendrocalamus > Dendrocalamus latiflorus. The sequence continues at coordinate 19,990,146 of CM029658.1, forward strand.
TTGAAGGCACCATTCACCCCCCCTCTGTTGTCATTTCGGTCCTACACAAAATTTTGATGAGATTGAGATACGGATACTGATAGCAATCAATTTATTGATTAATTAACACAACTTTTTATTTATTTCACACAAATTGTACATACATTGTTCTTAAGGTATATATTACAACTTGTTTTACACACAAAAACTATTTACAAGGTTTACACTTCTACTCTTGCGTAATTTATAAGTTACACCTCAGCTTATGGACTTCTTCAATTTTCACCCTCTGATGGTGGATTACTAGACGTATACCACATGCGTTCCACTAGATCTTCATCCATTGGTTCCTTTCCCTTGACCTGAATATCGTTGGCTTCAACCTTCTTCTTTGCATCAGAGGAGGATCTGCGAAATAGACGACGATACTGATGAACATTCATGATTGGTTGTGGTTGATCATTTTGCCTTCTTTGTGGATCTTCCCTGACATGTGTTGGAACACACAATGAGTCCCCACATTCTGACATCTCTCCAGCTTCAACCATCTGTCGTCATCATAATTCTCTTCGTAGAATATACACTTCATGCTGGGCTAGATATAATTGGAAATATAATTCATGGTACTCTCCTAACGTTCTAGAATACAGGGCTTCCTGATACATAGTGTGTTGAGCCACTTCATCTATACTTTGGTCTTCATCTACTTCTGGCTGGGGCAGTAAAAAATTGATGCCATTATTGAAGTCTTGTGGAATCATGTGATATGGTGAATTGTCAAACTCCTCATCATAATATCCTCGGAGGTACAATACTGCTTTCCGAGCTGCATCTTGGAGGGTGTCCTTCTCTTTAATTCTATACCCTATGAATTTGTGCCATGTATATGGTCTGATGCTTAACGGAGTCAAGATAACCCAGGCCTTCCATTGATATAATCTCCCTAGAATAAATGGCTCTTCAGAGTGGAATATTGGACGATAACAATTGGTTGTATATAGGAATTGTTGCATCCTCCAAAGTCTGACTGCCCATCCTCTCAATTATTCTAGCTTCGAGTAAATGACCATTTGCTTAATAATGACAATTTGAAATTAGACAAGAAATTGATATAAATCTTTTACAAAAATGTAAAACTAAATTTAATTGAATCTAAGATAGATAAGGTAGCACTACGAACAGAAAGATAGCAATAATACTTACAGTTTTTCAAAATCTTTGTTGTATTTTTGGAATTAAATCTTTTGAAATTCCCAATCCTAACCCATCTTATGGTCTCATCATATGGTCAAGCAAGCTGGCTCTGATACCACTCTATAATGACCCCATTTCTGAGGCCGTTTGTTTTCTCCGCAATTGCCCAAGATGTTCAATTGCATGGTTTTGTATAAGACTGTCCATCACAACTACTCATGCTTTGAACTTAAAAGCCAACTTTATTACAGAACATTGTAGCATATTATAGCGTAATGGCTTCCAAGCCCAAAGTTTATGTTACATCACAAAAGAACTTTCAAGAAATCCACAGGCGTGCCTGAGCATGGACGAGACCTAAAACCAGTAATCATATCTTACCAAGGGATCATACAGGTTTCCTCGAATGGTTCTTTGTTATCTTCCAAGATTTCTTCTCTTGATATTTTAGCAAGCATGAGTACAATTGTACCCAAAAGTCACATGGGAATGTCTAATTATCAACTTGACATAATTCAATGGAGTGGAATATGTTGGTTTTACGACTGTATTTGTTGACGTAGGTTTATTTGTAAACAGTGTTCAACATAAAAAGTAAAACATTATCTTTGTTGGGGAAAGGGGGTTTAACCAACTTAATTACCAACATGGAAATCATACCAAAATTACTTATGCCTTGTTACTAGATTTACCTATTAAAACAGCTTTGTATACCAAAAGTACGGTGTATCCGAATACTATATGTCTTACTCTGCAAAGTTGCCCAGCTTTACCCACAAGATTTCTCAAAATCACAATGTCATGCAATATACACGTAACATTTTAGCGCGTGACTGACTTGAGATAACAAGATCATTCATTGTTATTTCTATTCTATCTTCTACCCAGTAGACTCGCGACCATTCAACCTTTATCGAGAATCCATAGACCAATGCGGAAATTGCGACCCGACGTTGAGTGGACATACCGTTGTGAAGAATGGCAAGTTACTTTACCAGTCCCACTTCTATTTCACCATTTTTATTGTGGGCTAACCTAAAACTCTAGAATAGCTAACTTTCCTATAGACATTTGATCGAATTGAGCAATGTACTAGATCATGTTTGACAAGTCAAACTTGTGGTTGAGCGATTCCTATGTCCTTTACTTAGCATAAGTGTTTGTCCTTAGTATTCTCAAATGAGGTCAACATCCACATCCCATGTGCACCACTGCATAGAACCACCGAACCAAACTGAAGCCCAAGGATGAGGTCATAGGCTCCAACCATTTAGTGGCTTCCACTAATTAGCCTCAATCCTAGTACCATTTTGAAATCTAATAAAATATTCTTACTAGTTTAAATAAATCATTTGATTAACCAATTCTACTATTACTTAATTAAACAATAATCAATAACCAAGTTTTTCAAGGTGAATATGGCTTACAAAATTAAGACATGGCCTTGTTGGTGGTAGGATTTAACTAATTATTATGTCATTCTAAACTACCATTTTATGTAAATAAAAGTGTGTAAATTAGATAAATGAAATTAAATCTTAATTACATAATATGGGCTCAACATGATCAAAGACATGTAATTTGCCTTCCTGTTCAAACTCTTCAACTGGAATTAAGTTTCATGCGTCTTAATCTACTCCTACGACGGACTACTCTGTGAATCCGGGTGCTATCATAGAAGAATAAGTGAGTAAGTCCGTGCTTGAAAGAATACGAGCTAGGATGAAATAAAAGAGAAATAAAATTCAAAAAAGGTTAAACATGGGTGGGTTTGAATGGTTAGGGTTTCAACAAAGTCTGGATAAGTTGAACGGAGCTAAAAAATAGTTTAAATGGGCTCAAAATGGTTGAAATGGGTATAACCATGCTTAATAGGTTTTGGATGAATAGTAATGGGTTGGGTTGTGTGAACAGTAATGGGTTGGGTTGGTTTAAATGGGCTGCATAGTGATGGGCCATGAACAACAGTAATGGGTTGGGTTGGTTTAAACGGGCTGCATAGTGATGGGCCATGAACAATGTTGACTGAATGTGAAGAGTGCTAGGTTGTGAACACTGGGTTGTCCCACTTGGCCTACTAGGCTTTTAGCATTTTGGGCTCATCAAGCCTTCCCAACTATTCGGCTTGTGAGTCATGTGGTTGGACTCACACTCATGGCCACCCGAACAGAGGAGGAAGATGGCGGCGGTGATTGGGCCACAGCGAGGGCAATTGGTGTCTAGCGGTGGTGCTGTGACTTCTAATGTGTTTCAGGGAATGCAAAAATGAAGGAAATTTAAAACTTTTGCATGCATAATATTTTCTTCGCTTTTGTTGGAGCTTCCTTGGAAAAGTAAAATAAAAAAACCAAATGTGCATTGGATGCAGCTCAATTTGAATTCAAAAATCAAATCTAAAAAGATGATCAAATGTTAGAACTAGAAGATTTTTAGTATAAATCATTTCAAAATCATTTCACTATGTCGAGCTCATGGCGATGGCGCCCCCACCGCCAGTGCCTCGCCTCGGCCATCCTCTCAACTAAGGCTACGGTTCCCCTCTACTCCTCCTCCAGCCTCTCGCTGACTCTGACTCCTCGTTGCCCGAGCTCTTCGTGCCATCACTGGTAACCCTAGGTCAATCCTAGGTTTAGGCTATTGTCTGCCGGCTCTGCTCCAAACTTCTTCCTTCCTCCTCTGCTTCACCTCTTCTACTTCCTCCCCTTCTCGATTTATTTGATTTGATACTAGATTTTGATTTGCCCCTTTTGATTTTTGGATCTACTCAAGGGTGGTCGTTCGGTGGCTCCAGCTGGGCTCGAGGTCATGCCATGAGCCGGGGGAGAATGCCATGGCCGTCGGGTGCGCGGTGTCCTCCCTACACCACGGTGGTTCACCTCCTCGGTACTTTCGCTTCCACTGCTCTCTTCCTCTTTTTTTGGATGCTGCTCTATGTGAATGTTCCATGGTGCCCTAATGGTGCTAGGTGACAACGAATGGTGGCCTATTGTCTATGGCCATGCATGGTTTAATATTGAGAAATTGACGTTATTGCTATGGGTAATTGCTGGGCTACCTTTGCTGGTTGATTGGGTTGCTTTGGGCAAGGATGGCGTCCGGCTCATGGATGGTCAGATTCTCTGTGAATGGACTGCCTACCCGAAATTAATCTCTATGGCTCTGACGGCCATTTCTTCCTTTAACTCTTTTCTTTTGTTTGGTTTTTTTGGTATCTTTATATTTGCACATTTCGTAATTGAAACTGTGTTTCATTTGGGTGTTCGACAATTCATACATGTAAAATATGTATGTAGCTTCTAATTAAAGGTATACATATATGAGATGTTACTGATGTAAATAAAGTTCTATAATTTCTTATTAGTTGCAGTTGTGTTGCAATTATCTAAGTTTGTGAGACAGTCATTCGGTTGGGACCGAAAATTGTAAATTTATAGCAATTTGTATTATTATTATTAATGTAAAGAGAGCTGTATATTTTTATTTAGTTTAAGCCAATTTTAGTTGTAGCTCGATGAATGAAAATTGATTTGTTGTACAAGAATTGTAATGATTACACTGTTGTACTACAGACTGTTATATATATTTTAATTGAGTTGAATGCTTTTACTTGTGCAATTTTACAAATTGTTTTCATCCTCACCATTGAAGTTCTAAGCGCATTGTAATTGTCTATCGCTTGTCGAGTTCAATTTAGATGACTGCGTAGAAAAGTTAAATTCCCCAGCATTTTAGATCATTAGTTACATAATTAATCCCACTTAACGTCGTAACTCACCGCTTATGGTTAATCAAAGACATGGGTTGTTATTGTAGGATCGGAAATGGCAACAGAGGGGGGGTGAATGGTGCCTTCAAAAATTGCCCCCAAGTATCCACATACTTCTCCGATAGCTACAGAAGCTATGAAGCACGAAATTTGATGCTTACTGGAAGTGGAGAGAAGACTAGAAAACCGAGAGGGAAAAACAAGGCTGATAAAAACACTGCAGGTCAGAGAGCATGAAATGAGGCTGGTCATACTGCTCAAGCATGGGTTTATAGCTTACCGAATTAATCTTAGAGTCTAGGTTTGTCACATCCCAAAAATTCGCTTTCTGAAAAATTTAATTTTAAATTAATTATTTTAATGTATTTGAGTCTTATCTGGATTTATTCGGATTTATTTGGATTTTATTTAAAATTTTAAAGCAAGAAAATGTATTTAAAATATTTTGTTAAAGCCAAAAAGAGTTTATTTTATTTTTCCTAGCCTTCCCTAAATTTTAATTAATTTTAGAGAATTTTCTGGAATTTAAAATCAATTTTCAAAGTTAAAAAAATTTATAAAATTATAAAATTCAAATCTGAAATTTAAAAATATTTTTTATAAGTCTAAAATACTTCCAGGAATATTCTATGATTTTTTTGGAATTTTTAGGCATTAAATATTAATTTTCCAAGCTTTTATAAAGTTTCTAGTAATTTCTGAAATTTATTCCGAAAATAAAAATCCAATTATCCCTAGCCCGCCACGTGTCGCCCTCAGATTAAATCAACCTCTCTCCACGTTTTAATCCTAGCCATCCACCACAACTTACCCCTTCATAAAATCCAAAGCCTCTCATTCACCCACTTGCCACGTGTCGCAAATCCGACGGCCCGTACCCCTTCACTAAATCACTCTCTCTATGACACATGGGGCCCCCTTGTCATATCCTTCTTCTACCTTCCTTTCTTCCTCCTCCCACCGTCTCTCTCCACCTCCATTAACCCGAAAATAAAGCTTCAATTTCGGCCGTTTCCTTCGCGTTAATTCCCGATTAAATTGTGGGAACGGATCCCCCATCAATCCCCTCTAACCCGGCGACCGTTTTCCCTCTTTTAATTCCCCTAATCGCGTTGTGCATTAACTCCGGCGAGCCCCTTCCTTTTTCCGGCCGCCCTCTCCCCTTGCCTATAAATAGAGCCCTCCCCTCGGCCTCCTTCACCCCGCCTCACACCGCGCCTCCTCCTCCTCTTTCCGGCCGCCTCCCGGCACCTCGCCGCCGCCCCCATCAAAAGCGCCGGCCACCCTCACCGCCGCCGCCTCCTAGCGCCGTCGCCGGCCGCCCCGCCTTCCGTCGCCGCCGCCGGTAAGCCGCCGCTGACCCCCCTTCACCCGCCGCCGCTCGCCGCTCCACCCACCTCCGGCCGCCGGCCGCCGGCGAGGCCGGCCGGCCATCTCCCGTGCGCGCCGCCCGCGTGGCAGCCGCGTGGCTGCCACCTCACTGCCGCGTGGCGCCATGTGGCCGGTGCGCCACGTCGGCAAGGCCCGTGGTCCGTGGGTTCGGTCCACGGTAGACCGGACCCACCCGTCATTCAAATACATTTTCCCGCTCAGCAAATTCGAAATTTGATGACGTCATAAATGGCATTTTCCAGTACAAAAATAATTCCCGAAATTCGGTTTTTCCTTTTTCCCTCCTATTTAATCTTTCGGAAGCCATAACTTTCTCGTTTTAACTCCGTTTGAGCCCATTCAAATTTCTAAATTCATCAAAAATTCCAAACTATCCATTTCTTCCATCCTTTTAAATATTTGAAATTTATTTGATATTTCAAAATTTAAATTTTAAATTCCAATGCCTAGTTTAATTTCAAAGCCTCAGTTCCATTCCAAATTTTCTGTGCACTTTCAAAATTCAAATTCAAATCTTGCCAAATCTTCATAAAATCCATTTTATTTTTCTTGGTCCAAATATTGTCTCAGTAAATTTGTTTCCCAACCGATCTTCCAGATAGTCATTCTCCCTCGTGTGAATCCCAAATCCGCTGAATCTTTCTCCTAAATTCGTCTAAAATCATAATCTATCCAAATATGGCCTCTATTTGAATTTTGGATTTTATTTGAATTCTATTTGTATTTATTTTGCTTCGTTTGCTTCGTCTTTTCCCGCGTAGATTCCAACGTTATCGAAGACCTCTCCGCTCCGCAGCAGGAAGACCCCGAGAGCGTGCAAGAAGGCAAGTCTCCTTTGATCATCTTGAACCTATGATTTTGAAATGTTTTAATTATTTTAAATGTTATGCATTGCTATTTACATAAAATGATAATTCAAATCTTAAGGTAGTAGTTAATCCAACCTTGTTATGCCCTCCATTGGAATTGATTGTCATGTACCCTTGTCACCCTAGAACTTCCTTTGTCTCATTAATGAGATTATTATTTATTCTTTGACAATGATAGTATGGTAGTATAATGCTTAGTCATGCTAAATATATACCCTTGGAACTTTGAAAATGGGAAATTATGATTTATTGTTGAAACCCTTGTGTTTACAAAGTTGTGGTGATTGGAGTTACCACTGTTTCCTTTAAAATAAAATAAAAATGTGAAAGATGGTTTAGATTAGGGTGGATGGTTGGTTTGGCTTGGTGCAGTTAGCACGAGATCTTGTTAAGTGTATGTTCCACCCTAGTCAATTAAGGACCGACGCTTGTGTTTGTCCAGACTGAGCATTAACCGTACAACCACAAGTCTATATGGGTACGACCTAGCCGACTAACTTATGATAGTCTAGTTTAGGTGCCACCAGTGGAAAGTGGGTGCCAGGGATGGACTGGTTATTCACAGTGAGGGACAGGGATTTACTGTACTCATATGGCGCAAGAGGGGGCTTCGGTTCGGGCGGTTAGCCTACCTGCGGTGAAACCTCAGCGGGTGGTATCTAGCTAGATTAGAGTAAGGTAAAGGCTTTGTGATATTTTATCTGGGTCTCATGCCAAAGGAAGCGTGTTGACTTTTAGGATAATTTATCTCTTGTGGGTAAAGTTGTACAACCTCTGCAGAGTGTAAAACTATTCGAATAGCCGTGCCCACGGTCAAGGGCGGGCAAGGAATGCATTCACATGGTAGATTTTCTGGTTTTGGTTTTTAAATCAAAAGTTTTGTATTCCGAGAGTGGAGGGAACTCTTGGAAGGGTATCCTGGCAGTTGGAGCCAGAGAGGGTGGATGTAACCCGCAGTATTAAACTTGTTCAAGATATTTAAGATAGTGTTGGTGGATGGAACCTTCACTATAAAGTTATGATAGTTTCTGTTAAAGCATTTACTTTATTAAATGAATGCCTTCGAAAATAATTAGTAGTAATTGAAATTAAAATATTGCTTTGTGCAAAAGAACCATATAGCCTTCCTTTGTCAAGCCTTGCATCTATGCATTTTTCCCAAGACTTGCGGAGTACTTTATGTACTCACATACTACACTTAAAAATAAATCTCAGAAGATTGTGAAGCTCAAGAAGGTGACTACGACTACTTCGCTTGTGGATTCGACGAAGGATTCCAGGAGTTCTAGGTCGCGCTTCCCCAGTCAATTGCCTGTGGCGTATTGATGGGTCTTCATCGAGTTATCTGTGGCTTCCGCTTTATTTTATGTGTGCGAGGTCTTGAAACCTCAATTGTAATAATGAGACCCTTTCGGTCTGTACTCTCAATTATTGTAATAAAGCGTTGTTGGTTATGTATCATCATTGTTTGACTGTGTGCACTAGCTTTGATCTGGGACTAGTGCTGTAATACACAGAGGGTCCGGGTTCGGAAATCCGGGGTCCCGACAGAGATGGTATCAGAGCCAATTTGACTGTAGGACGTGACCTAGTTAGAATGGTCGTTAAAAGAAGAGTTTCAAATTTATTTTATAAAATAAAAATTTAATATTGTGCTATCCTTGTCTTTCTTGTCTGTCTATCCTTACCTTTGTCATGGCGTTCTTCCTTATCTATCTGCTTATTTCCTTTTGAAATGGTAATTGTACTCTCTTCCCTTTGTAATTGCTATAGACGGCTCAGTAAGGCTGCGTCTAAGAAGCACTTCGAGAAGCGCGTCATCATGAAGGAGCAAGGACTAGTTCGTTAGTTGTAGTACCCAAGCAAAGTTGTACGATTTTAGAACGCTTATATATTGCTTACTTGTGTGTTAGGTGGACTGTACCAAGTCTTTGTATACTTGTAATACAGCCATCCTTAAAAACTATTTTGATTTCAAGCTAAGTTCTGCTTGCTTCTTTCTTGTGTGTTTGTCTGGGATGTTGTTTAGTTTCCCCTAAATCTCTTACCTATGCTCGTTCCCTCTTACCTTTTGCTAACCCTAGAAACCGCTTCAGATGGTGAACACAAGGAATAACCCTGGCAACAGCCGTGACGCCAACAATCAGCCGGACAACATTCCTCCACCTCCTGCTCAAGCCCCTAACCTGGAGCAGATGATGGCCATGCAACTGCAGCTACTCCAAGCTCTTGCTCAGAACCAGGTGCAACAAGCCCCTCAGACGTCAAACCAAGCACCGCAGTCCAAGCTAGGAGAATTTATGAGGACAAGACCTCCTACGTTTGCTGGATCAGTGGACCCCTTGGAGGCAGACGATTGGATCAAGGATGTGGAGAGGAAGTTGAACTTAGCTCAATGCAATGACCACGAAAAGGTGTTGTATGCTGCTCACCAACTCAAAGGAATTGCTGCAAATTGGTGGGAAAACTACCGCGCCGCCCATCAAAATGCACAAACCATCACTTGGGATGAGTTTGTTGAGGCTTTCCGCACTGCGCATATTCCTACGGGAATAATGGAAATGAAGAAAAGGGAATTCTACCAACTGCAGCAAGGGAACCTCAGTGTTTCTGCATACCTGAACAAGTTCACCCAACTGTCCAAATATGCATCAGAAGAGGTCGCATCAGGGGCAACAAAGATTTGGCGGTTCATGCAAGGACTGGATCCCAACCTCAAGGTGCAATTGGTGTCCAAAGATTTTCCGACATTTCAGCATATGGTAAATAAGGCCCTTGTCCAGGAAGATGCTCAATATCAATTGCAGGACTCTCGTAAGAGAAAGATGGCTTCTCAGACACAGTATAATGCAAGCAGTTCAAGACTCCGAATGAATCCACCCCAGTTCAACAAAGCTCCAGCAGCAACAAATGCACCAGGAACTCCAGGATCTGTGCCCCGTTCAGAGATGCAAGAACCCCACCTCTTTACCGGAGTCCGTCCTCAGAGAAGCAACACCTCAGCCGCAGGAGTGCAATGTTTTCGATGTCACGAGATGGGGCATTATGCTGGCAATTGCCCACAGAAGCCTCAGGTTACCACTCCAATTCCTTTCAACTTGGGAAATACCCCAGCGCGAACTCCAGTTGTAGGACAAGGACGGGACGTATCTCTAACTGCAGGAAAAGCTCCAAGAACTCCGCAATCACAAGGAAGAGGACGAGTTAACCACATCACCACAAAAAGTGCCCCGGAGGCAGTAATCACGCAAGGTAAGCTTCAATTTGGTTCAAAGAAAGAAGCAGCTTGAGAGCACAACAAGGAAATCAAGAGTTGCGTTTTCCTCTCCTTCCTTTTTCCCAGTCCGTCCGAATCTCGGGGTCGAGATTCTTTCTAAGGGGGGTAGGTTTGTCACATCCCAAAAATTCGCTTTCTGAAAAATTTAATTTTAAATTAATTATTTTAATGTATTTGAGTCTTATCTGGATTTATTCGGATTTATTTGGATTTTATTTAAAATTTTAAAGCAAGAAAATGTATTTAAAATATTTTGTTAAAGCCAAAAAGAGTTTATTTTATTTTTCCTAGCCTTCCCTAAATTTTAATTAATTTTAGAGAATTTTCTGGAATTTAAAATCAATTTTCAAAGTTAAAAAAATTTATAAAATTATAAAATTCAAATCTGAAATTTAAAAATATTTTTTATAAGTCTAAAATACTTCCAGGAATATTCTATGATTTTTTTGGAATTTTTAGGCATTAAATATTAATTTTCCAAGCTTTTATAAAGTTTCTAGTAATTTCTGAAATTTATTCCGAAAATAAAAATCCAATTATCCCTAGCCCGCCACGTGTCGCCCTCAGATTAAATCAACCTCTCTCCACGTTTTAATCCTAGCCATCCACCACAACTTACCCCTTCATAAAATCCAAAGCCTCTCATTCACCCACTTGCCACGTGTCGCAAATCCGACGGCCCGTACCCCTTCACTAAATCACTCTCTCTATGACACATGGGGCCCCCTTGTCATATCCTTCTTCTACCTTCCTTTCTTCCTCCTCCCACCGTCTCTCTCCACCTCCATTAACCCGAAAATAAAGCTTCAATTTCGGCCGTTTCCTTCGCGTTAATTCCCGATTAAATTGTGGGAACGGATCCCCCATCAATCCCCTCTAACCCGGCGACCGTTTTCCCTCTTTTAATTCCCCTAATCGCGTTGTGCATTAACTCCGGCGAGCCCCTTCCTTTTTCCGGCCGCCCTCTCCCCTTGCCTATAAATAGAGCCCTCCCCTCGGCCTCCTTCACCCCGCCTCACACCGCGCCTCCTCCTCCTCTTTCCGGCCGCCTCCCGGCACCTCGCCGCCGCCCCCATCAAAAGCGCCGGCCACCCTCACCGCCGCCGCCTCCTAGCGCCGCCGCCGGCCGCCCCGCCTTCCGTCGCCGCCGCCGGTAAGCCGCCGCTGACCCCCCTTCACCCGCCGCCGCTCGCCGCTCCACCCACCTCCGGCCGCCGGCCGCCGGCAAGGCCGGCCGGCCATCTCCCGTGCGCGCCGCCCGCGTGGCAGCCGCGTGGCTGCCACCTCACTGCCGCGTGGCGCCATGTGGCCGGTGCGCCACGTCGGCAAGGCCCGTGGTCCGTGGGTTCGGTCCACGGTAGACCGGACCCACCCGTCATTCAAATACATTTTCCCGCTCAGCAAATTCGAAATTTGATGACGTCATAAATGGCATTTTCCAGTACAAAAATAATTCCCGAAATTCGGTTTTTCCTTTTTCCCTCCTATTTAATCTTTCGGAAGCCATAACTTTCTCGTTTTAACTCCGTTTGAGCCTATTCAAATTTCTAAATTCATCAAAAATTCCAAACTATCCATTTCTTCCATCCTTTTAAATATTTGAAATTTATTTGATATTTCAAAATTTAAATTTTAAATTCCAATGCCTAGTTTAATTTCAAAGCCTCAGTTCCATTCCAAATTTTCTGTGCACTTTCAAAATTCAAATTCAAATCTTGCCAAATCTTCATAAAATCCATTTTATTTTTCTTGGTCCAAATATTGTCTCAGTAAATTTGTTTCCCAACCGATCTTCCAGATAGTCATTCTCCCTCGTGTGAATCCCAAATCCGCTGAATCTTTCTCCTAAATTCGTCTAAAATCATAATCTATCCAAATATGGCCTCTATTTGAATTTTGGATTTTATTTGAATTCTATTTGTATTTATTTTGCTTCGTTTGCTTCGTCTTTTCCCGCGTAGATTCCAACGTTATCGAAGACCTCTCCGCTCCGCAGCAGGAAGACCCCGAGAGCGTGCAAGAAGGCAAGTCTCCTTTGATCATCTTGAACCTATGATTTTGAAATGTTTTAATTATTTTAAATGTTATGCATTGCTATTTACATAAAATGATAATTCAAATCTTAAGGTAGTAGTTAATCCAACCTTGTTATGCCCTCCATTGGAATTGATTGTCATGTACCCTTGTCACCCTAGAACTTCCTTTGTCTCATTAATGAGATTATTATTTATTCTTTGACAATGATAGTATGGTAGTATAATGCTTAGTCATGCTAAATATATACCCTTGGAACTTTGAAAATGGGAAATTATGATTTATTGTTGAAACCCTTGTGTTTACAAAGTTGTGGTGATTGGAGTTACCACTGTTTCCTTTAAAATAAAATAAAAATGTGAAAGATGGTTTAGATTAGGGTGGATGGTTGGTTTGGCTTGGTGCAGTTAGCACGAGATCTTGTTAAGTGTATGTTCCACCCTAGTCAATTAAGGACCGACGCTTGTGTTTGTCCAGACTGAGCATTAACCGTACAACCACAAGTCTATATGGGTACGACCTAGCCGACTAACTTATGATAGTCTAGTTTAGGTGCCACCAGTGGAAAGTGGGTGCCAGGGATGGACTGGTTATTCACAGTGAGGGACAGGGATTTACTGTACTCATATGGCGCAAGAGGGGGCTTCGGTTCGGGCGGTTAGCCTACCTGCGGTGAAACCTCAGCGGGTGGTATCTAGCTAGATTAGAGTAAGGTAAAGGCTTTGTGATATTTTATCTGGGTCTCATGCCAAAGGAAGCGTGTTGACTTTTAGGATAATTTATCTCTTGTGGGTAAAGTTGTACAACCTCTGCAGAGTGTAAAACTATTCGAATAGCCGTGCCCACGGTCAAGGGCGGGCAAGGAATGCATTCACATGGTAGATTTTCTGGTTTTGGTTTTTAAATCAAAAGTTTTGTATTCCGAGAGTGGAGGGAACTCTTGGAAGGGTATCCTGGCAGTTGGAGCCAGAGAGGGTGGATGTAACCCGCAGTATTAAACTTGTTCAAGATATTTAAGATAGTGTTGGTGGATGGAACCTTCACTATAAAGTTATGATAGTTTCTGTTAAAGCATTTACTTTATTAAATGAATGCCTTCGAAAATAATTAGTAGTAATTGAAATTAAAATATTGCTTTGTGCAAAAGAACCATATAGCCTTCCTTTGTCAAGCCTTGCATCTATGCATTTTTCCCAAGACTTGCGGAGTACTTTATGTACTCACATACTACACTTAAAAATAAATCTCAGAAGATTGTGAAGCTCAAGAAGGTGACTACGACTACTTCGCTTGTGGATTCGACGAAGGATTCCAGGAGTTCTAGGTCGCGCTTCCCCAGTCAATTGCCTGTGGCGTATTGATGGGTCTTCATCGAGTTATCTGTGGCTTCCGCTTTATTTTATGTGTGCGAGGTCTTGAAACCTCAATTGTAATAATGAGACCCTTTCGGTCTGTACTCTCAATTATTGTAATAAAGCGTTGTTGGTTATGTATCATCATTGTTTGACTGTGTGCACTAGCTTTGATCTGGGACTAGTGCTGTAATACACAGAGGGTCCGGGTTCGGAAATCCAGGGTCCCGACAAGGTTTATAGCATTTTGTGGTACGATATTTTATGTACCCTTAGTTATTACTAGTCATAGATCATTAGGATCCATATACAATCATGTCTCAACATTATTATTTATTAAATCTAATGTTAAGATTTAATTAATGGCATCATTAATATCTTGTCTACCCTTTAGTTATTATTAGGCATAGCTTTATTTTTAGTTTAAATTTATTTATCTGGGGCAGAGCTTGTTATACAGGGTCGTATTTCAATATTGTTATTTAACAAAATCTACCACTGAGATTTATTTTATGGCGGCATGTTAAATGTTATGGCATATATTTTAATTATAATTAAGCGTAATCTTTAATTTAAAGACTTGCTTTTATAGGTAAACATATTATTCAATTCATTTTCCTTAATCTTAATCTTGAATGTATTTTTAATTGGGATCTTTATTAATTTTGGACATATAACCAAATCCATCTTTTATTAATACATTTAATTAAAATTTAGATTTTAATTAAATGTTCCAAACTACATTAGTTACTCATATATGACATTTAATCCAGTATTAAATCTTAAATAATCTTATTTTATATCCTAATCAAATTTATTATCTTCCCTAGATTATTCCATAATTTTCTTGGGTTTATTTCCTAATTGAAATGGGTTAAAGAAAATGAAAATAAAAATAAGAAAAAGGATGTGCAGAGCGGGGTTCAAACCTACGTCTCGCGGGTGTGAGTTGTAAGTGGCCCTTGGTGACCAACTGGGAACTAGCTCTGTTGTGAATGAGAGGGAAATTAAATTAGAAAAACAGTCCTAGAGAGTAAGCTCAAAACAGAGCATCCCGGCGGTGCTTGGTGCTGGCGTCGCCACCGACGGCAGAGGCGGTGGCCAGAGGTGAGCACCCGCAAGATGGATTGCTCACGCCTGCGCCTACCTGTGGGCGAAGCCTCACCGGCCAATTTGGCCAGGGTGACGGTCGGCGGCTTACCTGGCAGTGGCAGAAATGGGGCCGATGGTGGGGACGGTGCCAGAGAGAAGGAGAGGGGAAATTGAGGTGCACATGAGAATGAGGGGACCATTTGAACCTACCCAGGCAATTGGCACAGCTGGAGGGAGGCTGAGATGGGCCGGCGTCATGCGTGAGCGGCGGAGTTGAAGGGGTCACCGTGGAGGGGGAGCTCAGGCGGTGGAGGGTGTCGGCCAGAAGTCGGGGGAGCTTCAAGGTGTCGAGGAGTTGCTCCCATAGCGAGGAATCGGAGAGAGGTCAACCGAGGAGGAGTTGGCGTCGGTAATGGCGGCGACAGCCGGTTTTGGGGAGATCGGACATTATGGCCGTTTCTGGTGATGGGGCTCCAATTAAATCGAGGGGGAGGAAGAAGAGAAGTAGGGACACGAATTGACACGGTCGGATTGGCGGAAGCTTCGTTGGAGGGTCGGGTATGGCGAGGAGGTAGCAACGGCAGTTTACAGCGGAAGAGGAAGAAGGAGGTAGGGGAGGAAGGGGAATGGCGCGCGGGGAGCAATCGGGTTGTGCAGGGAGTGAGGGAGGGCCAAGGCCACTTATAGCCGCAGAGGGGGGCACGGTGGCGGGCTCATGGGCGTGGCCGGGAGATGCAACAGGACGTGGCTGCAAGGCATGGGGTGGCAGGGGAGATTGTGGGTGGCGGTGGAAGAACCGTGGGCAGCGAACTTAGTGGTAGGAGGCAGCGCAGTGCGTGGTTGCCACGGGGAAGCGAGGTAGAGAGCATAGCGCAGAGGAGAGAACGGCGGAGAAGGAGAAAAGGAAGAGAAGGAGGAGGGAGAAGGAAAAAGAAAGGAGCAATGGGGCGCTCGGGTCCAGGAGCCAGAGAAAAAAAGGGAGGGAGGAGAGAAAAGTAAAATGAGGTGGGAGAAAAAAGTGGGTCCACATGTAAGTGAGAGAGCAAAGAAAATGGGAAGAAAAGAGAAAATGAACGGCTCAAGCCAAAGTTTTGAAATTTGAATTTTTAATATAAAACTTTAACTCACATTTGGATTTACTGATTTTGAGTTTCGTGAAATTTTCAAAATTTTGAATTATCAGTTTGATTATTTAAATGCAAGCTTTCAATATTTGTTTAACCATTCCTCTTCTTTTGAAGCTCAATATTTTATTCCTCTTATCTAATTTTTTAAATTTTAATTTGCACTTCGAATATTTTCGAGACTTAAATAATTGAATTTCAAATTTTAAGTTTGGGAAAACTCGAAATTGAATCCGAGTTTGAGTTCTCTGGTCTATTTGATTTAAGGTGGATTTTTATTAATTTGATTTCTAGATTTTGGTTCTTGGAGTTTTACACTCACAAAATTATTTTGTAGCTTTTGTCGTTATAATTCTTATTTGTATTTGGGAATTATTTTCAGTTATTATTTGGTTTAGCATGAAACTCATAAAAGCCCAAATAAGATTTTGACAAAGTTTCAATACCATTAATATGCACATAAAAGTTTTTAATTTCTTCGCGATTTCAAACATTCGAAATTTAGGATGTTACAAATGTCCCTCTTGGGCCACTGGATGTGGAGATCACGGCACGGACTAGTCGAGTGCAATGTCTCTCTTGGTCCACCGGATGAATGTGTGGACAGCATCCCCTAATGTCGTAATCTCTTCATTTGGAGGCTTCTCAAGGGGGCCGGTCCGAAAAACATCATTAATCATGTCCACCTGAACCTTCATGAAATCGGTCTCTAGTTGGGCACAGGGCACCAGTGTCCCTGACAGCTATGGATACGCCATCCCCCGCCCAGCGTCAATAGGAATGGAGCCAACAAGCCTGACTATGAGGATGCAAGGCGTGGGCTCCTACATAATGATACACGATGAGCTAAGACATCCACTAGGTAGATCTATCTATGTAGCATTCTAACGAGGTACCATTGATCTATCTAAGACGTCCACTAGGTAGATCTATCTATGTAGCATCCACTAGATGACCTAGATATTGTTGATAGGTAAGTGGGCGTCGCTATGTTGAGTAATTGGTGTGGATGCACAATTACTCCGACGTTGAGGGGGACTGGGTACTACATTAACGGGGGTGAGTTGGGATTGGTTGCGGACTTGTTTCAGTTCTTCCCTCAATGAATCTATCTCTCCTCGAAGTGAGGTAGTCTTCTCTTGAAGTGAGACAGATAATTGTTCTTCAAGTTGTGCACGAAGCTCCTATTTTATTTGTTCATTGCGATAGGCCTTGGATTTCTTCCTACTCCTATATGTCTTGGAGTCATTTGGGAATCCGTGCCTCCAAGATACGTAAACCCCCAGAATTCGCGTGCAACCTGAGCACTCCTTGTTTCCCAGGGCCTGTGATAGTATATCTCTCTCTCTGTATTCTTCAAAGGAGCCTCGAGAAAATTTGGTAGTCAATGATTGCTCCAAGAGGCAATCATGTTCTTTTTGAACCCATGAAGTTCAAGAGGTATTAACAACTATGTAGTTTAACATATCTTACGAGGCGTTGGGACACTTCTTCATTTGCGGGGTTTTTGAAAGAGGAGACACCCAAAGACGTGGTTGATGACCTCGCTCTTAACCAGTTTTAGATGCACTCGTTTGCGATCCCGGCAAATGGCGGGGAGGCCTCAGATCGGATTGCAACCTCGTCCTGCATCCTCTACTGCAGAATTTTACCTGCGTACCCAGCGGTGCCCAATTTGTGAGGGTGAGTGTTTTGTGACTGGAGAGCCTTGTGCACCACACTTTGTTGTTCAAATCTGGTCATTGTCTTCATCTGCACAAAGGCCTCCCATGTTTTTGGCGACACGAAAGGATACTCATGAAGGGCGTGAGATCCTTGGCCAAGTACTGCGCAACAAGAATGCTCTTGAAGTTCTTCCATACTTTTCCCATCACGAGGAGTGCCCACCATTGCACAAGTCCCTGTACTTCTGCTGGGATCTCAAATGAATTTGTTATTTCCACCCACAGCTAATTTTTCTGATCCTTTGCCAAATCTTTCCAGGTTGCTATGGTGATGGGGACCTATTGCCTTCCAATTATCCTGCAAGTAGTGTGAAATGTTGCCGCTGCTTACTTCGGTTGCAGAGGGACCCCATGCGGAGAGACCACCGTGATGGTCATTCGGCCCTCTAGCCTTTTCAATACCCCTAAGCCATGTTTAGTTATCCCAATCTTTGGAACATGAGACCCAGATAATGACGACGATGACTGTGTGGACGTCATCTCTTTTATAAGAAAAAACTACCTACAGTGAGCTATGAGCGTAAACAAATTAAGTTCTATGAATCAAATTACACACATCAGTGTCGCAAGGTCCCTTTGGAACAGTAACATGTCATTCCAAATAGATCTTGAAGCTAACAAGTGAAACATATGTCATGAAGTACTAAAGATCATAAAACAAAATTCTATAAATCAAATTACACACACTAGTGTCTCATGTTTATTGAACCTGACACACTGGAGTGTGTAACTTGCTTCAAGCCCTTTGAAGGTCTATGTGGCATATATTATTGCTACAAGGTCCTTTTGGAACAATAACATGCCATTCCAAATAAATCTTGTAGCCAACTATTGAGACAGACCACAAGATTGACAAATGACAGCAATAGTAACAATCACTACTACAAAAGGCCTAATAGTAGACGCCAAATCACAGACGGTTTTGTGAAACCGTCTGTGATTTACACTATTACAGACGGTTTTAATTTGGAGGCCGTCTGTGGTATTTGTGGCGGGAAAAAGGAGTATCACAGACGGTTATTACCGCTGAACGGTCTGTGATATTATAATATCACAGACGGTTTTATAATAAAAACCGTCTGTGATATTCCAGATTATCACAGACGGTTTTATAACAAAAACCGTCTGTGATATTGGAATATCACAGACGGTTTTTGTTATAAAACCGTCTGTGATAATCTGGAATATCACAGACGGTTTTTATTATAAAACCGTCTGTGATATTATAGTATCACAGACGGTTTTATAATAAAAACCGTCTGTGATACGTTTCCCGCCTTGCAATCCCTCAAAATTTCATATTTTCCCGCTTAAGTTCGAGTATGGTTCAGTTTTGAGACACTTTCAGTAAAACGGGCATAACTTTTGCATACGGTATCCGTTTTCGACGTTCTTGTACTCGTTGGAAAGCTAACGACGAGCCCGATCCAAAAAAAATGACCCGCTTGCGCCAGTCGCCCTCCAAGACCCCGAAAATCGGCCATCTTTGGACCTAAACCTGCGTCGCAAGTTTTTTGTTTCTGTTTTTGCCCTTTTTCTTGGTCTTATTTTCGGAATTTGGATTTTTCTTCAACTGCAAAGTTGTAGATCTCGTTGAAACCTTTCAAATGAGTATATATAAGTCATATAGAACATTGCTATTTTATCTTTTCATACTAGTTGTTTGTATTACATCGGTATATAAAATTGTGTGCTCTAATTCACAGACGGTTCTATATGTAGAACCGTCTGTGATATTCATTCATCACAGACGGTTCTATATGTAGAACCGTCTATAATAATCTGATAGCTGGGCCAGTCGATCCTGCACCTCACCCCACGGATCGTAGCTCTACCTCTCTGTCTCGGCGCCAAAAAATTTCGAACTCCTGCCTCTCCCTCCCTCTCCCTCCCCTATAAATATAATCCAAACTCAGCCTCTTTGCTGGTCTGTTCTTCCTTGTTGTCCTCTTCCTTGCTGTTCTCCTCCTCCTTGCTGTCCTCCTCCTTGCTGTCCACATCCATGCAGACGACGCACAAGTCTACGGCGATGATAGTGGACGTCAAAGACATCCAGCTCATGCGTTGCATCAGGGGCGAGAAGGATGGTGGGCGTCAAAGGCATAGAGGATCTTTGCTTGTTGTGTAACCTGCTCGTTGTTCTTGTTGTTCTTGTTGTGTAATATGCTCGTTGTTCTTATTGTGTAATCTGCTCGTTGTTTTGGAATATTGTAATGGTAGGCTCTAATATTAATAAAAATGGATGTTTTATGTTTGTGAAATGAATTGAGATATGAATTGGATATATACATGTACATATTGATCTGCTTGTTTCAAAGGGTATGTCTAGCATTTCCCGAGGCTAGCCAATAAACAGAAATATGTTTAGGAGTAGAAGGCAATATCACAGACGGTTTTTAGTTAAAAACCGTCTGTGATTTATACATATCACAGACGGTTCTTAACTAAAAACCGTCTGTGATAATTATATATCACAGACGGTTTTTAACTAAAAACCGTCTGTGATAACTATATATCACAGACGGTTTTTGTTATAAAACCGTCTGTGATATTTGCATCACAGACGGTTTGAAAACCGTCTGTGATGACCTCGTATTATCACTGACCCATAATTTCAGACGGTTCACAAAACCGTCTGTGATGACGTTTTTGAACCGTCTGTGATGACCTTTTCTGTAGTAGTGAATTTAGAGCTCAAGCTTGAATATCCAATTTTAGTATTAGACCTTGTAGCTAACAAGTGAAGCATATATCATGAAGTACTAAAGATCACAAAACAAATTAGCCAACTATTGAGATTAGATCTTGTAGCTAACAAGTGAAGCATATATCATTAAGTACTATATATCATGAAGTACTATATATCATGAAGTATTAGACCAGTATCATCATTGAGCTAATATCCGAACCCACTATAGGATTTGGGTTTCGTACTGTTGGGAGGAGAGGCAACCGGTGTCAAGAGGGAGAGGTGGCATTGCGAGGGAGAGGCAGCCGGCGTCGAGAGGGAGAGGCGGCATCAGGAGGGAGAGGCTGTCGGTGTCTGGAAGGAGAGGCGGTCGATGTCGAGAGGGAGAGGCGGCGTCGTGCATGAGTTAGCAGTCGGATCTAGCAAAACCTAGCAGGGGCAGGGGAGATGGAGTGCATGAGTGAAGACTCTGCGAGCAGAACCTATCCTTAGTGTATATTTATAGGGAAACTATCACAGACGGTTCTATTATGGAACCGTTTGTGATAATACTATCACAGATAGTTCTTTTTATAGAACCATTTATGATATTCAGCATATCATAGATAGCTCTATAAAAGAACCGTATGTGATATTATTATCACAGATGGTTTGTTCCGATAAACCGCCGTGATAGTTCCCTATTCTTCATCTAGCCACAAGAAATGCATGCTGTCCATGCAATATGAAAAGTGCATGCATAATCATAAATATAACTATTTCTTAGTTACTGAATCAATTACAATTACAATGGAATATAGTTCCATAATTACATGTCGAGTTTCCTAATTATGATTACATTGCAACAATTTCCAAATAGGTGCTCGTAGTGTGGGATCATTGATTACACTTGGCTATTTTCTTTTAAATAAAGCCATTCACGATGATCGATATGCATATATCTTGCTTCATCGCCTTGTTCTTCCTAAAGCCTAATGCCGTCTCCGAATGAAGGCAACTCATCAAATTGATTGTACTCTTCCTTAACCACAACATTCTCAACTCCGATAAAATCCTTCATTTTTCATGAAAAACTGCATGGCACTTCTTATTTGCCGAGTTGATTACATAAAATACTTGAACAACTTGCCTCGCGAGTACAAATGGTTCGTCTTTGTATCTCACACATTTGAGGTCCACGGTAGTGACGCCATACTTGTTGACCTTTACACCCCGTGAGAGTTGGACCCAACGGCACTGAAATAGAGTTATCTTGAAAATTACGTAGTCAAGCTCCCAAATCTCCTCTACAAGCCCATAGTATGAACTTCGGCCAGCGGTACTGACGTATGCATCAAAGGTATCTATGCGGACACCTATGTTCTGCACGGTGCTCTTTCTATCCTGATTTATTGTATAAAATGTGTAGCCATTAATTTCATATCCTTGCCATGTCACAATTGTAAATTTTGGTCCTTTTACCAACCATTGTAGTGTTTCACTTGACGACCTCCCAGTTAATCGCACCTTCAACCATTCGTTGAACTGACGGTTGTATTGTCTCATGATCCAAACCTTTGACTTGCCTGCATTCTCTTGGTGTAGTATGTCCTTGTTCTCTTCAATATACGGGGTTACTTCAGTTATGTGTTGTAAAACTGTGAAATGGGCTTGAGCATACGTATCTCGATCCGGAGTTATTGCTTTCCTTCTGATAGTCTCGATACCCTCTAGCCTCCCCTCGTGATGAGATAGAGGTACACCTATCAGTTCGACCTGAGCCATATAGCCAATGTAGAATTCAATAACCTCTTCGATTGTATAACCTTCGATGATACTAGCCTCCGGTCAAGATCGATTGCGTACATAGGACTTGAGAATTTTTATGTACCTCTCAAACGGGTATATATGACTTAGAAACACGGGGTCGCATATCTTTATCTCTTTCACAAGGTGGACAATGAGATGGACCATAATATCAAAAAATGATGGAGGGAAATACATCTTTAGATGACATAGAGTCGTCACCATCTCAGTCTACAGAGCATCTAGTCCATCGGGATTGATGACCTTCTGAGCAATTGCATTAAAGAAATAACATAACCTTATGATTGTCCTCAAACCTTGTTCAGCAAAATATTTCTAATTGCAACAGGTAGCATTTGTGTCATTAACACATAATAGTCATGAGACTTCATGCCAATTAATTTTAAATGTTCAATGGAAACAAGTTTCTTCATGCTAATGGAGTGACTGGATGGAACTTTCATACTATGCAAGCACTGGCACAGTTGAGTTCTCTCGGATTTAGACAGAGTGTAGTAAGCTAGGGGAAGGTACGTTTGGCATTTATCGGTCTCTATCAGTGATAACTCAGTCCTGATGTTCATAGCGACCAAATCATGCTTTGCATTGATACCATCCTTTATTTTGTCAGGAATGTTCAGTAAGAGACCAATCAAAATATCACATACATTCTTTTCTACGTGCATGGTATCAATGCAATTGCAAACTTCTAAGTGCTCCCAATAAGACAAGTCCTAAAATATTGACCTCTTCTTCTACATGTTCTTCCGACAGGTCCTCAATTTACGTCCCTTTCCAAGCACAACGTCGATATCCTTGACCATATCATAGACCTCTTTCCCGCTAAAAGTCCTTGGTACTAAGTCATCATCTTTTTTTCATCAAATTGTTTCTTCATTTTGCAGTTTGGGTGATACTTTGGAAGGAATCTACAGTGATGCACGTACACAGTTTTGCGCGAGTTGTTCAACCATACACTCTCGGTATAATCTAAGCAGTGTGGATAGGCTTTTGCTCCTTTTATACTCAACCCTGACAAGTTACCAAGGGCAGAAAAATCATTAATGGTGCAGAACAACCTGGCGCGCAGAGTGAAGTTCTCTCGTTTGTTCATATCCCATACATGTACTCCTTCGTTCCACAGTATCGTAAGATCTTCCACCAATGGTGCTAGATACACATCAATATCGTTCCTAGGTTGATTCGGCTCTTGGATAAGTAGTAACATCAAAATATACTTCTGCTTCATACACAGCCAAGTAGGAAGGTTGTACATGTATAGAGTCACGGGCCAGGTGCTATATCGGCTGCTCATGTTACCAAAAGGATTCATTCCATATGTACTCAACTCAAACCTTATATTCCTCGGTTCTACACCGAAATCTACAATCCTATCAATGTTCCTCCATTGGGCAGAATCAACAGTGTGTGTTATCATTTTGTCTTTCTTACACTGCTCCGAGTGACAATGCACCAATCTTGCATCCTTTCGGTTTGCAAATAAATGCTTCAAATGGGGAATTATAGGAAGATACCACAACACCTTAGCAGGAGGTCCTTGCTTTACCTCGATGCCCTAGCTATCATCGGAGTCATTTTTACACTTGTATCGGGATGCTTTGCACACCAGACAAATATGTAAACTAGCATACTCTTTACAGTAGATAATACAATCATTCAGACATGCATGTATTCTTTCTACTTCCATTCCCAATGGACAATGAATCTTCTTGGCTTGGTAGGTGGTTCTCAGCAACACATTTTCCTTTAGAAGTATGTTCGCTAGGAGACCTAATAATGCCATGAAACTCTTATCGGACCAACCATTGCTTGCCTTCGAGGTGTTAGAACAGATGACAACCTTGTGTATTACAGCTTGCAGCCCGGGAACAAAGGTTTCTTCTTATCCTCCATCAAGCCCTCGAATTTACCAAACCCTCTTTTACTATAGTTCCCTTCTGCATCACGTAGCATCTAATTCAGATTGTCATCCTGCGACTTATCCTCATCGAAAGCACAGTCCACAACCGGCATATCGTTGTCTCCCTTGATGATGTCATAACTACATTCTTGTGTAATCTTCTCTTCACTGTGACTGGTCCAACATTTGTACCCCTTTCTGAAACCCCTTCGAATAAAGTGAGCTTTGATCTACGCTGAGTTGCTAAATATCTTTATATTATTACAATCAATGTATGGACAGTACATATATTTCATCCCCTTCTTCAACATATCCAGCTCGGCCACTCTTCTAAAAGCAGACACTCCATTAATGTACTATTCACTCACATGGTTCTCAGCGTACATCCAGTTTCGGTCCATCTATGCTACACATGTAACAAATGGGTGTCAAATTGGATTATTAGCGCTACTATAGCAAATCAGACTAGCTACTTAATTATACACATCTATATTAGGTAGCTAGCTAGTCACATATTCATGAAACAATAATATTAAGCAAGAATATATTGAAGTAAACTAGGATCAAGTACTTATCCATTTTGAAATGGAGCGAAGTACCATTATCTTTCTAAACCTAGCTAGATAGCTAAACAAAAACCTAGCCATAATCTCCTTTTAGTACAAGGCATATAAGTTATTAGAAGCAATTGAGTACAAACCTCTGATCACCAAGAAGACATATATAGATATACAAGCGAAATGTTTCCACCAAACTCCCCAAAACTGGCCGCCTCGCTCCACTGATGCAGCGCAATGAAGACAGATCTGTGTCGAGACCACGTACACCTGCTATTTAATAGCGCAAATTATCCCACACGGTTCCAACCACAAACCGTCTGTGATACGACACTATCACAGACTGTTTGTATTAATAACCGTCTGTGATAATTCACAGACGATTATTCATACAAACTGTCTGTGATGTCCGCAATATCACATACAGTTTGTTATAAGAACTGTGTTTGATGTCCGCAATATCACAGATGGTTTTTTATACGAACTGTCTGTGATGTTCGCAACTTTCATAGACGGTTATTAACATGAACCGTTTGTGATATCTCAATTATCATAGACGGTTTGTGTTAATAACCATCTGTGAAAATATCACAGACGGTTGTTAGTATAAACCGTCTATGATAGTTTAAATACAGACGGTTCTCTATGAACCATCTGTGATATAGCCGTCCAGTATAACCTCTTTTGTAGTAGTGTTTGCACATTGTGATGATCAGAGCTTGACAATTTAGCTATGAGAGGTTTTTAGAGAAACAAATAATTATGTTAAAAGAAGAGAAACAAATAACATTTGCTGATGTAAATATAGCATTTGGCGCTAGCTTAGAGTATTGATCACTAGCTTTCCAAATTTGAAATGAGCCAGAAAGGGTTATCGTTTTTTTGTTCATTATGCTAGCTATAGCCATAACATTCTGTTATATTTTTGGATGCCATAGCATCGCACTCTACTAGTAACGCTAAAATCTCTGTTTAGGTAAATGTTCATGTAATAGCAAATAGGAATTTTCCTTTGACACAGACCTCTACTATTTTACTCTACACCTAATAGTGCCCTTTGTCCGAATTGGACCCCTAATACTCTCTGAGTGTCTGACAGATCAAAAGTTGATTTACTTATTAAATTTTGTCAACTGAAGTATCGTGCCATGTGCACTAAAAAAATAAAAAGTATCGTGTCATGTACTAACGCGTAGTTTTCATTTTTAGACAGCTACGCATCAACTAACCACCTTTAGAACATGGCACTAGTGTGTACTCAACGACAAAAATTTGCAATTTCATTGGACAGTTTGCATAATTTCTAGATTATTGTTTTTCGTGTTGACCTACACTTCTACTGCTTGCGACGAGATGGCCTTCAGGAAGACTTTCATCGCACAAATTGTTAGCATCTGGCTTGCAAACCCCTGCTAGCTATTGCTGCAACGACCACACATCGTACCTGGCTACATCCCGTACATCAGGAAGCAAATTAAGGTATATATCTCAGCTCTCGACGCTACTTTGCTTTTCTTTGCTAGTACTCTCATCGGCAATCCCAGCAATGTGAATTTTGATCCTTTTTGCACTTTCTTTTGGAAGGACTAGTAGTGTTAAAACTCCCTGTTGTACGATGTTCTACTTTTGTTTCATGTAAAAAAGATGCTTGCTTTGCTGTAATTTTTCTTGTTCATAGCACAATATGTATTGTTCTTCTTGCTGAGAAAATATTTAGTGTTCTTGGAAGCTCTGATTCAACCAGGAATGTTCATGTGCTCAGGAGCCGGCCTTATCAAGTGCCACCAAGGCGATGGCGGACTTCGGGCAGAAAGTACTCGGCCAAACTGCGCCTACAATCCTGGATCGCCTGCTTACGGAACTGGAGCTTATCGGTGACGCAGGCAACAACGTTGAGGAATTGGCCGATGCTCTGAGCCAGCTCCAGGCTTATAGGAATGATCTTCGGACTGCTATAAGCAAGTCCCCGCAGCAGGCACGGGCAGAGCAGGTCGAGGACTGGTTCAAGAGGGTCGAGGAAGTTGAGGCAAAAGTGGCAAAAATCCAGCAGGATTACAGTAAGCGCTGCCTGTGCGCAGGCTCCTTCTCGCCCAACATCTTCTCGAGCTACGCCATCAGCCGGAGAGCGGTCCAGAAGCATGACAAGGTGAAAGATCTACTCAAGGAGCACGACGCTGTGAAGAATCTCCTGGGCGAGCGCCCCCCAGCTTCCTGTATCCGGAAGCATCTACCTAGTGCCATCGTCGGGAAGAGTTCATACTTGGCCAAAGTGCTCGCATATCTTGACGATGATGAGACCAGGATCATCGGTGTCTGTGGCATGGCTGGGGTTGGGAAGAGTGAACTCATGCGCTGTGTTAACAACGAGTTTCTTCCTTGCGCCGATAAGGTGGAGGTCTTCAAGTTTGTCATATGGGTGGACAACGCCAGTAGCTCAGACATGAAGAAGGTTCAGGACGGAATAGCACAAAGGCTCAAACTCGATGATCTGGGGGCATGGGAAGGTGACGCGGAGCGCCGTGCAAGCCCTATCTTCAACTTTCTCAAGGACACCAGTTTCTTGGTGCTGCTGGACAATCTGATGGGTCCTCTGAGTCTAACAGACGTCGGGATACCCAATCCGAGGCACCGTCTCTGTGAGTGGAAGCAAAAGGTGATTCTGACGACGCGCTTCAGGGGTGTCTGTGGCCGCATGGGCTCTTGCAGGCGGATCGACGTCGTGCCTTTGAACTGGGAGGAGTCATGGGACCTGTTCAAGGCAACCGTCGGCGAGGGCCCATCGATCAGGGAGGGGTTTGCAAGAGAGATTGCCAAGGAGTGTGGAGGCCTGCCGATAGCACTCACGAAAATTGGCGGTGCGATGGCAACCAAACAGCAGCCCGATGACTGGAGCATGACGGCTGCGTTTCTCAAGAACTCTCAAATTCACCGTATCCCCGGGATGGAGAGAGGCAACACTGCACTGCTACAAGATCTGAAGAAAAGCTACGATCATGGTCTGTCCACTGATACCTTCAGAGAATGCTTTCTTTGCTGCGCCTTGTGGCCCAGGGGCACCTCTACCAACAAGGCTGAACTCATCGATTGCTGGATTGGCCTCGGATTAATCAGGGAGCCTTCACCGGATGACGCTTTGCAGCATGGATTCTCAATCATTAGTTGTTTGCAGGAAGCAAATTTGCTCCTGCCCGGTGACAACTCTGGCCAGGAAGTCAAGCTGCAACACGTCATGAGGGACATGGCGTTGTGGATCGCCTGCGACTGTGGCACGAAGGAAAACAAATGGCTGGTGCAGGCCGGTGTTTGCCTTGGTGCAAAACATAAGCTTATTGAGCTATGCCAGAGAGCAGCAGAAGCCGAACGGGTGTCTCTGATGTACAACTCGATAGAGGAGCTGCCGCAGCCGCACATCTCGAGCTGGAGCTGCCCCAGCCTCTCTGTCCTGATGCTCCAGCACAACAGAACATTTAGGCACATACCTGGTGCTTTCCTCCGGTCGGCACCTGCTCTAACTTACCTGGATTTCTCCAACACTGCAATAAGGCAGCTGCCAAAGGAGATCGGAACATTGGTGATGCTGCAGCATCTGAACTTATCCTTCACGTTGCTCAAGGCCCTACCCATGGAGCTAGGAGATCTTGGGCGACTCAAGCATCTGTTGCTAAGGCACACGAACCATCTTTCAACGATCCCCGTTGGTGTCTTCCGACGCTTGACGAGCCTTCAGGTCATCGATATGTACCCAAGCCGATACAGGGAGTGGGGAGACAGGGATATCGCCGAGGCTGACTGCAATGAGGGAATTAGCAGCTTCGAGCAGATGGGCTCCAGCACAGCATTCATACATTCCCTTGGTATCACCATCAATTCGTTCGGCACGGTGCAAAGTCTTGGCCGTCTGGACAACGTTTGCACCAGGCGCCTCCGGTTGACACACTTTAGCAGTCCCCAATCGGTCACTGTTTGCCCCTCTGGCCTCAAGGAGCTCCTGAGTTTGCTGGAGACACTGCTGGAACTGAGCGTAGCCGAATGCCCGACACTGGAGCAGTTAGTGTTCGACGGTGAGGAGAACGAAGGGAAGCGAAACGAAAGCTGGTGCCTTCCAAAACTACAAAACCTCGAGCTCCATGGCCTCAGCAAACTAGCTGCTATAATCTGGAAGAGCATGACCGTCTCCTCCTTCCTCCCATCGCTCCAGCATGTCAGCATCGAAAATTGCAACCGCCTCGAGAACTTGAGCTGGGTCATATGCCTCAACTGCCTAGAGCATCTGGAGCTGCGCAATTGCGCCGCCATGACGAGCGTCGTGGATGATCATCGTGAGCCTCGAGATGGGGAAGAAGAGCCCACCTTTCCCAGCCTAAGGAAGCTGATTCTCGTAAACCTGCCGAAGCTCAGCAGTATTTCCAGTCCACAACATACCTTCCCCTGGTTGGAGGTCCTCGAAGTTGGCCGCTGCGTCAACCTCAGGCAAATACACATCAAGCCACAAGGCAGGCTACAGGAGATCCGGGGCGTTATGGATTGGTGGCGAGACCTCGAGTGGGGCACAGACAATGAGCACACATCACTCTGCCCGTATTTCGTGGAGACAAGTGCTACATAGATATATGCTTCTCTTTCACAGAAATCACCAATTTACGGACGAAGAATATATTTATGGTTCTCTTTCACATAAATCACCAGAAACACCAATTTACGGACCAGTTGAGGAAGTGTCCTAGGGGTACACCGCACCGGCGCCGAGGCGTGGCTACTCGGGCGTGCTGTTCTTGTGGTTAATTTCACCGCACCGAAGTTTAATTTGATTTTCTTTTGTGTTATCTTTAGTATATCTTTAAATTCTGCAAGTCGTAGAGTTTAGAAAGTCCTCCTGTTCTGTTTTTCCTTATCTGTCTTTCGCCTGAAACGGCAAGCGTGGATTTGGTTGATTCATTGCTTCCGTGACAGATATGATTGTAACTGGATTATCTATAATCTATTTATGTATATATAGAAGAAGAAAACCAGAAAATCGCGTGGCTGTTTTGCACACAGCAAACTTCAAACCAGAAAATCGTGTGGCTGTTTTGCACACAGCAAACCTCTGTCTCTGTAGTCTCTGTTCGTAGCCATCGAAAGCAAATATTCAGAGTACTGCTCACCATCCGGGACGGGAGCAGAACTGAAGTTTCAAAACAATCTGCTCTGTCATTTGCTTTAACAATTGGTATCAGAGCGGTTTCGAGGATCTACGACAATGCAACACGGCTTGACATCGGCATCCCTTCCGACTGTACGATCCACCAGCAGTAGCAGCAATCGAGCGGTGGTTCTCGGCGGCGGCCAGGATCTTATGGCGCAAACGACGTCAAAGGAGGCTGAGGTTACCCTTTGGTATCCCATCCTCATGTGATCCAACTACAATGATTGGTCTCTCCTAATGAGAGTCAATCTCCAGGCCCAGGGAGTCTGGGAGGCAAATCGAACCTGGTGGCGTAGAGTACCGATTGAATCAAATGGCGTTGGCGGCAATTCTTTAGGCTATTCCAGCAGAGATGTTGGCCTCTATGGCCACCAAGAATATGGCGAGGTCAGCATGGGAAGCTATCCAAACCATGCGGGTTGGTGGTGATCGCGTTCGGGAGGCGAGGGTGAAAACCTTGCCTGTGAATTCAAGGCCATATGCATGAAAGAGATGGAGACCATCGATGACTTCTCCATGTGGCTGAACGGCTTGGTGAACAATATGCGGTAGCTGGGAGATGATCTTGAAGAAGGGAAGGTAGTCAAGAAATTCTTGCAGGTTGTCTCGCAAAAATTCTCGCAGGTGGCTATCTTGATCGAGCAATTTCTTGATCTTGACACTATGAGCATAGAAGAGTTCACTAGTCGCTTCAAAGCTAGGGAAGACCGGTGGGAGGTCGGGGATATTGGAGATACGGGAGGAAAGCTTCTTCTCACTGAAGAAGAATGGGCGGCCAGATCAAGGAACAAGCACTCAACCTCGTCCAAAGGCATCAGCCAAGTAGTAGGCCATGACTAGAACCATGGCAAGCAAGGTTGGCAGGTCAAGGGAGGACCTGAGATCAAAGATGCTGGAACATCCATCACGAGAAGGGACAAGCCAAAGGTAAAGTGCTTTAATTGCATGAACTTTGGGCATTTTGCTAGAGACTGCCGCAAGCCACATCGGAAGCGGAAGCAGCGCCAGGTGAAACTCACACAAGCACATGAGGAAGAACCAACGCTTCTCATGGCGCAAGTGTGCAGTCTCTTGTAAACCAGGGAGGAGACGTTGGGAGAAGTCTTCCTCAACAAGGTACACACATAGGTCCACTTGGGGCGAGCAGATAAGGACCGAGAAGGGCCTTGGTACCTTAACACTGGAGCAACAAATCATATGACCTATGCTAAGATAATCTTCACCAACCTCGACACAAATGTTAGAGATTCAGTCAAGTTTGGAGATGGCTCGATCGTCGATATCTGCTGAAGGGGCACCGTGATGTTCATAGGTCACAGTTGGGAACATCGAATGTTGACATATGCTTATTACATCCTGAAGCTCCACAATATTATAATAAGCCTTGGTCAACTGGACGAGTGAGGCTAGCAGGTGCTTATCGAAGATGGTGTTCTATCAATCCGCGATTACGACAAGCAGCTCATTGCACAATATTATAATAAGCCTTGGTCAACTGCACCATCATTTGTATATGCTTCACCTCAACTTGACAGAACCAGTTTGCTTGGTGGCACGATGCACTGAGATTGCCTGGTGGTGACATGCTCGGTTCGGCCATGTTAACTTTTGGTCGTTGTGGAAGCTAGCACAACAGCACATGGTGTACGGTTTATTGGAAATACAAGCCGTGGGGCAGGTTTGTGATAGCTATCTTATTGGGAAACAAAGGCAAAATTCGTTTCCACAATAGGCCAATTACCGGGCAGATGAGTGCCTGGAGCTAGTACACGGAGATTTATGTGGCCCAATCTTGCCGGCCACACCGGGAGAAAGACTATATTTCCTCCTCCTTGTAGATGATTTCACTCACTATATGTGGGTGACTCTGCTGAAATCAAAGGATGAGGCCTCTACGGCAATCAAGAATTTCCAAGCCAGAGCTGAGTTGGAAAGCGGTGAAGCCCCTAAATTTTCAAACCAAAAATTTCTGTGCTTTTTGCTGGATTTTGAGTGAATTTTGGGAACTTTCCCTTTTTGGAAAGTCCCCCGCCTTCCCGCTTTCCTTTCTGGGTGCAGCCGCCTCCCTCTGCCACTGGCGCCCCTCCCTCTTTCCGCCTTCCCCGCTACCCGGCGCCTTCCCCGCTCCCCCTCTCCCGCTGGCGCCCTCGCCCCTCCCCGCCTTCTCCCTCGCGCGTGCGCCTACGCCCGCGCCCGCTCCCGCATCGCCTCTGCTCCCGCACCGCGCCCGCGGTCTCGTCCCGACCGCGCCACCCCGCCAGCCCCCGGTCCGAAACAGTGGGCGCCTCCGCGCCACGCGTCGCCGCTCTCCTGCGCCCTACCCCACCTGCCAGTGGCCGCCTTCTCCCTCTCCCGCACGCGGACGCCCTCTGCCCATGCCCGTAGCTCACCTACTCCTGCCCCGTCGCGTCGCTATTACTCCTGTGCAGAGCCGGCGTCACCCCACTGCGCGGAGGAGATGCGCCACCAACTCCCCGTCCCCTCCTGTTGACTCCCCGGCCGCGCCCGTTGCCTTCTCCCCGAAGGATCCCCTCCCTCCGCTCGGGCATAAAAGCCCTCTCCCGGCTCCCTCCTCCTCCTTTGCTCCCCGAACTCCTCCACCGCACTCAATCCCCCCCCCACCACTCCAGGGAAGCTCCACAAGCAGCCGATTGGCGCCACACCACTCCAATCACTGTCGCCATCTCCCCCTGCGCCGGCGACCCCGTAAAACGGATATTGTAACATCCCAGAATTTGAAATTTGAAAATGTGAAGCTTTTGAATTATTTTGCAATGTGTTCTCTTGAAAATTTGAATTTTCTTTGGTGTTTCTCTAAATTTTGGCTAAGGTTCCAAAACATTGAAGAAATAAAAACAATATTAATAAGCCATAAGGAAAATATGGAAGTAAAAGAAATCTATAATTTTGAAATCAAAGCTAAAAAGATAACCCATCATAAGGAGGGAGAGACTTAAAATTTAAAATATAAAATTTTCATTTTAACAATAGTATTATAAAGGGTAACAAAAATAAATAAATAAAACACAAACATATATATATATATATATATATATATATATATATATATATATGTACATATACCTATATGTGTACAAAGGGCCAAGCAAAATGAGCAAAACATAAAAATGTATATGTACAAGAATAGACATGAAGGAAATATATATATATATATATATATATATATATATATATATATATATATATATATATATATATATATATATATATATATAATACATAAGTAAGTAAATAGAAAAATAAAGAGAGAGAGAGAGAGGAAGTCAGGCCGGCCGAAACGGCCTGGCCCAACCCCCCTCTCCCCGTTCTTCCCCTGCCTGAGCCAGCCCAACTCCCCGCCCTGTTCACCTTTCTTCCTTCCCCGACCCCCCTCTTCGCTCGCTCTTCCCAGGCTGCAGCTCGCCCTGCTCGCCTCACCGCTGCAACGGCTCCCTCGCTCCACCCCACAGCCCAGCCCGCATCCCCTCCTCGTGCGCAGACCAACGGACATCTGCGTTCGGACCGGGGGACACTGCGCCTCTGACTGCACCTCTGTCGCCCGCCTCTTTTTCTTACTGCGCCGCTCGGTCATACGGCTCAAGGTCTCCGTCGCATCAAGCAAGGCGCGGCGCCAGCTCCTCTCTGCCACCCACGCGCTGCTCAGGGCCATCATGCCCGGATCTTTTTCCCCGATCCTCCGCTGCTCTGCTGCGCCGTCTGCATCCGCCACCTGCTCTGCCGCTCGCCGAAGTGACCGCACGGGCAAACTCCCGATGCTGGCCCTCCCCGCTGCCTATAAAGGCCATTGAGGCTTCCTCCGAGCTCCTCACACTCAGTCCTCCCTCTCACCGCGCCCAATTGAACTAAAAGCCTCTAAAACGTCGCCGGTCTCACCTTTCGTCCCCACCTCCGGCGACACCCTCCCCGCGAAATCCTTCCATCAAACGCCGATTCCACCCTCCCACACCACCTCCGTAGCACGGGGAACACATACCCAGTCTTGCCCGAGCACCCCGTGGACCCCAGCTCGCCGGCGCCAAAGTTCCTCCTCGAACCGCCGCCGCCGCACGCCGCCGGCCCGCCACCGTACTCTGCTACCTCCACCGACTTCACAGCCGACACCCCCGCAACTCCCGGAGCGCATTATAGTGTTCCCCCGCGCCACTCCAACCACCACTCGCCGTCGGCACCGCCGCCCCCGGGCTTCCTCTGCCTCTGCCCCGCGCGCTCTACTCAGCTGCATCCCTTCGCGCTACTCGGTCAGGTAACACCCGAGCCGAGATGGTTAGTCGACTGCGCGTTCGCCCGTGCCGCCCGCGTTCGAATCCCCGGGCCGCAAGCACAGTTAGATTTTCACCCATTTTTGCTAGTAGCTACAGTAAGAGGGATTAGGGAATAATTAGGGAATAATTAAGAAAGAGAATCCAGGATTAGCCAACAAATAACGACAGTTAATTGGGGGTGTAAATGAGCTTAATAACTGTGTAATCATAGATCAAACAACATATGTTAGTAACTAATGTGTTTTGAACACCTATTTTAAAGCTTAACCATAAAAGGCATATTAAGAAATTAAGTAAAATCTTGTTTAGGTTATGCTCTCATAGAATAATGATTTAGCAAATGAAAACTTTCTAAAGAGCAAATCATACACCCATGTATTTTAGTAAAAGAGATAGAACTAGCCATCACATAGTTAAAACATAAATGTTAACACTACGCCCTAGTAACGATGAGAATTCTTTTGTAGACTATAATGTTCAAATTAAATTAGAGAATAATTTAGAGAATCTAATAAACTAACTAGGATGTAAATGAGACTATTTAATATTTATATGTGGACTAGTTCATGTATGCATAACTAATATGGTTTAAGCAATCACCTACGAGGCTAAATATTAATTCAAAGCCATAGTAAAGAAATATGACTCTGGTAACTTTAATAAAGATTACACTTAGTTATAATGTATGCCCTAACATTTAACATACCCTCATTAAAACAAATCCCATTGATAGATTTAATTAACAGCTATATCAAAACATGGGCCTGTATAACAAGCCACGATAACTGAATAAATTTAGATTAAAAATAAAGCTACGTCTAATAATACCTAAAGTGTAGATAAAATAATAATGGTGCCATTAATTAAATCTTAATATTAGATTTAGTAAATAATAATGTTGAGTATGGAATAACAAGCTATGGCCTATACAAATGAACCCTAATACAAATTGAACTACGCCTAGTGATAACTAAGGACACATAAAATATCGCACCATGAAATACTATAGACTTACTCTAAAATTTATTCGGTAAGCCAACGTTTGTAAATATATAATATATGCCCTAAATATTAACGCTTGACAAATATCCAGCTAAACTCGTATACCAAGACATAAGGCCTAACCTAACTCATGGAACTTTCTTGATAAATACAAAAAAAACAAATAAAAATAATAAAAGGGATTAGTAATAAAAATATCAATACATCGTACCCTACCACCAATCTTGCCCAATTTACCCGAAACACCCATTAACTCATAATAAAACTAAATTAAGTTTATTCGGAGTTACTTGGATCTTTTGAGTTATTTTCCTTTATTTGTATATAGCACGTAATTAGAAATTGGAGTCCCGAGGAATCAAGAGATCGAGCGTGATCAAGAGTAAGGTGAAGATAAAGACTAAGGAGCTCAATTGAGAAAGCATTGTATGAGCTCAAGACCGTGGGAAACCACGCCAGGCGAGTCAATACTTTGATCATGTTGAACCTACATTTTCTGTAAATTATTTTTGTTTAAATTATCAAATTGCATGCTGTTATTTTATATGCAAATCCATGTTTAATTTAGAATTCTAGTTAAATGTCTATTATCTAACTTGATTAATGTTACCCCTCCTTTGGAATATTTGAACATGAGAACCTTGTCGCCCTAGCAAAATTATAATAGTAACCTTTGGAAAATAAGTCTCTAAATATATGCCATGCTTAGTATTGTTTAGATACTCATGGGCGCGAGAGCGCCCAAGCATCACTTTTAATCCTGAGAAAAATTGGTTGGGCAGTCATGGTGGTAATGACTGGTGTATGTTGGATATGGTTATTTTATATTCCCAAAAACCTTGAATTGCTTATTTATCTGGGCGGATGGTTCGGGGGTATGGTGCAGGTGTGCACGAGAGTGTGGTTTGTGGTAGAACCGCCCAGATAACCCTAAGGACTGAATCTTGTCACGACCTCCTGTGTAAAACAAGTACAACAACAAGTCTGTAAAGTACAACTTGGCCTAGTAAATTTACCGGACCCTGAAAGTCATCATCATCAGTGGAGGAGTGAAGTGGTGCAAGCGGCTGTCTGTGTGGCGGGCTTGAATGGGACATCCGCGGAGGGTGAGGTTCTGCTGTGGCGTGCTAGCAGTGTGGTAGTCATCTGCTAAGTGTTCATAAGGAGAACATCCCGCACAACGTATGGGACCCACCGCAAGTGGGAACGACCCATAGGGTGAGATGATGGAAGGGGCGAGGTACTTTGAACGGTTACTGTGATGGTTCGCTCAACCGCACGACTAAGGAATCGTGTGGGGCAACGAGGGAACTGTCTCTTGTGGGTAAAGTGTGCAAACTCTGCAGAGTCAAAACTATTCGAATAGCCGTGCCCACGGTCAAGGGCGTACATGGGAACTTAACCAGATATAGTTCTATTTCAAAATGTTTTGTGGGTGGGATGGAAAAGTGGAGGGCAGTGGAAAGCCCTGATTTGAGTTGTCCTGGGTGTTGTCCCAGTGGTAAGTTAAGCGGCTATAACGCTGAAAGGTGTTATACGATGTGATGCCATATGTATGGTAAAATTATGGTGTTATTAGGCATATGGTGTGATGCCATATGTATGGAAAATCATGTTAATATTCCTTGAACATTATATTTTGTGCCAAAGCTGCTAGGTCTTAGGAAATTTTATGTATTGTATTTCAAATAGTGGCATTTCTATTCTTACAAAATAAAATGTGGGTGGAATAAACAGGGTCATGAGTAAAGGAGATGGAAGTTTGTGGTAAAAACATAAAGATATTGGTGAACTCAGGTCGATTATAAAAAGTAAATGATAGTGTGGGATCTGGGAGAAGTAATCTGGTGGAGTCTAAATGAGTATATAGGTTAGCTAGATGATTTAAATGATTTTTGGAGTATTAGGGATGCAAAGGTAATTGCGGGATTACAACACTGATAACTAATATAAATTCTTGGAAGATGATGGCAGTAATGGGATTAGCAGGATTGGATCAAATACTAGATGGATGAATTGAATTTCTAGGAATATTGGAGGAATGATAACGATTATTGGATTATAATCTTGATCAATAATATTCTTGGTGGATATATCCTAGTGAGTCGTAGACTTAATCATTGATATTCTTGGTGGATGTATACTAGTGAGTCGTAGACTTGATCATTAATATTCTTGGGGGATGTATACTAGTGAATTAGTTAGAAATAGATAGTAGAAAGTAAGATTAATTATTGAGAGAACAAATTATGGTTTTTGGATCAATAACAAAAGAATTGAATTATTAGGAAGTCCCGATACGAAGGATTTCGGTGGATTTAAAAGCAATTATGTTGGATAGTCATTAGAATTTAGAAATGAAGAGTTGATGATTAGCAACCACAAGATTGGATTTTAGAATACAAAAGATATTGGTGGATCCAAATAAAGGATGACCCTCACTGCTTGGAGTCTTAGGCAGCAATGAGTGCATGATTGGTGGATTATATAAATGATGATATTCGCTGTTTGGAGTTTTAGACAGCAACCAATACAGAAAGAATATGATCGGTGGATTGAATAGAGGATGACATAGGTTGTTTGGAGTTTAGAGAGCACTCAATAAAGGAAGTGTAATTTCGGTGGATTAAGTCAATTATGGCAATCGCTGTTGGGAGTCTTAGACAACAGTTAATAAAGAGCGTGAGTCTTTGGTGGATTAAGTCAATGATGTCATTTGCGGTGAGGAGTCTTTAGATCACAAAACAACAATATGATATAATAATAGAAATGCTACTAGGCGCATTTTATGGCAAATAAAACAACCCGAGCCTCTCCTTTGACAAGCCATGCATACTATTTATTTGCATTCTGTGTATTGGCTCGCGGAGCACGGGGTTGGAGTGCTCACACTCGCTTTTGCGACAAAATTCAGAATCAGGAATCAAATCACCTCGCCTCAGCAACAAGATTGGACAAGCTGGCAGAGAAGATGAAGATGTCAAGGGCTAGGTCGCGAACCTCCAGTTGGCTGCCTGTGGGCATGTCCTGAGGGTCCCACCTGTGTGCTTCGTTCTTCCGCTGCTGCAAATTATTGATTTCGGCCTAATCAACCCATGAGTAAGTTTACTATTGTATTTACGCTTCCGCATGATATGTACTATGATATTCAGAACTGTAATCTTTGAGCACTATCTACTGATCCAGGGAATAGTGCGGTGGAATCACAGAAGAATCCGGATTGTAAAATCTGGGGTCTGACAGATATCCTCTTCTCCGCCCCCATTCTCCGATTGCTTTCGTCCAGAGCACCCCCACTAATCACTGATCACGTTGGCGGGCTCTTTTGGACGGGTGATCGCCCGAGGAGTCCTGACACCGAAGCACCCCACCGGCCGAACCACCCTCACCGTGGCCAGACTCCCCCGCAGCTCCCCAGCTCCCATCGCCACTGCACATGTGAGCCTCTTGGCCCCCTGTCCGTGTGGCCGCCGCCGTTTGGGCTCCCTCGCCGCCGGTGACCTTCCTCGCCGCCAAATAACCGAACCACCCCCTCCTTCCTCCCACTGTCCCCTCTGATTCCCTCGCCTCCCAACTGCCCAAAATGGGTTCCTCGTGTTCCACTCTACCCACTGGTGCCCTCGGTAGCCGCCGGCAAGCCCCCTGGCGCCCAAGCCGCCGTCGCCACCGTAACCTCGCCGCAGGGTTACTGTAGCGGCTGGAGGAGGAAGAAGACCCCCTCCCCGCGACGTGGCCCCTCCTTCTCCGTCCATCCTCCCGTTGCCATATAACCTCGTCCGTCGGATCTTCCGTACCGCTTCGCCCGCGTCCCCCACTTAGTTGCCGTCCGATCTTCCCCGCTTTGCATCTCACCCGTTCGCTCCGCCCCATCCTGACCGGTCACCCGGGCCACGCGCCGCGCATCCAAGCCGCGTGAGCGCGCGTGGGAGTGGGCCGAGCCGGCCTGCTCCGTCGCCCAAGCGCGCGCTTGCGGGCCGCGCGTCGCCGCCCGTGGGCTGCGCTGGCCGTTCGTCCGCGCGGGCCGCATAGTGCCAGGCCGCGCTGTAGCGCTGGGCCGGCCTAGTACTGTTCACACTAATTTCCAGAGACTTTTCCAATTTCTAAAATCCCGAAAAATCCAAATAAATCCTAGAAAATCACAGAAAATCCCAAAAATTCCCAAATTTCACCACTTTGCTCCAAATAATATCCTGGACCCATTTTGACCTCCATTCCTCCAGATTCATCCCAGATAAATTCCTAAAATTCCCCATTTGGAGATTTATGCATTTTACTCCTTTTTAATTAGTTTATTTTTCCTCGCTTGATTAGTCTCAAGCTGGACTTAATTGTTTTATGTGTTTGCGCTAGTGTCGGAGATTCTGGAGGTTCAAGTGCAGGCTCAGGATCCAGGTGTTTCTTCGTTCGAGCTAGCTGAGATCATCCGGATTGACGGCAAGTCCCTAATCCTTTGACCATATTGTATCCCATGATGTTTAATTATGTTATTATGTTATTTGCATTAAGCTAGTTCTGAAATGTTAGTTCAAAGTAAAATAAA
Organism: Dendrocalamus latiflorus; assembly: GCA_017311315.1. NCBI lineage: Eukaryota > Viridiplantae > Streptophyta > Magnoliopsida > Poales > Poaceae > Dendrocalamus > Dendrocalamus latiflorus. Next base: position 20,029,911 of record CM029658.1, read on the forward strand.
ATGTTTAGAATGACATGTTATGTAGATAAACCTACCACCGACAAATACCATGTTAAACTCGTAGCCATGCCTTTGTAACCCTAGAAATAATTATCTGTTAATCTAGATAACTGTAGATTATTATTATCATGCAAAGTCTTTACACTAATAAGGCTGTGGCTGCGGGCCAATAGAATTTGAAAAACCCGACTCTAAGATAGGGTGGTATGGGACACCGTATCTTAGAGCGGAGAGTGCCGACGTGCACGAGGTAGGGTAAGGGTTGGGGAAGAGCCGCGAGACGGTCTTCGCCCATCTTTTACCCTAGGATTGAAGTTAGGGTAAGGGTGTTGTGGGGTGCCGCGAGATGGCTTTCGCCCACCGCTTACCCTAGGTTTAGGTCGCGGACCTGGTGAGGTTGCGGGCCACGTGAAAATATAAGGACTGAAACCCTTGCACTGAGCAAATGTCATAGTGATCGCTCAACCACAGGAGTTGACTTGTCAACACTGGTCCAGTAGCTGCTCAACTCGATTGAAACTCTACAGGTGTGGCGGAGGAGGAGGATAAGAAGTGAAGTTAGGCAAGCCGTGCTGCGGATGCCTAACAACGGTAGAGTTCACTCGAAGCAGACGTTTGTATTGTTATTATTATTATTATTATTATTATTATTATTTATTTGTGCCAGACCCGAGTGGATTCTACCGGGTAGAGCCTATATAAAGAGTTGAGCAGTGAAACGACCTGACTTCCTTAACTCTTTAGCGGGAGTTAAGGGATCGTGTGGGTAAAGCTGAGCAAACTCTGTAGAGTCAAATAAATGGTATTCGAATACGCCGTGCTCCCGGTTAATAGAGCTGTGTCATTTGGGTGATTCCAGCAGCGAAGCTTAAGTAGTTTTGTACATGCTTTAACTTGATTAGTTAGTTAATTAACTCTTCATGAAAAACCCCTGAGATCTTAAGAAGTAGTTTTGGGTCCGTTTTATCAAAATGTTTACAAATAAAACTGCATCCACTCAAAGTAATAAACCAAGCATACTCCCTTTCATTGTTAATCCGTGCATGTAGTAAGATAGAGTCCCTTTGGGGCTTGCTGAGCCGGTTGTTTGGCTCACGGCTTGCTTAATCCCCTCTTTAGAGGATCAAGATGCTGGTGAAGGTCTCCCCGTCGAGGACGTCCCTGAGGATTTCTTCGTCGACGAGGACCCGTGGCTTTAGGTCTTCGCCGCGCTCAATTGGATTCTGGAAGCTTTTGTGATGTAAATATACTTTGGGCTTGCACGCCCCGCTGTTGAAAAACTGGATGTTATTCCATATGTAAAATATATGCTAGACTTTTGTTGTAAGCATGCAATGGTATACTCTTGCGCGACACTCCATAACTGTTCATGCGTGAATAGTTGCGGAATGCCGTGTCCGTACGCGCCCCTGGAAACGGGGGCGTTACAAGCGGTGCCAAGATCAAAGTGTTCTGAACTGAACACGGCGGTGAGTTCAACTCAAAGGAGTTTGGCCAATATTGGGTGGAACAAGGCATCACCTGACATCATACTACGCCCTATTCGCTTCAATAGAATAGTGTTGTTGAGCGTGAAACCAAACTGTGCTAGGCATGGCACGAAGTATTCTAAAGACAAAAGGCATTCTCGGGAGAATGTGGGGCGAGGCGGTCAATACGGCGGTGTACATCTTAAACCATGCCCCGACAGCTAGATTGGATGGCAAGATCCATATGAAGCTTGGCATGGAAAATGTCCAAATGTGCATCACTTTTGCACATTCGGTTGTATGGGATATGTCAAGGTAGTCAAACCGAGTCTGAAGAAACTCGATGATAGGAGTGTCCAAATGGATTTTCTCAGTTATGAAGCAGGGAGCAAAGCTTACAGGATGTATGATCCCATCGGAGGAAAATTGCATGTCACACATGACGTCGTATTTGACGAGGAGGCAATCTGGGATTGGAGCAAGACAGAGGGAGTGCAAAACTCCACTATGTCGGAGGAGATTTTCACCGTACACTGCAGCCTAGGCCAAGGTCCATGGAACCAACATCATGAGGGGACTGTAGCACTAACACCAGGTCATACACCCGTGGGCAGGGCACAAACAAAGGCGACACCATTAGGAGAGGCTATAGAAGCACCAGCACCTTCACCAGCAGCCATACTAAAGGGAGTGGAATGGGCCACCCCACCCACAAATCCCTCTCCAACATATGAAGAAAACCCCAAGAGGTACCGAACTCTGAAAAACCTTTGTGACAACACCTCTGTGCATGACTTGACTGACTCTTTTGATGAGTTGTGCCTCCTTGCGTCTGAGGAGCAAAGGTGTTGGAGAATGGCAATGATGGAAGAAATCAAGTGTATTGAGGAAAATGAGACTTGGAGTATTTCAGCCTATTTGCGGTCCCATTCAACCTATTTTAGGGCCATTTAAGTATTTCATGGTGCTCATTGATACTTCCTCGAAGTGGTCAAACGTAGGTTTGTTATCCACAAGAAACCATGCTTTTGTAAAGCTGATCTCGCATATCATTCGCATCAGAAATGTGTTCCCTCATCATCACATCATGTCCATCAGAATGGACAACGCTGAAGAATTTACTTCAAAGGCATTTGATGATTATTGTATGGCGATGGGGATTGCAGTTGAGCATTCGGTACCGCATGTTCATACTCAGAATGGTTTGGCAGAGGCTTTAATCAAGAGAATTAAATTTATTGCCTGACCCCTTTTACAGAATAGTAATTTGCTAGCTACATGTTGGGGACACACAGTCCTACATGCAGCGAATCTTATCAACTTTAGACCATCGGTCTACAATATCCATTCACCTATGCAACTAGCGCAAGGGTCACCACCGAAAATTTCTCATCTCAGGAGGTTTGGATGCAAGGTTTTTGTACCTATACCCCCTCCATAGCGTACTGCAATAGGCCCTCTCTACAAGACTGGGATATACGTTGGTTATGAGATTGCATCCATAATCAGGTATTTGGAACCCATGTTGGGAGATTTGCATACCGCCTGCTTCGCTGATTGCATTTTTTATGAGGATAATTTCCCAACATTAGGGGGAGCAAATCAACCTCTTGATGAAAAATGTCGGGAAATTACGTGGGAAGCCACAGGAATTAATGCACATGACCCGCACACTAGTGAAACAGAGAAAGAGGTCCAGAAGATCATTTACTTGCAAGCATTAGCAAACCAAGTGCATGATCACTTTAGTGATTTGAAGAGCGTGACTAAGTCGCATGTGCTTGCACGCAATGCACTAGAGAGGGTTGAAATACCAAACAAAATTGAAGATATCCCTCATCCCGTCCAGAGGCCTCAGAATAAAAGGATGAGAACTCCGGTTCCTCGAATCCAATGTAACCAGGGACGCTCGGCGAAAAAGGATAAGAAGGACTTATCATAGCCGATCACTAAAGTCCCCCAAAATGAGAAGGGGAGTCAGTTGAGACCTGGCACAATATGATACCTTCAGAAAAAAGGCATACCGGATGTGATATCCCTATGGAAGAAGAAGTCGGCATGGATGTGTGCGCACACATCGGAGCCGAAAACTAAAGGGACTTGCCACCGCAATTGGAAAAAGCGATGTGCAAGGAGAAGCTCTAGAAGAAGCAATCGCTCCAGAAGTAGCAACTCATGAAGAAATAGCTATAAATTATGTGCACACGGGAGAGTCTATGAACAGGACAACAGCCAATATCGATATCTACTTCACAAAGAAAATTGCCACAATCATCGATCTTGATCCCGAGCCTGCATCGCTCGCTGAATGTAAGAAAAGATCAGATTGGAAAGATTGGAAGAAGGCAATAGTAACTGAATTGCTATCTCTGAACAAAAGAGAGGTGTTTGGGCCCGTATGCCGCACACCTCCCCATGTGCACCCTGTAGGGCACAAGTGGGTATTTATTTGAAGGAGAAATGAAAGAAATGAAGTAGTGAGATACAAAGCAAGGCTGGTAGCACAAGGTTTCACTCAACATCCTGGAGTTGATTATGAAGAAACCTACTCCCCAGTTATGAGTGGAATTAACTTTAGATATTTGATCTCAATGGCAGTGAACTTGAATTTAGAAATGAAATTGATGGATGTGGTAACTGCATACCTTTATGGAAACTTGGATTCGGAGATTTATATAAAAGTCCTTGAAGAAATCCCTCTTCCGAACCAAGACAGAGCAAACAGAAATCTGTACAATGTGAAGCTTAGAAAGTCCCTGTATGGATTGAAGCAATCTAGCAGAATATGGTATAATCGCTTAAGTGACTTTCTCTACAAAAAAGGTTACACGAACGATTAAGACTGTCCTTGTGTATTTATACGGCGATCCCAGAATGGATTCTGTATAATCTCAGTGTATGTAGATGATCTGAATATCATTGGGATAGTGGAAGACATAAAAGAAGCAAACTCCTACCTTGCAGCTTGAGCATGTCCTTGAAGGAATCTTGGTACATCAATCGGCCTACACCCAGAAGGTGTTAGAGAGGTTTGGCTTTGAGAAGGCATACCCATCGAAAGTATCGATGATCGGGATGTCTTTACAGCAAGAAAAAGATCCTTTCCAACCTAAGGAATAGGGGGAGGAAGTCCTAGGACCGGAATTCCCATACTTGAGTGCAGTGGGAGCACTCATGTACTTAGCAAACTGCACTAGACCGAACATTGCATTTGCCGTGAACTTGTTATCAAGGTATAGTGCAGAACCTACCAAAAGGCATTGACAGGGCATAAAGGACATCTTCCAGTATCTCCAAGGAAGCAAGGACCTTGAATTGTTCTACAGAAAGAATCAAGATCTGAACTTGATTGGCTATGCAGATGCTGGGTACCTGTCTGACCCGCATACCGCAAGGTCACAAACAGGCTATGTATTCCTGTGTGGTGAAACTGCAATTTCCTGGAAATCGTCCAAGCAAAGTCTCGTAACGATTTCGACGAACCACTCAGAAATTATAGCACTGTATGAAGCCGTACGAGCGTGCGCTTGGCTCCGCTGAATGGTTCACCATATCCAGCAGTCATGTGGGTTGAACATTGTAATTATCTATGAAGATAATGCCGCTTACGTTGCACAAGTGCAGACGGGCTATGTGAAGAGTCATCTCACAAATCACATCAACCTCAAGTTCTTCTATGCTCATGAATTGTAAAAGATGGACGAGATTAAAGTACTGCATACTAAATCATATGAAAATCTTGCAGATTTGTTCACTAAACCACTCCCCGCATCTAGCTTTGAAAGGTGTGTGCAAGGGATTGGAATGATGAAACTTATAGAAGTGCAGAATTCAGGGGAGAATTCTCCTAAGCCCGTTAGTAAATCTTGATCATGAAGATTAAGTACCCAAAGGAATAAAGTCCTGAAGACTAAATGAAATTGGGTGAATTGTACTCTTTTTCCCTTGACGGGTTTTTCTGAAGTTTCTCGACCAAGGTTTTTATTGAGGCAATTCGTGCATTGCAGCATAACATGTATGATGTACTCTTTCTCTAAATTTATCCCACTGGATTTTTATTGAGTTTTAACGAGGTATGAGCATGTCAGATGAGTGCCCAGTGGGAGTGTTAGGAAACCTAGGCCTGGGCCGACAGACCTGGCCCATGGTGGACACTTCACCGGAGACTATAAATAGAGAGCCGTACCGGCATATTTTGTACAGATGCAATCAGAAATTAATAAAGAAAGACCAAGAGTTCTCTCTACCTCTCTCTGTGTGTTCAATCTATTATTCTATCTTCTGTGATTGATTCGATTTGTTCTAAGCAGAGGCATCAATCGAACTGATCGCCAGCGACGATTCCTCAACACCTTTACATCGCTGGCCGGGTTACTCTCGGACTCATCCGAGGGGGGCAGCGGGCATCGAGACGCAAAAAACCACCATCATCAAACCACAGGTTCTCGCCTTGCCGTCTCTGCTGTTCATTTCTCTGGTGTTTGGGCGGATTTATTTGCAGATCAATTTTCATTAGCACGGATCAATTACGGTAATCACTTCATATGTTAGCCGATAAATATGCAAGCCAATTGCTGTTAGATTGACTTGGTTTAAGTCATCGCTTGAGTGTCATTGTAATCGAGCGTGGTCTGGTAAACTGGTCCACTTAGAGCCTTGTCTAGAATTAATATCTGAGGTTATTTGGTCGTGAATTCTTAACTGTTCTGAAGTGCTAACTTCTTGGCTTTAGGTTTCATTAAAGGTAAATATGCCTTGAATCTGCAGAGAAAACAGAAGGTAGTTTTAAGCATTTATATTAAAAAGAAGTTCGAAAATTGTAGCAGGTACATCTTAATGGCCGTCTGTATATTTGCAGGCTGTGGTCGTGATGTGTGTTGGCATCTTTACCTTGAAATAACTGAGGATGTAATTACGAAAACTAGTCGGAAACCTGTGCATCGGCACAAGCTAACTTTTTAGATAAAGTATCTAGTGTCCATCTCAAAAGGTAAAATAATTAAAAAATATTTTTTTGAAAATAGTGCTTATTGTGAAAGTTATTGAGAGTGGAAAGTACAATCTAATTTCAATTTTAACATAAATTTCCAAGTCCTACAAACGACAGAATATGCTCCCTTAGTGATGAATTCATATACACTAAGTTAATAACGCTTCTGTTCATGCAACAAGGGAGAAACCAAAGCATCTTAGAGAGATGGTAGAAAAACTACTTTGCTTGTATGACTAATTTAGAAAGAAAAGTTAATGGCTTAATGTGGCATACAAATATTTGACATAGTATTTTATAAACATAATTTGATTCGTCTACATATTTGTACTTACCATATCTAAGGTTAGCTATTTTCCTTTATCTCCTGACTAACACAAAAATTAGGTGACATATGCAATACCAATTGACAATACAGTAAAGAAACGCATCTGATCTTCATACATGACTTATTTAAAGAAAAAAACATGAGGTACACAAGGTTTATACCAATTAATGCCCCAAATATCAATATTTTGGCATTTGTTCCTGTTGTGGTTACAGACCAAACAGAGGGAGAGGTATGATAGTGGAGAATTAGATGAGCAATGCTTAGGGTTTCCCCAATGGCCTGGACGGTATATATATATATCCACATGGGGAATGTTTTACAACTATACCCTTATACTCAAGTATCCCTGTCAAGGGCATTTATGTCATTATACATGCCCGTTTTGGGCCTTACAACCTTCTAACAGGACGGCTGGGCTTAGGTGGGGGCCACCCCTACAACAGGAGCCTCTCATGGTGAAGCGCTTCACAGGCCGAAGCCATGTTGCCGAGCCATTTAGCCCCCTCCGTGTTGTTGGACTGTGAACTTCTGTGTTGTTGGATGCTGGATGGAGTGTGTGTGTCGGAGTCGAAGCGGAGATAGGCTCATGCGGCGGACACCCCTGGGTGCGGGGCAGGTGTCGGAACCTGGAGTAACGACTCCTGGATTCTCTGTGTAAATCGCACTAGTCCAGGATCAGCTAGTGCACACAGTACAACAAAGATAAATACTAAGCACAAATGACTGATTATATTAAATAAAAGAGGTACGGCCTTATGGCCAAGTCTTACATCAACGCCCATTGGCAAAGATAAATAAAGAAAATAACTGCGGAAGCAAACTGATAAATAGCGAAGCCCAAGCCTGCCTACAGGCAAACGACAGTAAGACGCGTCCTATTCGTCCAGATCTTCACCGTAGTCGACGACATCTTCCTCTGTGTAGGGGAGGGTGTAAGGTGAGTACAAACTTGTACTCCGCAAATCACACGGAGAAATGCATCATAGTGATAAAGGTTTCAATGAAAGGTTTATAGGGTTAGTTTGCATAAAACAACATTTAAGAAATACAGTAAGTAGATTGAAATTGCTGGATTTAATACAGTAAGTAAAAGCATAACTTGTAATTGAAAATAATACCGTCAGTGCAGGCTTCGACCAAACACCAACCTATCCACGGGCATCCCACCCGGACCATTTTTTCCAAAAGATCACGTATGGATTCCATCTATCCACATGCTTCCAATCACTCGTGGATTCCATCCATCCACAAGCTTCCAATCTCTCTCATGGGTTCCATCTACCCACAAGGTTTTCATTCTCTCATGGATTCCATCCATCCATAAGGTTTTCGAAAACATTTTTGTAAAGTAAAGTCTAATCCATGAAAAACATTTACTCAGCATGCCCATGACCGTGGGCACGGCTATCCCGGATAGATTATACACTCTGCAAAGGTTGTACAGCTTTACCCACAAGACACGATCATCCCATATTGCCACGCAAGTTACACACTTCCTTTGGTGAGCTCGGGAGGCCGCTGCTCCCGCGTACTTGGGCGAAGTCGTGTTACAAAGGAGATGATTCAGACTCTCCTTCGGGAGGGTAAGATTGAGGATTGTGCGGGAGCTCGGCTGCCTGCCCGCGATGAGATAGAGCCACGCCCAGAGGAGTCGGAGGCGATTGTTTTTGTCACATTTTTCGAGGCCGGACTCCGGATGCCCTCAACGCTCTTCGTCGGTGATGTTCTGCGGGCTTATGGGCTGGAGCTGGCGCTGCTGACCCCGAACACAATAGCTCGCCTGGCTGTTCATTCCTGGGCGGCGTGAACAGAAGGGGCTCATCCCATTGCGAACCTGTTCGCCCTTCTTCATGATGCGCGCTGCCAGCCGAAAAAGATCGAGGGGGGGGGGACGCTGTCGAACTTCGGTAGTGTTAACTTCGTGCTGAGGTTGCAATGTGCGAAGCTCTTTCCTTCATTGGCGATGCGTGGGAAATGGGAGTCCGGCTGTCCCGGGGTGAGGCCGAAAGGCGACGACGAGCAGCAGGCGCGGAGGCTTGCCGGTATCGCCCTTCGGTTCAGCATGCGCGACCTCGCCGAGGAGTTTACTATGTACGGGGTGTCACCGCTTTTCGGCCGGTGGAAGTACGAGCGAGGTCACACCCGGCGAGATGGCGTCCACCCGACAATATCTTTGCTTCTGAAACCTTTCGGCGCTCGTAAGTACTTCGACCATAGGCTGCCTAGATGCATATATGTAACTTTTTTGTGAATGAAGTACCGCTTCGCGTGCAGTGCTCTCATTGGAGGACGCGGAGCGCGCGGTGGTCGCGTTCCTTGGGCCGTACACAGCGAAGGAGCATGCACTGCACTAAGCCGTGACTGCCCCTGCGAAGCTGGGGCGGATAAACCGGGTGTGCGAGGCCCTAGGCCTCCCCGTGCCAGCACGTGTAGTGCCGACGCCAGCTCTGACTCATCACCGCAACGGCGAAGGCAGGGTGGGGGCATCTCCCTGCCGGTGGAAAGCTCGGTCCGATGCCGCCATATCTAGCCCATCGGCCACGTCCCAGGTGGGCACCGTCGGGGCGGAGGGCGTGTCGGGCGCTGGGTCCGAGCACGCTGGTTCGGGGGAGCACACTACCCCCATCGCGGAGGCCTCAGGCGGCAGTGAGGTGATGGGTTATGGTACCGACACCCTTGAGGACGAGGTCTCGTCACCTGTACTGGCCACCGAGGACCTGCCGCCTGCGCCAGTTGTTATGGCCACTAGAGCTGCCGAGGAGGCGTCACCCAAAACCCCGAGGGCGAAGCGTCCCTGGATACGGTCACCCCCGGCCTCGAGGAGGCGGTTCAACGTGGCGGGCGCGGTCGGTGGGGACCTGGAGTCCAACGGGGAAGCTGTTCAGGCCGAGGAGGAAGTCGTCACTCCCCGGGCCAATGAAGCCCCCGCGACCCGGATGGAGACTGAGCGGACGCCTCCCCGCACCTTGGTGGAGGGCGTCGAAGGTAGGCGTAATTCCTTTTCGCCCAGTGACTTTGCGAAGTTCTCTCCGATTTGCTCGCTCATTCCATCGTCGACATCAGGCAAGATGAGGTCTCCCGGGCACGGCCAAGGATCGAGCAGCGGGGGTGTCTGCGAAGTCGGCGGCCTTGTTGCGTAGGACGCGATGTGGGCGCCTGGCGCTGCCGAAGCTGCTGGCGCGGAGGCTCGCCGTCTCTGATTTCATCCGTCGACTGGAGGTGCTTCGCGTCCTTCACGAGGCCGCGGAGTGCGCCGACGGTAGCATGGATTGACGGGTGCTGTCGTCGTGCGGGGGAGATCTTCTGGCGCTCGCGGTGGGTGCCTCGAGGATGAGGGTAAGTGCCAAGGTTCGCGACCTATGCCATTTGTTGAGTACATAGCTAACACTTGCAGTTTTTTAGACGCTTGCTCTCAGCCGAGCCCTGGAGGAGACTCGCACCCGCGAGCGGAGGGTGCTGGAGGGCCAGCTTCGTGCCGCTGAAGGATCAGAAATGGCAACAGAGGGGGGGTGAATGGTGCCTTCAAAATCCGCCCCTAAGCATCCACAAACTTTTCTTCTCTAATAACTACAGAAGCTAGGAAGCAAGAAGTTCGATGCTCACTGGAAGCGGAAAGCAATTTTGCCGTAAACTGAAAGGAGTGGATGACATAAAATTAGATTTGCCCAAAGACAGAGAATGCTCATTAAAGAAGCAAACTAGACACGACCACAACCGACATCCAACCATCTGGACCTTCGACTCCTCCCTGAGTCTAGTCCTGGGACACTCGTCGTCGCCCGTCGTGTCCTCCACTGATAGCTCCAGCTCCGATTCCTCGTCTCCTGACTCGCAACCACCTCAGCAGCCTCGATCATCTTCAGCATCTCTGACCGTCTGTACCTCAACATCTCCTGTGCCTAGTCCCGGTACTCCCATGCCTCACCATGACCTAGCTTCAAAGTCCCGCAGTCACACAGACAAGCAAATCGTCACATAGTACCCCACGAAACAGTATAAACAACATTAGCATTATCAAAAGGTACTCAAGCATGAAATACCCAAATCGACCGATCGAGAAAGAACACAAGTGTCCTAAGCACTGCCGACCGCAATCGACCAAGTCCAATCGAACCAGACCGCGCCATGCACCGACTTGGCGTGAACCGACCAAACCAAACTCAAACTTTCCAGAACACGAGTCAATTACTCATCACAAACATGGGGACACCTCCACATGGTCTCTCAATCTCCCCCTTGATGAGTATATTGACAAACACAGAAAAAGCATAAGATTGAGTTTGTTTTGAAAGTCCAACATGGTCTGAAAGAAGAATAAAGAGGCTTATGACCATGTTGACAAAAGGAGCAAAAGAAAAGGCAAGTTTTCCTCAAAAGCTCCCAGAAATTGGCTTTTTCTCCAATATTTTCCCCATTTTGGCAATAAAATCATCAAGATGCTAAAGAGAGAATAAGGCATGGTGTGATAGTGAATATTATTCATTCTAAGCAATTAGAGCCTTGAAGATTATCCAAAATGACCTTTTGAGTATTACACCAAGTCATAACGCACATGAGCACTATCAAGATCATGATAAGATATGCATAATCAAGCCAAGCCATATAAGTAACAATCTGAATATTAGATGAATTTGTTAATATGTCAAGCTATTCAAGAGTATAGTCTAGCTAAAGGTATCCAAAGATGATGCAAGCCATGTCAATAATCTAAGTGGAACCAAGAAGCTAGAATTGAGTCAATTTAGAGTGCTATAAGTTCAAGAGTGAATTATTTGTTCAAGCACTTTAGTCTTTTTGTAATGAAGCAAATTTAGCACAATGGACATGTTTTTCTTTGAAACTTATGGTCGTTTCCAACCAAAATTTTAGTCAGGTGTTAGATCTCAAGCCTTATGCGACCACTTCAAGCAATAAGCTTAAGAAGATGATCTTGGTCATCCAAAACTCCCCCTGAGTTCATGCCTAGTGCAATGGCAAGCAGTCTCATGAGAAATAATTGGTGAGATCAATTCTTTCGCACAAAAGAGATCTTTTTGCTTTTACTGATTTTAGTGCAAGAGCAATAAATTATCAAGAACTAGCATAGCTCAATCTAAAGCTCAATAGAGATTCAAGACTCAACTCAGCCAATTTGACATGGCACGAATCATAAAAGGATAACTAAAGACAGACTAATCTCAAGAGCTAACATGACATGTCTTAATTCAAGTTGTGCAATTTTAATTAACTTATCAATGGAAAAGGCTTGACGACACATATAAAGTTATGATAAATCTAGCAAATAAGCATGGATCATGGCAAGATGTAAAGCATTGTAAATATGTCATAAAGGATAATAGTCAAGACTCCATGTAGTTATATTACAATGCAGAATGAAATGCAAGAAAATCCAGCTCCTCCTCAACATGAGATGCACTTTTAGTTCAAGTTGAGTTATGTCAATATTAAGATCTAGAAGTTCCCAAATGAACTCCCCCTGAACCAAAGCTATAAAACGAGAAACTGGCAAAGAAAGCAGAAAAGGTAGTCCTTAAAGCATAGACAAGATACAGAGGATACTATAGCTCAGACTGACTCTCATCTACCCCAAATGACACTAGGACTATCAGCTGGTCATCTAACACACTAAGGAGCAAACACGTTCCCTGTCTACCCAAGGGTGGCCCAACCCTTGTTAGAACCTATAAGAAGTGAGTGAGCTCAACCTAGTGAGAAGAGAGATAGCTAATAAGCAGCATCCTAGAACCATAAGATGAGAGGAAGAAATTTAAGCAACTAGACAAGAGAACAACTCTAATCTATGCTAGGAGGACTACCCCAATGCATCCATATGCAATGCAATAAAATGAGAATAGGAGCATAAAAAATAGAATAAAACATTAAAGCACAAAGCTCCCCTCACTACAGTCCATAAGGACAGACCACCCCAATCTCTCCCCGTAAGGCTGAAAACCTAGAGCTATCCAAAGGCTTGATAAAGATATCAGCCAACTGGTGGTCACTCTCTACAAACTGGAGCACTATATCACCCTTCTCCACATGGTCTCTAAGGAAGTGATATCAGATATCAATGTGCTTGGTCCGGGAGTGCTGCACTGGGTTCTTAGCAATGTTAATAGCAGAAGTGTTATCACAAAAGAGTGGAACACTGTCTATAACTAACCAAAAGTCCCGCAGGGTCGAAGCCATCCAAAGTATCTGACTGCAGCAACTGGCAGCAGCAACATACTCGGCCTCTGTGGTGGACTGTGCAACACCGGACTGCTTCCTAGAAGACCAAGAGACAAGAGAAGTGACAATGAATTGGCAGGTGCCAAAACTGCTCTTCCTATCTATCCTACAGCCAGCAAAGTCTGCGTCCAACTAGGCTCTAAGGGAAAGACAGGACGAGGAAGAGTACCAGATACCATAGTCAATGGTAGCTCGAAGGTACCGAATGATGCGCTTCACCACCTGGCAGTGACATACGCGAGGAGAAGCCTGAAAGTGAGCACATAGACACACAGAGAAGTGTATATGCGGTCTCGAGGCAGTGAGGTATAAGAGAGAGCCAATCATGCTTCTGTACTTTTTTTATCAACTGGCTCGCCATCCTCATCTGGATCAAGTGTGGCTGATGATGCCATGGGAGTTGACACTGGCTTGCCATCATTCATGTCAAAGCGCCTTAGTAGGTCATGAGTGTACTTGCCTTGATGCAAGAAAGTAGCCTCCCGAGTCTGCTTGATCTGGAAGCCAAGGAAGAAAGTCAACTCGCCCATCATACTCATCTCAAACTCGGTGCTCATGACATCCGAGAACTGTGAAACAAGAGCATGAGAAGAGCCACCAAAGATGATATCATCCACATAAAGGTCATTGCCATGCCTACGAATGAACAAGGTCTTGTCTACCTTACCCATCTCAAACCCATGACTCAACAGATAGGACTTAAGCCTCTCATACCAAGCTCTAGGGGCTTGCTTAAGTCCATACATGTCTTTGGAAAGCTTGTAGACATGGTTTGTGTATTTGGGGTTCTCGAAACCTGGAAGCTGTCTAACATAAACCTCTTCCTCAATAAACCCATTGAGGAAGGCACTCTTGACATCAATCTGGTAAAGCTTGAAGCCCTTAGACGCTGCAAATGCAAGCAAGATCCTAATGGCCTCTAGCCTAGCTACAGGGGCAAAGGTCTCCTCAAAATCTAGAACCTCAACCTGAGAGAAACCCTGAGCTACCAATCTAGCCTTGTTTCAAATGACTACCCCATCCTCACTCTGCTTGTTTTTAAAAACCCACTTGGTACATATGACATTATGACCTCTAGGGGGCTCAACAAGCGATCAGACCTTGTTTCTCTCAAAGTTTTCCAATTCCTCATGCATGGCATTGACCCAAGACTCATCAGAAAGAGCATGATCAACATCCTTGGGCTCGAAGGAGGCAACGAAAGTAGAATGCAGACAGAAGTGAGATATGCCAGACTTTCAGTGTGTGGCACGCTCAAAGAGATTTTCACTCATCTGCTCTGAAGGATGGACTTTTTGGATATGACGAGGAGGTCCTGGATGAGAAGAAGAAGTGGCATCTACCTCATGAGCTGACGACGAGGAATAGAGTCACTAGCTCCAGAAGATGTGCAAGGCATGGGCTGATCTCCTCGAGGTGCAGTGGAAGAAGTAGGCACCTCAAGGGGAGGAGGAACTGGATCGGGTAGACGACCCTCATCTCCATCCTCCTCATCGTACATTTTGGACGTGAGAAGGCATTGTCTATGCTGAGCGATCACTTTTTTGGCCTAAGATGGGGCATGATGTGGACAGGTATATACAACGGTGCATAACTTGTCACAAGGCAAAATCGAAGTTGCATCCACATGGTTTATATACTCCTCTTCCAGTTCCTAATGCACCATGGGAATATATTCATATGGACTTTGTTTTAGGACTGCCTAGGACTAAGAGGGGGAGAGATTATGTTTTTGTCATTGTGAATTGCTTTTTGAAGATGGTACATTTTATTCCATACCACAAGAGCGATGATGCCTCGTATGTTGTTAACTTGTTTTTCAAGGAAGTCATGAGGTTGCATGGTGTGCCCAGAACCATTGTCTCGGATCATGATGTCAAATTCGTGAGTTATTTCTGGAAGACCCATTGGGGAAGCTAGGGACAAGGTTGTTATTCAGCACAACTTGTCATCCCCAAACTGATAGTCAAACGAAGGAGGTGAATCGTACACTTTCGATGCTGTTGAGAACCATGATCAAGAAAAAATATAAAGGAGTGGGAGGGCTATTTACCGCATGTGGAGTTCATCTACAACTGAATTGTCCATTCTATTACACAGATGTGCCCGTTTGAGGTGATATATGACTTCAAACCTATTACACCACATGATTTGATGCCGCTTGCAAGTCAACAATGAACAAATATGGAGGTGTCAAAGAGAGCTGAATATGCGAAGAAATTGCACATCAAGGTGAAAGAAGAAATTTAGCGCAAAGCGCAATACTATGCTGTCAAGGCGAACAAGAAATGAAAAAGATGATATTTCAGCCGGGCGATTTAGTGTGGGTGCACTATCGTAAGGATCACTTTCCAGCTAAGCGCAAGTCTAAGTTGCTGCCCAGAGGAGATGGACTTTTTAAGGTGCTTGCGAAGATAAACAACAATGCTTACAAAATCGAGCTACCGGGGGATGACTATAGCCTGAGCTCTATATTTAATGTCGCTGATTTATCGCCGTTCTTCGGTGCTGATGATCTCGCGTCGAGGACGACGTCTTTTTAAGAGCGGAAGGATGATAAGGGCATCCCTACGATATCTTCTTCTCCTCCACCTAATGATCCAGATATACACATCGAGTTGCCAATTAGACCAATTAGAAAAGTATGTGCCAAGAAACTACAAGATTAGGTGAACTTGTTTCTTAATGAATATGTCATTAATTTTAATAATAATTTTATACTACCTAAATCTTGTAATTTACTTATACTTAGGTATTTAGATCAATATGATATGCAAGAGGAAGGAGAAAAAGAGCTAAAGCATGATTTTCGGTTATCGCCTAAAGGGAGCCCATTCACAGGAGTCTGAGATCCTCTTGGAGATGCGCATGCCAGCACAAAAATACTAGGAGTCTAGGAGGAAGGATTGCTTTCCAGGAGGAGCCTTCGGCTTGCCTTATCTTTAGTGCACCAAACAGTCGACGTACACGACTTGGAGATGGCCAGCGTCACACACAATGCACTTAACCGAATCCCATATGATTGGTTTGTAACAGAATAGGAAGGATTCTATTTTTAAAATTGGCCGACCATGTTTCGGAAACCCAATAGGTTCTAGCTATCGGTCCCTCGCCAACGACGGCAGCCTTTTAAAAACACCTAGCAAAAACTTGAATAGACCGCTTTTAAGTAAAAAAATGATAGTTAGAAAGAAAACATTCGGATGATGTTTAGTAAAACCTAAAAAAAAATTCAAAGCTATTGCTTGTTTCTTTCATACCAAAGTTTATGTGAGGATTAGACGATCCATTATTCGTTCTTCAAATCAAGGTCAAATTTGATTTCCGGTTAGGAATTGAGGATTTGACGATCTCCGCTTGTGGTCTAGTGGTGATCATTCTATTGTGTGTTGGCAAATATTCATAGAACTATAAGTTCATGCATTGACGCGTGGTGTACAGCTCAGCGTTGTTCGTTGTCAAGCACTACTTATCTACGGTTCTCCTCAAGAAGATCCGACCACCATGTATCACGATCCATCGTCATCTGGGACCGCCCCTATCCCAAACACTCTCTAGCGCGTGCAGCACGGGCGAAGCCGACGGCGACATGGCTCTCGCGACCTCTCCGTGCGGCGCCCATCCCCGAGTTCAAGCTGCCGTCCCCGTCGCTCATGCTGCTCCACACTCAGTCGGCCTCCCCTGTAGATCGAGCCTCTCCTCCCTCCGCGCAAAGAACTCGCTGCGACGGCCGCCGCATGGCCCGACCCCACTGCGGTGATGCTTGGACTCGGCGTGGGCCGACCCCATTGTGTGATGTGCTCTGTACCTTGTGAGGGATTCTCTGAAATTTCTGTGAATGCTCTGGAGTTTCTGAAGTTGTCTCTGAGAATGTGGCCTGGAAGTTTGTGTGATGTTGCTGAAGCAAAAAGGATTGTAAGCTTTGTATGACATTGTAAGCAGAAGACTTGTAATTTTAGCTTGGTGTATGACATTGTAAGATTTGTTCTTGTGATGGATGAATGAGTGAATGTCATGAAAGGATTGATGTGCCATTTCCTTTTCAAACTGAGAATAATGGATATGAATAGTATTAGGTGACATATTTCTAGCTTGCTACTGAGTTGTGAATATTATCAGGTGTATGTTTCACATCGAATGTAGAAGAAACAAGCAGCTAGCACAAATAGGCTATTGTGAACGGATGAATTGGTTGAATGTTCCATTGTAACTGTTCTGGAATGTAGCACTCTTCACAAAGTTCTGATAATTTGCAGTAGCAGGTATATAGTTGCAATTTTGAAAACAAAACTCATGCACCTTCCACAAAAAATTCAGCAGCAAGTTGAATGGGCAGTATCAGGCGTGCAATCATTTTTTTTGGCACTTAAGTGGTCTGCTCTCTGCTGAATGGTATCAGGTGGTGCTCGTCGAGAGAAGGGTTCCATAAAAAAATCTGACAGTCCATTCACTACAACCTGATACAGTCCATTCACATCAAGAGAAAGGTTGCTTGTGCTTATCAGATAGCAGTACCAGGACATGATTCATTCAGAAAATTTCAAAGAAATTTTCATATTAAAATGATTCAAAAATGATTCTTTTCCAAACATCTGTGCGCACAAGAACAGAGACAAGGCAGCAGCTCAACTAAACAAAATAAAAAACTTCCCCTCATCTTATTGACACTTCATACACACATAGAAACCTGATACTATTTCCATCTCAGTAGCAAGCACAATATCCATAATCAGTTTGAGTTTTCAAAAGTTCGCCTTACTTTCGGATATGCAACGTACTTAGCTTCGGGCATACCTGAAGTACGGCAGGAGCTCCTCCTCGATGCCGGCTTCCTCCCAATGGAGGCCTCGCCACCACTCCTCCCCACCACGGATCTCCCTTAGCTTCGCCTGTGCCCGGATGTTCAGTTGAGTCAGCTTGCTGCACTGTGTGATCGCCACGACCTGCAGCGCTGGAAAGCGGACAGATCTTCCACGGCACAAGCTGGTGAGGTTTTGCAGTGAGTGGAGTGTCAGTGTCTTGAGGAGAGGGAACGTCTGCTCTTCCTGCTCTATCTCATTTGTTGCATGTTCTGTGTCAGCGCCATCAATGAGTGCCACCAATGCGTTGCAGAACTGGAGCTCCAGATGCAAGAGTTGCCGCAGGTACAACGCCCAGTTCACGTTCTTGAGCTCCGAGCAGTTGAAGATCGTAACTGAACGGAGGCGTGGGAAGAACTCGTTTGCGGGCATTCTCTGGAATCGGATCTGCTCGAGGTTGGGGAGGCTAAGCAACTCGAGCTTCTCGAGCGCTCGGAAGCAATACCCTGATGTCTGCTCGCCGCGATCACTGCCGCTGTCTATGACGACCTGCTTGAGTGACTTACTAAAGCTGTACGAGAATTCCTGCAGTGACTCGAGCATGTCGAGTCCTCCCAAAAGCTTATCAAGGTCGACTGGCCGGAGATGGAGCGACGGAGGGGTTCGCATTTCTTTCAAGCAGAGCCGCCTTGTCGAGACGATGTCGCACCTGGCTAGCTTCTGCAGGGCCACAATTGAGTTCAGACTAATGCCGAGCCACTTGAGAAATGTTCCTCTGGACTTGAATTCATCGAGACACGCACCCTTGTCAATATTGCCATCATTGGACGGTGCTACATTACTGTTTGTCACCACATCTGCATCCCAGCCGGCATACTTGCTGTCGAATACGTCAAGTATCTCCAGCTGCCCGAGCTTGGAAATGATCCCGTACGGTATAGTTCCGAGCATATAAGTAGTGTTCATAAGCAGGTGCCTCAGTCGCTTGAGGCAAGACAACTCCTTTGGCAGCTTCTCAATGGATGACTCGGATAAGTTTAGGTATTGGAGATCATGAAGCAAGCTGATCTCTACAGGCAGCTCTTCGATGATGGTGTTGGAGAGATCCAAGTAGGTGAGCCCTGGTGCAGAGACGAGGAAACTGCGAGGAACCACCTCCAAGGACGTGTTTCTCTGAAGCATGAGAACCTTGAGTCTGTCGCTCGTGGGTAACACAGATGGAAGCTCATCGAATAAATTGTTCATGAGCGACACCAGCTCGGTATCAGGGGAGCACTCCTGCCATTTCTCGGTTACCCTTTGTTTCGTCTTCATTCCAATGCCAGCCTTCACTAACCACTTGTTCTTCTTCTTCCCGCACTCGGAAGAGATCCACAGGGACATGTCTCGGATTGTGTCGTGCATCTTGACCTCATCAGCTTCGTCATCGCCTGGCTCGAGCAAGTGGGCTTCCTTTAGACTGCTAATAATACCCAAACCAGTCTTTATGTCATCGTCGATACCGGACGAACTGGCGATGAAACCTAGACCGAGCCAGCACTCGATGAGCTTCACCTTCTTGATGGAGAAGTCCTCGGGCCAGAGGCAGCACGAAAGGAAGCAATCCTGGGCGCTTTGGGACGGAAGATACTCATAACTGATCTTGAGCCTGTGCAGCATGGCTGCGTTCTCCTCCTCCATGCCGGGGATCTCAACGTGTTTCGCGTTTCTGAGTTTGTCCCGAGCATCTCTCCATGGCTTCGGGTCTCCAGACTTGGTGGACAACGCCTTGCCGATGGTGTTGAGCGCCAGAGGTAGACCTTGGCACTCCCTCATGACCTCCCGTGCGAGGTCGCCGATGGCTTTGTGCGACGCAATAGTTTGCTTGGTGGCGTTGAATTCAAAGAGGCGCCAAGCGTTAGCATCATCCAAGCATCGAACGTTAATGAGGCCAGGCGCGGCCAGCATCTCGCCGCAGACTGTTTCGGACCGAGATGTAAGTACCACCTTATGCTTCCTTTGGGAATTGGCGCTGTTGCCGGTAGGGTTCGGGACCCCGATGGACTTGAGCTCCAAGGGGCTCCACAAGTCATCCAGCAGAAGCAAGAAATTCCTGCTGCTCAGGTACTCGAAGATGGGCAGCGCTCGCTGTTCGAACACTTCCTTGGAGCATATGTCATCCGGCTCCTCGTCGAGCTGCAAGCCAAGTTCCCTTGCGATGTCGTTTTGCAGCCTGGTAATATCATTCTGCATCACATCGGCGGTCGCTGTGGACTTTTTGAAAACAACCGCCCACACAACCTTGTCGAACTCCTTACTTCTCGCCTTGCCCGGGAGGAACTCGCCGTGGATCTTGCGCAGGAGGGTGGTCTTCCCCACCCCTCCCATGCCACATATGCCAATGACGCCCACCGTGACGTCGCAGATGTGTAGCAGCGCCCTCTCCAGGTATGGGTCCATCCCAACCACCATTGTCTCGATCTGCTTCTCTTGGACCCTGTTTTCCTGCAGCGCGTTCGCCAGGACGTCCTCCAGTTTGTCCTTCTCTTCTATGAGCTCTCTGGCTTTCTTGAGTTTCCGAAACGCTCGCTTGCCGACGCAGTAGCGGGACCAGATGTTCAGACGGGGCAGGTACATGGCGGCATAATCGTCGACGACCTTTTTTGCGGCCTGATCGACGACTTCAGAGCGTTTGAGCCAGTTCTCCACCGCCTCGACGTTGTTCCCCAGCTTCTTGGCTGCGACTTTGTTCCGGACGTCCCTTCCCATAGAGGCTAGCTTGCTCACCTCGTCATTCATGTCGCTCACGTTCTTCTCTGCCTGGAAAATGTACCGGTCGAACTGCTTGCAGCAACATGTCAGGCAGCAGGACGCGGTAGCGCCGGCCGCAGACACTTCAACTCCAGTGGCCATGGTTGGAAGGAAAGGTAGGAACTAGGAAGAGAAACAAGGGCAGGATCGTGTGTCTGTTTGCGTGCGTCCCAGAGGCGTCAGTGCAGGTGGTCACATATATAATTATACGGTTTTGTTATTGCACGGTGATTAAAATTTTTTTATCTTTCAGTCATCTGAAATTACACTCTTAATCAACTGAACTTGCAGCCTCTCTAAAAAAACACCTACAACTTCAGGTGATTAGTGTGCAACATCAGGTGACTGAAAGATAAAAAAATTTTAGTCGTCTGTGCAATAGTCGCTCCAATATTACGGTGTGTCTTCGTTCGCGTAGCGTCCATTTGCAGTGGCGGATGTAACCAGGGAGGTGTCCAAATGGTTTTCTATTTATATGCTGTCTGATTATTGTTGAGTATAAGCGCCTTCTGGATATGAGGATTTGGATTAAAATATTTACTAAAATTTTCCCAAAACAATTCACCTCGTCTGAACACCCCCCTATGGCCCTGTTCTTTTTTATTTTGACTTATGATTTATGCCTATAACTTATGAGCTATTCGTAAGAGATAGCACGGAGTAACAAAAACTTGCGTGCGGATTTGACCAAGATAAATGAAGTTATTACAGTGTATAATATAATCAAGTTATACTCTACCTTAAAAAGACACTCCGTTTAAAAACTAGTTACTGTAGAAAACCGAAAACAACTTTTAGAAGCTGAAAAGAAGGCAATGTCACTTTTCATATCCTTTGAATTAGCTTTGAAATGTGGGTGTCCCGTTGTGATTTTAATCCAAAGGTTAAAAATGATTTATACATAAGAAGAAATCAATCATCTTATTAATCGGTGTCCTATGGGCCAATTGACCCCAATAACTTTTACCAAGCACTCCATTTTCTATTGGAAACCACACAAAACTTCAAAAACAGTAATTTTGAAAAAAAAACATTTTGTTTTGTAGTTTTGGTTGTGCCATCATTAAAACGCTTGTTTTGCTTTTGTTGATGTCGGACCCGGAAAATTAATTTTGAATTCTATGTGTTTATCATACTAATTCCATAATCAGCAACTAGCACACAAATTCAACAATATTCATATCATATATATATACCAAGAAATAAAATAGAGTAGCATGATATGGATAAATAGCCGAAATTAAGTCACACACGACTAAGTGTTACAACGCATGGGCCGACCGGCCAAATGTTTCATATGACATAAAGTTTGCAGCAGATAAATGATAGCAGAAGCACCAAAAACTAGCGAGCATGCCTTGACCCAACCATAGACAATCTACTAGGTTAAACGTTAGAAATCAGCGTCATAATCACTAAAACCCACATCGTAAAAGTATCTAATCGATGGGTCATCATCCACATCCACTAAATCTGTTCAACAAGAAATCATGAGTACAAAATTGTACTCTACAAGACTATGCAAACTGAGACAAAGGTGGCTGTCCTATCTAGTTTTATTTGCACAAAGAGTTTTTATTTACAATAGAAAGTAATATATTGTAATCGACAAGTGTAAAAGCATTTGGCATTGTTAAGCAAATAATAATAGAGCATAAATAGCATAATTTAGACAAGTAGTTTGCTGCCCTAACAACAAAAACCATGACAAAACTTTTTGCTGAACAAGTTATGCATGAAATTCCTATCCATACATTATCCAAACTACTTTGAAAAACCATAAAACTTACCCAGTGGGACATCACCAAGCTTTCCCATAATAGTGGACATGGCTATTCAAGTTGCCTAAATACTCTGAAGAGGTTGCACAATTTTACTCATAAGATATGATCAACCTATACGGTCGGCACCTATACACTTCTCTAGATGTGTGACTAAAACAATCACAACAAGACCTTTACAATACTTTTTCCTAACACTATACCATCCAATAGTTTTGGGCCTTTTGGCCCTCAGGCATGGAGTCAACACCATCTCGAGAAACGCATCGTTCGGGGAGTAGGTGTATCCCCTCTAGCACTAGCCCACACTCTGTGTGCTGATCTCTGGCCAGCAGATAAGTAACCGGGGTACATGTTCCTACAGGCTACGTCCAATGGACCGACTTAACCTACCCAAATATGGAAATAATGCTATAACTAGGTAAATTATTTGGCCACATCTATCTTGTACTAGACTTGTGGTTGCACGAAATGTCTTGGGTCTTGTGGCACTTAAGTTCGGTCCTTAACCAACTCGGGCAAGAACTTTCAACAACCTATAGCTATATGCGAGGTCACCCTTGCATCACAAGTTTATATAATATTTCGTCCATGCCAAAACCATTGCTTTTCAGTTTTATTTTCTAAGTAATATAACAAAGGTGACCTCACTAGTCCAGCAACATAACCATTATCAAGATTGTATATGTATTCAACCTATCATCTAATCACTACTACAAAAAGACTAATACTGGATGTCTGATCATAGACGGTTGACCAAAACTATCAGTATTAAATACAATCACATATGGTTTTATTTTATTTATAGTCTATGTTGATAGCTGCGCTAAAACCATCTGTGAAGAGGTAATATCACAGACGATTCATGTTGAACACCATCTGTGAAGTATTATAGACGGTTATGAATAAGATCCGTGTATGATATTACTAAATATCACAGATAGTTTTTCTTAAAACTGTCTGTGATACTCCTGTGACTCATCACAAATGATTTGTATTAAAAACCGTCTTTGATAATTTCACTTTATTGTAGACCCGATCCTCACAAACCTGTCTTAAATTCTAGATCTGTTTTCACAGGCTGCTACTTTGAGGAGGTAGGGCTTTGAGACCATTTGGTAAAAGGAGACCACGGATTCGAGAAGAGTGTTTGTAGATTTATTTATTCTTGACTATCTGTAGTTAGTAATTTATTCCTAATTATATTATATTCTAGATCTAGGTTGGTAAAGAGAAAATTGAAGATGGATTAGATCTAGCTTGATGTAGAGATAACATTATTTATATCTAGCATGATTTAGGATTTAGCCAATTCATAGTCTGTTTTCACTTAATTTATTTTAATTAATTATTCTTGCTACATATAGTTACTTTAGATCATAATGGTCAAGGAAGAACAACATAACGAAACTAGCTAAATACGCGTCAATCATCATGAAGGGTTAATTTTTAAAAGAAATAAGTAAGTGGAATGATGAATAAAACTTTTATGTGTCATATGTTCTGAATTTGCATTTATGTATATGAGAATATGTCATGTCATATATGTGTAAATTTGCATTTATGTATATGAAAATGTGTCGTATATATGTGAATTTGCATTTATGTATATGAGAATGTGCCCTATATATGTGAATTTGCATTTATGTCTATGAGAAAGCATTTAGAACTATTTGTGATGTGTATTTGTCACAGCCGTCTGTGATATTTAACTATTACAGACGGTTCTACTTAGAACCGTGTATGATGTGTATTTATTATAGACGGTTCTAATTTAGTACCGTCTGTGAATAGGGGTGCAAACGGAGTGGATACGGATGGATATTGCTCATCCCATATCCTTTTCCATATTTTTTTGTCGGAGTCGGAGTTGGACACGGATAGTGCCGGATACGAATACGAATGCGGATATTCTCGGTCACGAATACGGAACGGATACATGCCGCTCTGAATACGGTTAGTTTCAGTCACGAAATTTAATCAGATAATGAGCGAAAGCAAATTTCACATGGTAACAGAGACAAATTAAGCAAACTGAGATCTAATACGAGTGTACCAATATTGCAACAGCCACCGAAACAAGCAATCTTATATAAATAAATGATGTTACATTTCAAGAAGAGTCGGAGATCCCACCTGGCCGGCGGAGAGGCCAGGTATCCGATTCTGTTTCCGTATCCGGTTAACTATCTGGGTAACTATCCGGTAACTATCCGTAAAAATATCTGGATAATTCTGTATCCATCGGATAATGCGTTTTCCAAATCTGTTTCCGTATCCGACAAAAAATATCCGAATCCGTTTTCGTATCCGACATAAAAATTCCGAATCCGTTTCCGTATCCAACAAAACCTTCGGATATCCAAAAATTTGCTCCAAATTGTATCTGAATTAAAACGGACGGACAGTCGGGAAATATCCACTCCATTTGCACCCTTATCTGTGATGCGCAACCTATTTATATTCAGACTCTAGAGTTTGCCCTCACCCCCACTCAAATGTTTAATATTATCTAACTCTCCCTTGAGCATGAGCAGCCGCCTCCTCCCCCAAGCCCGCTGCCTCCACCTCGAGCACTCTGCTTCCTCCCCGGCACGCCTCCTCCCCGAGCATGCCTCCTCCTTGAGCACGCCACCTCCTTCCCAAGCACGTCGCCTCCTTCCTAAGCATGAGCCACCGTCTCCTCCCCAACGCGTCTCCTCCCAAATCACACCGTATGTAACATTCTTCTTTCCTATTTATGATATGGCAATGAACAATGTATCATCATGGTTACCAATTATCCTTTTTGCTCTGTTGTTGTTTCGTCAATACACGTCCTGAGGACGAATGCCTAGGCTTAAGTTTCAATTATGCCCTTTTGATGTCAATATCCTGAAGATGAATTGCTAATGTTCTTAAGCATCAATTCCCTAAATAAAAGATAAGTCATATTTTAGTACTGGGAGACATTGCTTGTAATGCTTGTGGACTTGATTTTACTGCTCAATGAGGATAATTGTCATATTATGAAATTAAAATGATAACCTTGTTAGGCTTGAGCTATTCAAATTTATTCTTATTGTCATTTGTCACTAGCAAATAGTTCACTACTACTATCTATTTCAGTTGATCTTGAATAGTGTTAGTGTGATAAAATTATCTAGAGATTCATTGTTAGCTGATCTGTTTTCAATATACTACTTTATTCAAACAGTGAATCCTTGAACTATTAATTTCTTGATTTTTTTTGTCAAAAGGAGGTATTGGATTATTGTCAATAGTATTGTTCTTGACTAAATGTAGAGAATCTTCATGAAAGCTCAAAGTCTACTTCATAGTTCCTCATACATTTGCCCTACAACCAGAGGCTATACTTGTTGATTGTACTTTACAAGCAATATGAACTTATATTTAATGACCATGGCAACATACTCGTGTAGGTTCTACTGGATTCTAATTGTAATTATACCAAAATGGAGTAAGGTAATATACCTTGATTTCGTAAAGAGGGCCAAAAAATGACTTTACAGTTGTCCGATAATTAATCGATGGATAAACATATTTCCTCCATAGATAACTCTATTGCAGCTCCTTCCTTTGTAATGGTTAAGGCTAACTTCCTTTGTAATGACCTTTTTCTGCAATAGTGAATATATCGACAAACTATGCATGGGTAAGTAACTATACTACATACTTTTTCTAAAATTCTACAAATTAATTATACAAGCTATGGATATCAATGATAACGTGACAACAATGAATATAGCAATTTGTCAAGATAGCATCAATGCAACAATTGGGTGCAACAACCAACCTTAACAACATAGCAATTTTACCGAAATTATGCACATGCATAATAGTTATAAAACACAACAAGCATAATAGTAAAATATAGGATCAATAGGGTCAAAGAAAGTGCTTGCCTTACTTGTTGAAGTCCTGGTATTGTTCTGGATAAACTTCAGAGTTCTTCCAAAATGTCGGCATCTAATCGATAAAAGCCAAGTATAAAAAATAAGAGCCAAATAATTCATGATTTTAGAATAAAAATTTAGAGACAAGTTCAGTCAATTTGGAGTTCATATGCAAAAGTTATGAGCATTTGAAGTTGGTTCGGTCGAGAAATTCCAGAAAAGAAAAGAAAAGATATTGTGCATGATTTTTCTGCTTAAATTCCTTTTTTTCTTTCTAAGGGAAATTCTGGATTTATTGGATCATTAGGCTGATAGGTGGGGTCGAGCGCATGTGCACCGAGTCCATGGGCCAATTGTCCCACGTGTTAGTGACTCAACCTTTAAAACTGGCTTTAATTTAAACTAATTAGCTTAAGCTTGGTCCCACATGTCAGTGATTGCTTAGTGCTAAGAGTGATTAAATTAACTTAAGTTATTCCTAATGATGCTCTAAATCAGTTAACAAGTGGGGCCCACCTACCAGCAGCATAGAACAGAGTAGCAGTAGAGGCGTCCATGGCCAACTCCTTGACAAGGGGGGAGCAGCTTGTGCATGCTAAAAAAAATGGAACCATGAGGTTATGACGAGTCAACTGGGGGGTTTTGGCAGTCTGAGAGGTGCATGGAGGTGGCGACACGATGGTGGAGAGTGGTGAGGAAGCTTGGTAACAACGGTGTCGATGTGAGCGTCCAAATGGGGTGAAATTGAGTGCTAGGATGGCCTCAAGGACCCTTTGCAAAGCAAAAGGGCTAGGTGCGGGGACCGATGGTGGTGAGCAGTGGCTACGGCCAGGACATTTGGTGGTAGTGTGAAGCAGGGCCCCTGAGGAATGGGGAGAGAGAGAGAGAGAGAGAGCAAGAGAGGTAGTAGTTGAGGCATAGGAAAAGATTTCTGGGGTGGTTGTGATGTGAAACAGTGCAGCTCAGGGACCAATGGTTAGTGGGGCGGCGGCGATGACGACTTCGTAGTGGCGCCATGAACAATGATGGTGACAATGGTGAAGACAACTCTCTTCAGCAAAATACAAAGAATAGTTAGCATCAGCAGCTTGCCACGAGTGTAGCAGTGATGTTGGTGATGTCAAAGAGGGACAGAGGTGGCCGGATGGTGATGAACAGGGATGGCAACAATAGGCTTCATGAAGGTGGCGAGCTACAGTGAAGGGAGGGCTACAAGGTGTGGATTAGACTCCTTTCCAATCGGAGATGGTGCAAGTACGATTATTTGAATAGGGGCTTATTGGAGTCGTACTAGCGACATGCAGCTGCGGCAGTGCCATGGGTAGCTACGATGAAGTCTAGGAAAAAGGAGTTAAACTTAAAATCTAGCTAGTGCATTAGTTCTAGGGGACTACTAGGAGCTTACCATGGTGGTTGGCAACGATAAAGATTGCCAGAGGTGGTGGAGCAATGGTAAACATGGCAGTGGCAGAGGCTCATGGTGACACCGAACAGAAGATGGCAAAGATGAAAGGAATCGATTGAAAACTCACCACAACAAGGGGAATCGGCAAGATTGGCGACGGTGGCCACAGATGAGAAAGATGCATGGTTTCAAAGGCTCATTGTAGGACAAGGAAATTGAGTGAGGGAAAACTGCAATTGGTATTCAATGGCGTGATACGATATGAGAAAGGAAGGGGAAGGCTCAAAGGAATGGGGAGGACGCGATGGCTTGGAACTAGCATGCTCGTTGGGGGTAGAGAAGACAACGTGGTTCTAGCTCTCTATGGCTTCAATTGCAAGATCAATCATGGGAATAGGATGTGTGATGCTCTAGATGGAAAAGGATGCATGTGTCAAACAAGGAAGCTCACTATAGAAGGAATGGAGAGGTGGTGTGCTCACCGATGTTGTTCCTAATGAACAATAAGACTAGGGCTTTGGTTCTTGGAATGGATGCTGGGAATGGTGAGCTGAGGTAGAGGACGCACATGGTTTGGCTTATAATCAGAGGAGAAAAGCATGAGATAGAGGGAAGTTTTCATGGTACGTTGCGAGAATTTGAGGGCGCACTCTCCCTCTCTGCCCGAACATGACAAATGGATGCAACAAAATGGCTTGATGGCGCCTACAGCGACAGGATAGGGTGAGGCGAAGGTGATGGCTGGCCAGGCAAAAAAACTGTGGGCGACGGTCAAAAACTATTGAAGCACACACGAGCACACCACAGTGTCACACTACTTGGGCTAGAGGTGGTCGACGAGTCATGCAGATGGCCCTGGCTTCAGCGATGAAGAGAGGTGGGCGTGAGCTGAGGTGGCAGTGATCAATTCTGCTAGGCAGTGATAGAGAACGTTGACAACCAAGCAGAGTGGCTCTAGGCACGTCTATGCTATTGTTGCACATAGGTGAGAGATGGACGAAGGGGTCTGATCGGTGGGGTGTGGGCCCACTAGTCAACGGCAGTGAAGGAAGGTAACAGAGAGAAGGCACACTCGGTTGAAAAGGCGTTTTCACATACGAAAGATGGAAAGAAGAGAGGAAGAAGGCAGCTTAGGCTGGAGGTTGGCACATGGGCAAGAATTGAGCCAAAACCAGAATGGGCCAAGAGGGAAGGAATCGGCCCAAGAAGGAAATCTGAATTTTTATTTGTTTTCTGATTTGTTTAACTCCAGAAACGAAGTTTGAATTTTTAAAATTAGGAAACAAACTCCAAAAATTGTGGAGCTTTTAGGGAGTTACTTTATATCATTAGGATCTCAAATAAATCAATTTTAGGTTCAGGTCAAATTTTATTTATTTTTAGAATTTTTTCCAACATTTGAAAAATTAAGAAATACCTTTTCTTTATTGCAGGAAATTTTTGAAAAAGCAAGGGAATGCAAATATGATAATTTTGAAATTAGCAATATATCTTCTAGGAATTTTAGGATGTTACAGTCACTCCCAATTTTGGTTATATATCTCTTTGCCATTGTCGTCACTCAAGGACAAGGTCAAATTAATGGGTGGGGGTAAAAGACCTAGATGCCCACGGTTGCTTTCACTATTTCATAGGGAAAATTTGAATTACATTTTCTTAAGTAGAAAATGGACATAAAAATATATTTCCAAAGAATATTCCTCTTCTTCATCCTCTTCGCCTTTGCACTTGGCAGCTAAGAGCAACTCCAGCAGGGCCCCTACTTGAGCCCTCATCCTACTTTTGAGGGCCGAGGGGCAAAAAACTCACTCCAGCAGAGCCCCTACTTGAGCCCTCAAAAGTAGGGGGCCCTCAAATCTCCCCCTCGAGCCCTCATTCCTGGGGGGGTCTGGAGGGAGCCCCTACTTTTGAGGGCTCAAGTAGGGGTCCTGCTGGAGTGAGTTTTTTGCCCCTCGGCCCTCAAAAGTAGGATGAGGATGAGGGTGGGTCCTATGTGTCATCCCCTCTAAGAATGAATTTGAGGGTCCTGTTTTGAGGGCACCTGCTGGAGTGTAGCCCAAAAAACAGAGCCCTCAAAAGTAGGGAGAGCTCTCAAATAAAAAGTAGGGGCCCTGTTTTGAGGGCTACTGCTGGAGTTGCTCTAAGCATAGCCATTCTTCTCCCTCCTCCTTGCCTTCACACTTGAGTCCTCCTAGAGTCTTCCACATGAGGCTAGATCCTATCCAGCAATGGCGATGGAATATGAGGAGTTGGATGCAAGTGATGCATTTGGAGGAGTTGTGCCACCATTTCCACCTGGAACAACACGACCAAAGAACCACTTGTTGTAACCCTCATCGACGTTCGTTTGTCTTGGGACGCTTGTTGTTGTTGGGAATAGTTCCACATTGGTTGTGGGAAGGAAAAAGGTATAATTTACAAGTGCGAGGGAGACCTCACATATTGGACAAGTCTTTTTTGGGTGAGAAGGCCCAATACCACTTATAAGGCTATTGCTTTAAGGCTTACATATGGCAGCCTGTGAGCTTAGTTGTGTTCAGCCTGTTGGAATCGGACCCAGGGGGTAAACCCGATTGGACCTAGCCATACGGCCAAATTTCGATCTAATAATTGGTATCAGAGTCCAGTCACCTAACATCTTCTTGGACTTCATGGTTGTGGAAGTGTACAACTGATGTGTGATGGAGTTTGGAGACAAGAACGAGATTCTAAGTAGGAAGAGAGTAGAAGCAAAGAAGCTTATACATTTTTAATATACTCTTTTTATAAATGTAAGTCCTTATGGTTTGCCATTCTTAATCTAGGTCACGTCCTACAGTCAAATTGGCTCTGATACCATTTCTGTCGGGCCCCCGGATTTCCAAACCCGGACCCTCTGTGTATTACAACACTAGTCCCAGATCAAAGCTAGTGCACACAGTTAAACAACATGGAAAACATCACCATCAACGATTTATTACAACAATCAAGTGTACTGACCACAAGGTCTCATTATTACAATAGAGGTTTAAGACCTCGCACACAAGAAATAAAGCGGAAGCAAAGATAACTCGAGGACGACCCATCAATTCGCCACAGGCAATTGACTGGGGAAGCGCGACCTAGTCCTCCGGGAAAAATCCGTCATAGCCACAAGCGAAGCAGTAGTCGTAGTCACCTTCTTGAGCTTCAACTTCCTCTGAGATTTATTTTTGAGTGTAGCATGTGAGTACATAAAGTACTCCGCAAGTCTTGGGAAAAATGCATAGATGCAAGGCTTGACAAACGAAGGCTATATGGTTCTTTTGCACAAAGCAATATTTTAAATTCAATTACTACTAATTATTTTCGAAGGCATCAATTTAACAAAGTAAATGATTTTAACAGAACTAACAATTATTCTCTAGTGAAGGTTCTATCCACCAACACTAGTTTAATAATTTCCAACTGAACAAGTTAATATTGCGGGTTACATCCACCCTCTCTGGCTCCAACCGCCAGGATACCCTTCCGAAAGTTCCCTCCACTCTCGGAATACACAACTTTTGATTTTAAAACAAAACCAGAAATCTACCATGTGCATGCATTCCTTGCCCGCCCTTGACCGTGGGCACGGCTATTCGAATAGTTTTACACTCTGCAGAGGTTGTACAACTTTACCCACAAGTGATAATTTATCCTAAAAGTCAACACGCTTCCTTTGGCATGAGACCCAGATAAAATATCACAAAGCCTTTACCTTACTCTAATCTAGCTAGATACCATCCGCTGAGGTTTCACCGCAGGTAGGCTAACTGCCCGAACCGAAGCCCCCTCTTGCGCCATATGAGTATAGTAAATCCCTGTCCCTCACTGTGAGTAACTAGTCCATCCCTGGCACCCACTTCCACTGGTGGCACCTAAACTAGACTATCATAAGTTAGTCAGCTAGGTCGTACCCATATAGACTTGTGGTTGTACTGTTAATGCTCAGTCTGGACAAACACAAGCGTCGGTCCTTAATTGACTAGGGTGGAACGTACACTTAACAAGATCTCGTGCTTCCTGCACCAACCCAAACCAACCATCCACCCTAATCTAAGCCAACTTTCACATTTTAGTTTATTTTAAAATCACAGTGACAACTCCAATTGCCACTTCATTTACAAACACAAGGGTTCAAAATAAATCATAATTTCCCATTTTCAAGATTTTCCAAAGTTATTAGATAGCAAGACTAAGCATTATCCTACCATTCTACTATTCACAAAGATTAATATTAATCTCATTAGTGAGACAAAGGGAGTTCTAGGGTGACAAGGTATATGGCAATCAACGTCAAATGAGGGTATAACAAAGTTGGAATAACTAACTCCTAAAGATTTGAACTAGTGAATTTATGTAAATAGCAATGCACATAATTTAAAATATTTTAAAACATTTCAAAAGCATAGGTGCAAGATGATCAAAGGAGACTTGCCTTCTTGCATGGTTTCTGGGTCTTCTTGCTGCTGTGAAGAGGGATCGTCGACAACGTTGGAATCTACGCGAGAAAAGACGAAGCAACAAAGCAAATAAATACAAACAAAATTCAAATAAAATCCAAAAATTGAACAAAGGCCATAGTTGGATAGATTATGATTTTAGATGAATTTAGAAATTTGAATGGCTGAATTTGGAGTTAAAATGAGAAAGTTATGCTGGTTTGAAAATCTCAGATTTGAATAAATCCAGAAATTAGGAAATTTCTGACAGGTGGGGCCCACTGGAATATTAGATTTTAATTTCTATTTTTATTCTGAGAGACTGACAGGTGGGGCCCACTGAACAGTAACCACTGGCGGTTACTGACATGTGGGACCCACTGGACAGTGAGCCCACTGACTCAACCTCTAACACGTGGGACCCACTGGACTTCGGGCCCACTTGCCAGAGACCAGCACAGAGGGGTGGGGCCCAGGCGGCAGTGGCCAGTGCAGATCGGCGGCCGCTGACGTGTGGGGCCCACTTGTCAGCGCGAGATTTAAAAGAATGGCTCGACCTCAGCGTGCGGAGCCGGGGGCTCGAACGCGCGCTGAGGGAGCCGGGGAAGGGAGAGATCGCGCTGTTAACCAGATGTGCGGGGAGGCTTTGTCTACCCATATAGGGCGATCAATTCTTTTGAGTTACCTGCCGGAGGGGAGGCCGGGGAAGGTGGCCGGAGGCAGGGTCGTCGGCGGCGAGGGAGTGGCGGAGGGGTGCGGATGACGCGTGAAATGCAAACCCGGAGAGGAGACAAGTCCAACGAAGGGGTCGGCAGGGCTCGGGGACGGGCGGAGGTGGCCGGCGACGAGGGGATGGCGGAGCTGGCTCGGGTCCTCCGGTGCGACGGCGCTCCGGCGGCGGGGAGGGGCGGCTGAGGTGTCGGGGAGGTCGCACGGACGAGAGGGAGCTCGGGGAGGTGACGGCGGGCTCTGGGGATGACCGATGCGGTGGCGAAGGCTCGCCGGAGTTGGGCGGAGCTCGGGTAGGGAAGGGAACACGGTGGCAGGGCGCTACGGGGCTCGGGAGATGTGGTGGAGCGCTCTGGGAGGTGGTGCGGGAGGAGGCGAAGCCGAGCGGGGGCTTTTATAGGGCGGAGGAGGGGACACTGGCGCGGGATTGCTCGCCGGAGATGGCGGCCGAGAAAAGGAAGGGAGCGGGGGCGAAAGGAAATCGGGGGCGGAGAAGGAAGGGGAGCACGGGAGATCGGGGATTTGCTTCCCGCCGGGGCTCGGGGATTCCAAAACCAGGGAGAGGCAGGGAAGGCAAGGCCGGATACGGCGCGGTCTAGGTCGGCCGGCGAGAAAGGAAAGAGGGGGGGAAAGAAAGGAAAGGGGCGGCTCCGCGGGGACGACGGATCCGACAGGCGGGGCCCGGGTGGCAGCGGGAGCGGACGCGAGCGACTGACGGGCGGGGCCCGCAGGTCAGAGAGGAGAGGGGAGCGGGGTGCAGACGGCGCAGATTGCAGCCACGTGGTCCAAGGCGGATCGAGCGGTGGCGCGGTTAAGTGGAAGGGGCGGTGGATTGAGGTCGGGCGCGAAGACACGGCTCATCCGAGCCGTCCACGCGTCGGGCGAGGAGGAGGGGAAGGCGGGGCCGCCGGCTGACGGGCCGGGCCCGCTAGACAGCGAGGGAGAGGGGAGGCGCGGCCTGGATCGGCCGAGCGGCGACGTGGGCAGATCTGGGCCGTCCACGCGTCGGCCGGAGGGGCAGGGAGGAATTTTTATTTTCCAAATTCGATTTAGATTTTCATAAAAGGCTAGAAAATTGTTTAGGCCTCAGAAAAATATGAAAATACCTCCAAAAATTCCAGAAAAATTCACAGAAGCTTCTGGACATATTTTGGACTAAACAAAATTATTTCCAACTACTGTTGGTATTTTATTTTCATACTTTAAATTACCTTTTAAATTTTAAAAATAGGTTTTAAACTCCAGAAAATTCAGAAAAGCCAAATAAAATCCAATTAGCTTAAAATAATTAATTTGAATTTAAATTTTTCAAAAAGCCAAATTTTGGGATGTTACAGTGATGGGGAGAATGTTGAGACTAGTCCCACATCGATTGTGGAAAGAAAAAGCATAACTTATAAGTGTGAGGGTGACATCACCTATTGGACTAGTCTTTTAGGCGAAGAATGTCCAATACCACTTGTAAGGTTGTTGCTTTAGGGCTTGCATGCGGCAACCCGTGGGTTTAATTATGTTCAGCCCATTGGACCTAGGACCTAAGGAGTAAATCCGATTTGACCTAGACATGCGGCTAGGGTCCGATCTAATAGTTGGTGCCCTCGCCAACAATTGTCAATCTTGGACAGTTGTCGTGGCCACCATTGGTGGGTCTCAGACTTGGAGGTGTTTGTCGTGGCCCTTGCATTATTGGTGTGACTTGGCACCATTATCGTAGGCACAATTGGTGTGTCTTGGATATGCTTGCCATGGCCCTATTCAGCATCAGTCAGTCTTGGGATGCTCGCCTCAGCCCTCACCAGCATCCAATGTTGGAACCAGGATTTGGCTACGGCTCAGGCTAAACTCTAACAACCTAAAACTAATGCCAAATTATACCTACACCACGACATAAAATCAACTTTTGGTTGCAAAGATACTCACAAATACTTGAGATTAGACATCGTGGAAATTGAGTAGGCTAAATTTCTAGTGAACTAGTTTCCTACGAGATTGCTGCAAAACATGAATCAATTAATAGCCATGGCACTGAAATAGTTGAGTGAAATTCAAATGTATGACTTCATTTGAGGAACTTATAGCCTCTCAAGCTTATTAGTGTAAAGATTGTACTGTATCGGTTGTCCACCAACAAGATTGTTTTGGCTAATGTCTCTGCATCAAAATTTTGATTCAAGATGGTTATCAACTGAACTCCCATAGCAAACAAGGTTGAGCATGAGATAAATTTAGGCACTCACATCTCGACCAACAACCCATGCTATTCAAATTGTAGGCCAAGTTCCCTAAGAGCCCCAAGCTCGGTAATTTGCTACAGCATCAAAGGAAAATATACACTAAGAGAGAGAGAGAGAGTAAGAAATGAAGCTAGGCTACCAACTACTTCGCTTCATGATGCTCACATTGCCATAATTGATGATCCTGAGCAAGTTATGCCCTACCATGATTGGCCACAAGGGTCACTGCCATTTGGCTGCTAGTCTTTGAGCTGCCCTGGAGAATTCAGGCTAGTGAAGAGCATATTGAGGGCAGTAATTGCATGTCTAGGAGCAACGAATTAGACTTGTAGATAGGGCATATCACTAAACAAACCCAGTTCATTTGCAAGCTAAAATTGCAAGATATACCGAAGCATGGATTCATATTCACACAATATGATGGCTAAAAGGGGAGAAAACACGAACATGAATATGGAAACTAATCTCCTGAGCAAACCAGTAAGCCACATATGGGGCACTCTACATGGTCCATCTAAATCTTTACTATTATAAAAATGTGAGTTGGTAGTCATCGGTCCGTTCTCCCTCCTCTCTTCTCAGCCGTCCGATCAAAGATCAGTCGTCTAGATCCGCATGTAGGTAGTTCTTCCGTTCCTCGTAGAAAAGGTCGAGCCAACACATGGGCCACGCTCCTCTTCTCTTCCCCCTCATCCTCTGCCTCCCGCAACCACTCCACCTCCCGCAACTGCCGCCTCCTTCTCTCCCACAAACCCTCGTGCTGCGCCTCCTCCTCAGCACCATCACCAATTCCTTCCCTGTATGGCAGCGTCCGGTCACAGTCCCCTAACTTCCCTAGCAGCGTCGCATCCCCTCGTCGCCATCTCCCCAATGCATTTGCCCGCCGTCTCCTCTCCCCAGCTGCCCGTCACCGCCGCCCCACCTCAACCTCCCGCAATAACCACCTCCCCGAACCCTCGTGTTGAGCCTCCTCCTCCTCCTCCTCGGCGCCACCACCAATTCTTTCCCCTCATGCTAGCATCTGGTCGTAGTCCTCCAACTTTCCTCAAGGTGCCGCCACCAATTCCATCTCCCATCGCCCTTCCAACCAGTAGCACGAAGCTCAACGACAGTGGCTGGTGGATCGGAGAGAATGGCACTCGGTGACAGCGGTCGGTGGATCAAAGAGAAGGGCACTCAGTGATGGCAGTGGCTTCCTCTTACTACTCCCGCCCACGGGGCTCTCCCCCGTCACCTCCCCCCAGCGGTCGCTCGCCCGGTGAGCTTCTCTACCTCTTCTTGCTCTTTACACAGAGCCTGTTGCGCTATCTAGCGATTTTGGTCTCCTAAGCTGGTCATCAAAGTCGGTGCTATGGTCGAATGGGGCCGTGGTCAAGGGGCCATGGCCAAAGTCGAGGGGCCATGGTCAAAGTCGAAGCTGTGGTTGAAGAGGGCCATGGCCGAAGTCAAACATCCGTGGTCAAAGTCGAAGGGCCATGGTCGAAGTCCAAGCCGTGGTCGAAGGGGGCAATGGTCGAAGTCGAAGGGCTATGGACGGAGTCGGTCCACGGTCGAAGTCGAAGGGTCATGGTCGAACTCCAAACCGTGGTCGAAGGGTCAGTGGTCGAAGTCGAAGGGTTGTGGATAAAGTCAGTCCGCGGTCAAAGTTGAAGGGCCGTAATCGAAGTCGAAGGATCGTGGTCGAAGTCCAAGCCATGGTTGAAGTTGGAACCGAGCAGGTTGGTGCTGGCAGTTGGGCTACAGGGCACAAGCGCACCGGAGGCCTACCAATGTATGACCACCAACGATGGTCGACCACTCCCGACCTACGATCACGTGCAATGGTCGATAGCTTCTAACTTACGACCACGAGGTGTGATCAACGGCTTTTAATTTACGACCATGAGCACTTGTTGATGTGTTTCAACTTACGACCACGAGGTGTGGTCGATCAACATGAACAGTTGCTCCTGAATCAATCCACCAAGAAGATTTCGAATATTGCACATACAGGGATTCATTTATAAAGGTAATAATGTTCTCACCTTTCTTTGCCATTATCATCTTTAAGTAATCGGGACAGTTCTTCTTGTAGTGTCCCGTCTTCTTGCAGTGAAGACACTGATCTTTGTCTACTGCAAACTTATTCTGTTGAGGCTGATAGACAGAGGTTTTTCCCTTGTTCTTTGAGGAGAAGTTACTGTTGAAGTTCTTTTTCTTGTTGTCCTTCACATAGTTGATAGAACCACCATGTGAGGGTTTAATTCTTTCCTCCTCTTGCACACACATAGCTATGCACTTTTCTAAGTCCCATTTCTCGGGCTGCATGTTGTAGTTGACAACAAAGGTGTCAAACTCTTTCGGCAAGGAAGCAAAAATCAAATGAATAAGGAACTCATCCTTGAGAGCCAAATCCATTGGTTTAAGCTTGGATGCCAAGTTGCTCATCCTTAGTATGTGCTCTCTTATGCCACTGGCACTACCAGAGTACCTTTCTGTCACAAGCTGCTTAATCAGCTGTGTAGCATAAGTCTTTAAAGAGCTAGTAAACTGACTCTTTATTTTCTCAAGGTACTCTGTGACAGTGTCACACTCTGTGATTGAGCCCACAATTGCAGGCTCAATCGTGTTCTTTATCACAGCCAAACATTTCTTGTTGGCAGTGACCCACTTTTTATGATCAAGATCATATGACATTTTTATGGGAGCATAGTCCCTCTGTCTGGTCTGCCAAGCAGCATCATCCTCATTTTCATCTCTCACCGGTGCCACAGGCTCTGTGGGACACGATGTGGTGACTACCCAGTCCACCTCAGCCAAAATGAAAGCCAGGTCAATCTTTTTCTTCCATTCACCGTAGTTGTCTCCTTTGAGAACCGGGATATCTCTGATGTAGCCCATCAAAGAGTATCCTCCTGAAAACACAATTCATATACAGTGAGAACATTTAAACATAATAACAACAACTGCATGCCTTGGTTTCAACGTTGGTTAAAATTAAAACATACAGTTGTTTACACATTAAATCTACATCACCGTTGGGCAGAAATAGAAATAATGCATAAAATCATCAATTAAAATTATAATACTGTTATTATCAACGTTGGTCAGAAAATAACAATATCATAATTCACAACAATTCTCAAAAAATTAAATTCTCCCGTTGGTTTGAATTTAATTGAAAGAGTAATCAACATTAACTTTTGCAGCGGAAACATGAAATTATTCAAAAATAATTCATATTCAGAAGCATTAATACTATACTCATCCAATCTCTGGAAAAATAACACGTTCGTGCAAAAATTTCCAGATATATTAAATCAAATTTCATTCAAATTCACTCAATAAAGCTTCTGAAAAACAATAAAATTTATTTAACAAAAATTACTGTTCATTTGGCCATTTCGGCCTGCTCCTGCGCACCCGCGGCCCACGGCGGCCCGCCCAGCTGGCCGAACGCGCGCGCAGCCCACAACACCGGCCGACCCACAATTCACACCCGCGCCGTCCGATCTCATCGGACGGTCCAGCGCGCGCAGCCGAGATAAGAGGGGGAAAACCCTAACCCTAAAAACATTTCCACCGGCTCCTCCCGAAAAAAACGGATGGGCGAAGGCGGCGGTTCCCGCACGCCCGGCCGGGGCTGCGGCGGCGCCCTCGCTCGGAGAGGACCGGCAGCGGAGCGGCGCGGCGGCCCCAGCGGAGCGCCCACGGCGGCGCATGCGCGCGGGAGAGGCGCGGCTGCCCCGGCCCCGAGCGGCGGCCCCAAGCGGTAGCGCGCGGCGGCCCCCGCGCTGGCGGCGACCCCAATCGGAGCGGCCTCGGCGGCGCGCGCGCACGGCGGCCCAAGCGGCGGCGCCGGCGGCTCCCACAAGAAGCGGCGGCGCAACCATGAGTCCCCCTCTTTCTCTCCTTTCTTTTGCCGTTTTCTAGGGTTAGGGGGGAT
The DNA here is from genome assembly GCA_017311315.1 of Dendrocalamus latiflorus. Classification (NCBI taxonomy): domain Eukaryota; kingdom Viridiplantae; phylum Streptophyta; class Magnoliopsida; order Poales; family Poaceae; genus Dendrocalamus; species Dendrocalamus latiflorus. The sequence goes on from CM029658.1 coordinate 20,068,933, forward strand.
TCTCTGTGCTTTTCTTTTCCGCACGCCGGTCAACCGACGGCGGTCTCTTTCCCCTCTCAGATCTGCGCCTAGGGTAGGCTCTGATACCATTGTTAGACCTTAGGATCTCCTAGGGTTTAGATCTAGGGGTGTTCTGTTCGGGTTCGAGTGATACACGGAGAGAGAGAAAGGATTAGGGTTAGGGGTACCGACCGTCCATCGCGTTGGATGAAGAGCCGGCCATCGCTGGTTCGTCGGTGAGGTCTGCGCATGGGCAGCGACGGTCGGGGAAGAAGGAGCGGCGTCTCCCTGGCGGCGGCGATTGGTGGCGGTGGAATTTCCCGTCGCTGGAGCGCCCCCTTTCAGATCGGGTTAGGGTTTGTCGGTGGGGTTTGTGGCGGCACGGTCAACCTCGTCGTGCGTGCCGCCCCGGCCCCCACCTCTATTTATGTGGCGCTGGCGACAGGGGCCCACCAGCCAATTGGGCTGGGCGCCCCCGATCAGGGCGCGAACAGGGGGGGCATTTGGCCGTTGGGCCAAATGCTTGAGATCACTCTAACAAAACATACCTTCCTCAAAATGGACAAGTTCTTTTGGCAGATATATTTAGATATTGCAATATTTTGGAATATAGATTTCGGAATTGTATTAACAAGGTCATTTCTCTTAATTAAAGATATAACTTGTTGTAATTTTTATCTAACAAATGGCAGCAAGAGAGCTCGTATCATCATCATCCTTCTTGTTTGGACACTTCGAGACTCTTGATAAATTTATAGTACTTTGTATTGGAGAATAGGCTTCTTCTTGAGCCGTCACCTTGTAAGCCACGTCTCCTCATGATTTTCTTTATTTTCTTCATGAGAGTTGCTATTTCCTCATGAATGTCCTCATTCTTATGATAACTTGACTCATGCTTGGCTTTGAACGCATAAATTTTCTTGCTTGATGATCAGGTTTCCTCCTTGATCTCATCTTTGTCCTTTTTGTACATGTCATTAGTAATGAACTTTCCAAAAGATCGGTATACATCCTTATTGGTAATTTGGATGAGTTGAGGAATAACGTTACCAATGTCTCATATTTTTCTGGTAGAACTCTAAGCATCTTGTGCACAATATCAAGATTGTTGGGTTTTCTTAAACTCTAAATTGATTTTGTAGAGGTTTTCCGGTCTATCCTCTATTCCCCTGCCTTTTATGTGGTGCCATTCACAATTGCATTATAAGGCTAGAGGGTAGCGACCTATTTATAGACTCTACTTCCAAGTGTTACAAAGCGACCCACCTGTTTTCGGTACACCATTCACAATCAAAGAGGGATGCATTCGAAATCACATTTTTATATATTAGTACATTCTATGGATCCAAAATATAGATTGAACTCCACTAATAGTCTAAAATGAATATGTGTGCATATCTTCACTACACATACTTGTATGCATACATTTAGGGGGAGTTCACTCTATATTTTGATGTTTCACAAGTATTGATCCATGTTTCCTTTAAAACACATATTTAAGATCTTTACTTTAAAACACATTCTTTGAATATATATATAGCTTGTGTAGTTCATATATACTCATTTGCAATTGGATAGTTATCTAGTTCCTTCATTATGTGTTAATTGCTTAAAAATCTTATCCTAGAGTATACAAGTGTTGTGTACATGGTGTATACTCGTAAATTAATCTTTTATCTTATCATTTGTTGAGATTGCTATGAATTACCAGAAAGGAAAATTGTTGAATCAAGTCCCTCCATTATGTGTTAATGGTGAAGTTTTGGTAATTGATGGTAATTGATTTGTGGACAAACATTTTTTATGAGTTGGATGAATAGGTTAGGTTCCACAAATGAGGATGACTTGGGATGACTTAACGTGTTGAAGATCATTAAGTCAAGATGGAAGATAGCTTCATGTGTTGAAGGCCATCAAGAAGAAGATACCTCATGAGTTGATGCATGTCCAAAAGGAGATGATGATGTGTTGATCATCAAGTCAAGTGAAGACCCATCATGTGTTGATGGTGATCAAGCGAAGGATGCATCATGAATTAAAGTCGCAAATGGAGTCCAAGCTGAAGTTGAAGCCGTTGGCGATCTTTCATTAGAGCTAGCTAATGGCTTCATTCTTTTACTTAGAGATGTTCTTTATGTACCCTCTTTACAGAGGAATTTGATTAGTGTTTCAAATTTGGACAATGATGGTTATGATTGTCACTTTGGAAATGACAAATGTGAAATAATGTTTAATGATAAATGCATTGGTCTTGCCATCAAACAAGACGAGCTTTATTTGTTGTCACTTCGTGAAAATGTGAATTCAGTATGTGATGTGAATGAGCGTATATCCTCGCCTGTGAATGCGAACAGAAAAAGAAAGAGAACTCATAATGCATCGTCGAAATTATGGCACTGTCGTTTAGGCCATATTTCGAGGGGGAGAATAGAAAGACTTGTTAAGAATGAAAATGCAGAGAATGCATTAAAGGAAAATATGTAAAGAAAATTAAGAAAGACGCCAAAAGAAGCACAGGAGTTCTACAAATTATTCACACAGACATTTGTGGTCCTTTTCCTGTGAAAAGTGTGGATGGTTATGACTCGTTCATAACATTCACAGATGATTACTCCCGTTTTGGATATATTTATCCAATAAAAGAAAGAAATGAAGGCTTGGATAAATTCAAGATATTTACGGCTGAAGTTGAAAACCAACACGATTTAAAGATTAAGATAGTCCGCTCTGACCGTGGGGGGGAGTACTACGGTCGACATACCCCATATAGACAAGTTCCTGGACCTTTTGCAAGATTTTTATAGGAAAATGGCATAGTGGCCCAGTATTCAACACCGGGCGAACCTCAGCAAAATGGAGTAGCTGAAAGACGCAACCGTACCCTGATGGATATGGTGCGAAGTATGATGAGCTATTCCGCACTGCCATTGAGTTTATGGATGGAGACGTTGAAAACCGCCATTCATATTCTCAACAGAGTGCCTAGTAAGTCGGTGCCCAAAACACCGTACGAGTTGTGGACAGGAAGAGTTCCCTCGCTAAACCACTTACGTGTGTGGGGGAGTCCTGCTGAGGCTAAAGTATTTAACCCAAACCTTGGGAAGCTTGATCCCAAAACAGTAGGTTGCCATTTCATTGGCTACCCTGAAAAGTCAAAAGGTTTTCGTTTCTACTGTCCAGACAGATATACAAAGTTTGTAGAAACGAGACACGCTGTCTTCTTAGAGGATGAAATGATGAGAGGAAGTATGGTAGTTCGAGAGATTGACCTTGAAGAGAAGCGGGCGTATGCGCCCACTCCTATGATTCAAGAGCCATTCTTCACACTACCTGCTGTCGCTGCACCGACGGTGCAAGACACTGTGGTGCCAGCACCTGTTATTGTTCCTCCTGTGGCAACAATGAATGAGAATAAAGAACCTGTTCTTCAGGATCCTATAGAACCCATTGCCACAGATGAGGGGGAGCAACAACAGCCTCAAACAGAAGATGTACCAAATGAGGAGGCCTCGAGGAGGTCTCAAAGAGTAAGAAGATCAGCTATTTCTGATGATTATCAGATTTATCATACAGAGGAATTTCAAATGGAGGATGATCCCACCTCATTTGAAGAAGCCATGAGAAGCGAAAATTCTTCAAAATGGCTTGAGGCCATGGAAGAGGAAATGAGGTCCATGAAGGCTAATAAAGTCTGGGACTTGGAAATTATTCCTAAAGGAGCCAAAACAGTAGGCTGTAAATGGGTCTACAAGACAAAGCTTGACTCCCAAGGGAATGTAGAAAGATACAAAGCGCGACTTGTGGCAAAAGGCTTTACGCAAAGAGAAGGGATTGATTACAATGAGACTTTTTCTCCAGTCTCATGTAAAGATTCCTTCAGAATCATAATGGCAATAGTAGCACATTATGATTTAGAGTTACATCAGATGGATGTAAAGACGGCATTTCTTAATGGGGATTTGGAGGAAAATGTTTACATGGCACAACCGAAAGGTTTTGTCGTGGAAGGAAATGAAAGAATGGGATGCCGCCTAAAGAAATCGATTTATGGGTTAAAGCAAGCTTCAAGACAGTGGTACTTGAAGTTTGACAGTACAATAAGAAAATTTGGGTTTAAAGAGAATGTAGAGGACAACTGTGTTTATGCAAAGTTTAAAGATGGGAAGTTTATCTTCCTAATCCTGTATGTGGATGATATCCTACTAGCTAGTAGTGATGTCAGTCTGCTACTGGAGACAAAGAAGTTTTTGTCCTCAAACTTTGATATGAAAGATCTTGGTGAAGCTTCGTTCGTTCTAGGGATCGAAATTCACCGGGATAGAAACAAAGGGACATTGGGACTGTCACAAAAGACATACATAGAGAAAGTCTTAAAGAAATTTGGTATGCATAAATGTAGTCCTTCACCTGCACCTATAGTCAAGGGCGACAGATATGGGGATTTTCAATGCCCCAGGAACCAGTATGAGATCGATCAAATGAAAGCGGTTCCATATGCTTCAGCTGTCGGAAGCTTGCAGTATGCTCAAGTGTGTACACGCCCTGACTTAGCGTTTGTTACCGGGTTACTTGGCAGATTCCAGAGCAATCCTGGAATAGAACATTGGAAATTGATAAAGAAAGTCTTGCGTTATTGCAAGGAACAAAAGGCCTCATGATGACATACAGGAAATCAGATTCACTCCATATAGTGGGGTATACAGATTCTGATTATGCGGGAGATGATAGAAAGTCAACATCCGGATATGTGTTCACTCTCGCTGGAGGAGCTATATCGTGGAAAAGCTCAAAGCAAACCGTCACTACATCGTCCACAATGTATGCCGAGTTTGTAACATGTTATGAGGCTACGGGGCAGGTGAACTGGCTAAAGAAGTTCATACCCGGTTTAAAAGTGGTTGACGACATCAATAGACCACTTAAGTTGTACTACGATAATGAACCCGCAGTAATGTATGCCCACAATAATAAGTCAAGTGGTGCTGCCAAACACATTGACATAAAGTACTATGTTGTGAAAGATAAAGTTCGGGATCAAATTATAAGTCTTGTGCATATAAGTACCGCAAAGATGTTAGCGGATCCGCTTACTAAAGGCTTACCACCCAACGTGTTCAGAGAACATGTAGCCGGCATGGGTTTAAGGGAAAGCCTATGATTCCTGGACTAAAAGATGGCCCAAAAGATTAAAGTAACTATTTCAGAATAGAGAGGTGTATTGTAACTGTTAAATCTATCGGCGATTGATCGTGACGATCAGACATGTTCTATGCACTAATCTGCGATGGAATGAGTAAAGTCAAAAGTAATTAAAGTTAAAGCATAGATTGAGATCAAGGGGGAGAATGTTAGAGTGATCTCAAGCATTTGGCCCAACGGCCAAATGCCCCCCTTGTTCGCGCCCTGATCGGGGGCGCCCAGCCCAATTGGCTGGTGGGCCCCTGTCGCCAGCGCCACATAAATAGAGGTGGGGGCCGGGGCGGCACGCACGACGAGGTTGACCGTGCCGCCACAAACCCCACCGACAAACCCTAACCCGATCTGAAAGGGGGCGCTCCAGCGACTGGAAATTCCACCGCCACCAATCGCCGCCGCCAGGGAGACGTCGCTGCCAGGGAGACGCTGCTCCTTCTTCCCCGACCGTCGCTGCCCGTGCGCAGACCTCACCGACGAACCAGCGATGGCCGGCTCTTCATCCAACGCGACGGACGGTCGGTACCCCTAACCCTAATCCTCTCTCTCTCTCTCTCTCTCTCTCTCTCTCTCTCTCTCTGTGTGTATTACTCGAACCCGAACAGAACACCCCTAGATCTAAACCCTAGGAGATCCTAAGGTCTAACATGTTTGACTAAGGAAGGTAGCTATGATCTCAAGGGTTTTGGATTATATGTACTTCAATCATACAATAACTGCAACAACTATACTAGCTCAGGGTTTGGGATTATGAGCTTGTCTACATCTGAGGAAGATAGATATGAGCTTGGGGGTTTCTCCTTGGGTCAGCGGATAGGGGTGAAAACGAGTCGAGCCGAGTTAGCTCCAGCTAGGCTTGCCCAAAGGAGTGGCTCGGCTCGGCTTATTTAGGCACCAAACCAGGGAGTAGGCTCGGCTCGGCTCGGTGCATAGCTTGAGCCAGCTCGTTAGGTCTCGTGAGCTGAGCTGTTGATTAATAGGCTGCACTTGGCCCGAAAACATAGGTACACAGCAGAGCACAAGATTGAAACAGAGCACAACAGCAGCATTGTAACGCAGCACAGTATACTAATTGAAAGACAACATTGAAAGTAGTAGCACAGCACAGTTGGGCTGGAAACACAGCACAACACAGCGTTCAACACTATAAGGAAATGTAAGGAATTTGACAGTACATGGTGTTTGTAGTTAGGTCCCGAAACACAGGATTACACCATATGCTTTGGCTGGACAGTTTGATATGTACAGAACAATAAAAGGACACAAGGCCATGTGAACATTTGGACGCCTCCTTTGCCATCTAGACGACATTCCCAAAGACTGACTTCAAAGATGGTCATATTCATCATCCATCAGACTGCATGCAAAGTTGGAACACAGCTAGTGATGGGGTGTGAAAGCTAACATGAAAAAAACAGAAGAACGATAAAATTAGTGGAAAGAAAATGCTAACTCCAGTTAAGGTAATGAATTGGAGTGAAAACAGATACGATTGATGGCTCATCAAACGAACCAATCCTGCTTAAAACCACAACCCCTTATTCATTACAACTCATCACGTAACAACTGGCCCCCTCCTTACCACGTCTTTTATGCTTTCTGTGTAACCCTTCTGTAATTTTTTAGTTTGCAAAGCATGAAAAGGAAAAGAGCTCCACATTTCTTAAGATCACAACGACAATCAACAAAATCTCGTCGAACCAACCCTGCAGGGCCTATGACAAATCTATATAAAAACATATGGAAGGACATGTCTATGATAACTGATAAGTTATAATTAAGTGTGCAATCTCCAAACAACACACACATCATTACAAACTACAATACCAAGAACAGAAAATTATTATTTGCTTGTAAATACAAGACTCATAAGAAGATATTTGGAACCAGGTCAATTTTGTCTATTTTATATGGTACACCTTCATACCTATTAATAGGCACTACACTAATCCCAGTGGAAGTGACATGGTTTTCCAACACTATTGGGTTTCAAAATGTTCGAATTAGCCCCACTCATTTCTGCTTCAGCTTCTGGCTTCTGGCTTATTTTTCACTATTCATAAATTTCGTCTTTTTCTGAACTTTTGAATTTTTTTAGCTTTTTTGCCGGTTCTTTTTTCCCTATTCGTTTGCGTTGTCCGTGATGAGCTAGCATATTTTTTCTATTTTAAAATTTTTTAAATTTAATTACGCCAAATAAGTCACCTTCAGCATAGTGAAATTTCAGCCGCTACAGTATAATTTCAAGCATAAGTCACAGCTTTTCAGCCCAGCCGAGCAGGAAATAGTGTTTTTCTACGTATCTTGAGCAGTGGCCCACCAGCCAAATTCTATGTAATCAGCAGTACTTTCAATTACAACCATAATTGAAAATGGCTTATCAATGCTATCCACAAGAAATGCTCTGAACCAGCTCCTACCTCTCAGATATGCCTGATCTCCGCACGAATCAAGAGGATCAAATAATTCCCATTGCCAGGTTTCACTCGCAAACGTAGAGTCAAATATCCCGCCAAAAAGACAAGTACTTGTCGCTGTTAACTTTGACTTATCATACTGGAACCCAATCCAATCCAAATATGCACAAGAAACCCAATATAATTCGTACTGGAACTTTCTCCTTACCACGTCTTATGTGCATACGACCCGCACAACTAAGTCGCATGCCAAATTAATTCCAAGTTAATTCTGATCATGGATTAAGTCGCATGCCAAATTTGAGCAGCATGCTCGAGAGAAAGGATTCACCTTATTGGCGTAGAAGTAGTACCACCCACTAGTTGCTCTCTATGATGCTTAGAGAAAATAGTATGGTTTCAACATTGTCCTCAACATCTTCTTCCTAAAAAGAGACATGGAATTCAAGTTAGGCATGACATAGGAAGAAAATGCATGAAGAGTGTAGTAAAGAAGAACCTATCACAAACATAGGCGGTTTTATGTCATCTGTGCACATCTTATCCAGCTAGAGGCACACACCAAATATTGAACTATAGCCAAATGTTGAGAACTCCGGTAGTCATCTAGTAATCATCATCATCTGAACTTGAAGAATCCACCAAAACATGTCCTTGTTCCCCCCCCCCCCTCCTCATCAAATGGTACACCATCGTCGTCGTCATCAGCCATATCCTCCCAACCTACATCCTCGCTCAACGATTGCGACAAAAGATTGGAGATAGTTAGGCATGAAAATTTTACTACAAATAACAATTGCATAAAGATTGGAGTATGCAATTTTAATTACAAATGACCCTTTGTTCAGTAATAAGTATGCAATAAGTATTTTGTGATGCAGCTGCTGCATTCCTCTTGTTATTCGTTTTGATCACAAGAATATAAATATGTGCATCAATACTTCAATACTGATCATTTTTCCTCACCATCTTCTTTTCAGCATTGCAGCTGCTCTATTAATATGAAGGTCATCTACATCATTTTTACACAAGTGGTTGTCGCGACGGCGATGACAAGCGGAAGGGGTCGCCCTCCCGGCGGAGGACTCGGCCCCCCGCGGGCGTGTTTGGCCTGGCGGCCACCGCCTCCGCCAACTCTGCTGGGGCCGAGGGTGCGACGGCCGCCGACTCGGACTCGGCGAAGTATGCCGATTCGGATTTTGAGGCAGGGGCTGAGGAGGCGGTTCCAGGCGAGGAGTCCTTGGGTGGCACCGAGGACCAAGGGTGCAGCGCGGACAGGCAGGAGGGAGAAGTGTCCTCGCCCGCGCCAGCTGCCGAGGCTAAGTCCTCGCCCCCGCCAGCTGACGAGGCTGAGGAGCCCTCGCCCCAGCCTCCGAAAGCGAAGTGGCCTCGAACACGATCGCCCTCTGAGCCGGAGAGGGGGTTCGCCGTGGCGGTTAGGGTCACAGTTGATCCTGGGTCCGATGAGGAGGCCATCTGTCCCGAGGGATCACCCTCCCGACCGAATGAGGGGTTCACCGCGGAGGTCGGCGGAGCCAGGCGACGACTTCGTGTAGGATCGAATATGGCAACAGAGGGGGGTGAATGGTGCCTCTTTAAAAATGCCCCCGAGTATCCACTAAAAATCTCCTCTCCGATAGATATGAAATTTATGAAGAAAGAGATCCATGCTCTCTGGAAGTTCAAACTAACATAAAAAGGGGCATGACAGACAAGCTAAGACATAGCAACAGAGAATAGCAGAAAGAACAAGGAAGAGCATCAAGCTGAACTCAAAAGGGCCTGAAGGCCGGTCTGACCGCCCCTAACTGGCCGGTCTGAGCGCCACACTATATCCGGTCTGACCGGAGGCAAATAAGCGGTCTGACTGCTAGGGTTTTGAGGCCTGAAGACAAAGAAGATTGCAACTTCTAAAAATGCTTAGAGTTGCTCAAATCAATGAAATTTGTGATTCTCCTCAAGCCAAAAGAGCTAGACCTTGATTTAAACAGCATCAAGACCTTAGGAAACAGGAGTATTCATCAAAAGAGCAAGGAAGTGAGAATTGAGCAGAAATCTGAAAAATGAAATGGAAATAAGTCCAATTCTTAGATTTCTCATAAATCTTTCATCCTTTGTTTACAATCTTTTGCAATCAACATAGCAATGAACTCAAGACTTTAGAACCCAAATCTCATGCCATCTCTTGAAAGAAAATCACAAGAGCCAACCTTCCCCTGACATGAAACCCTAGGGAATCAAAACAGAGGAATTGAGCTCAGGTCTTTAGAAAAGAAAAAACTCATGATTCTTGCTTTTGCTCTTGAGAATAGCTGATCAAATGATCTTGAAATACATTCCCATCATAGAGCAACCCATTTCTTAGCTAGAATCAAACAAGAACTCAGCTCAAACTTAACAAAGCAGATGAGAGCAGAGAAATGCAAAAAGCATCAGAGAAATGTCAGGGAACCAAAAGAACTCAAACGCAATCCATTGATTCATTTCCATGAATGATTACAAGAGGAATGATTACAGATGAGTCCCCATACGCAGTTGGGAAGAAAAATCACTCCTCTCAATACATGCTTGAGATGAACACATGAACACACACACAGAGAGCTCACAGACTACTCCCTTGCTTGAGCTCTATCCTGAATGCATAGTACCAGCTGCATAAACCACTCCTTTTTTAACTCCAAGCTACCACCCACAAGGAGAAAATCAAGAAGTGTCATACAAATCTCACTTCATGCCTCTCACACAATTGAGGCAAAAAGTCAACACACCCTTTTTGGAGAGAAAACCAGCCCCTCCTCTCATTGCTTGAGTCAAATTACTGAACTGCCCTCAAGCACCTTCCCGGAAGCTTCCGTATCTGGTACCTTGACCGTCTGGACCTCGACTCCTCCCTGAGTCTAGTCCCGGTCCGCTCCGCTGCACACGACCGCACCCGGCATCCTGACCGTCTGGACCTCCGACTCCTCCCTGAGCCTAGTCCCGGTCCACTCGCCGCTGCCCGTCGTGTCCACCTGACACCGACCGAGACCTCTGACTCCACCTGAGTCTAGTCTTGGTCTGTTATGTCCTACCGTCTGGACCTCCGACTCCTCCTTGAGCCTAGTCTCGGTTCTCTCGTCGTCGCCCATCGTGTTCGTCACCGGTAGCTCCAGCTCCGGTTCCTCGTCTCCCGACTCGCAACCACCTCACCAGCCTCAATCATCTTCGGCATCCTGACCGTCTGGACCTCAACACCTCCTGTGCCTAGTCCCAGTCCTCCTCGCCACACCATGACCTAGCTCCGAAGTCCTGCAGTCACACAGACAAGCAAACCGTCACATAGCACCGCACGAAACAACATATCAATAATAGCATATGTAAAAGGTACTCAACCCTAGAATACCCAAAACAAACTCAAACCCTCTAATACAACCGTCAATTACTCATCACCAACATGGGGATACCTCCACATGGTCTCTCAATCTCCCCCTTGATGAGTATATTGACAAACACAGAAAAAACATAAGAATTGAGTTTGTTTGAAAGTCATACATGGTCCAAGAGAAAGAAGATGATGCTAATGACCATGCAGACAAAAGAGCAAAAGAAAGAGCAAGTTTTCCTCAAAGCTCCCAAAAAGTGGCTTTTTCCCAATATTCTCCCCCTTTTGGCAATAAAATCATCAAGTGACTTGGAGGAAAATATAGCATGGTGTGGCTGATTTTTATTCAATGCGAAGCAAGTAGATCCATGAAGATTATCCAAAATGACCATGAAGTATTACACCAAGCCATAACGCATATGAAATCTATCAATATCATAACAAAATATGAATAATCAAGCCAAGCCACATAAGTAATAATCCGAAGATTAGATGAATTTGTTCGCATGTCAAGCCATTCAAGATTATAGTCTAGCTAATGGTATCCAAAGATGATGCAAAGCCATGTCAATAATCTATGTGGAACCAAGAAGCTAGAATTGAGTCATGTAGAGTGCTACAAGATCAAGAATGAGTCATTTGTGCAAGTACTTGGTTCTTTTTGTAGTTAAGCAAATTTAGCAAAATAGACATATTTTCTTTAAAACTCATGGTCGTTTCCAACCAAAATTTTAGTCATATGCTAGATCTCAAGCCTTATGCGACCATTCCAAGCAAGAAGCTTAAGGAGATGATCTTGGTCATCCAAAACTCCACCTGAGTTCATGCCTAGTGCAATGGCAAGCAATCTCATGAGAAAGAATAGGTGAGATCGGTTTTTTCGCACATAAAAGAGATCTTTTTGCTTTTTAAACAATTGTACTAACTCATGATTTATCAAGAAACTAGCATAGCTCAATCTAAAGCTCAATAAAGTTTCAAAGCTCAACTTAGCCTATTTGACATGGCATGAATCATAAAAGATAACTGAAGACAGACTAGTCTCAAGAGCTAACATGACATGTCTCCATTCAAGTTATGCAATGTTAATCAACTTATCAATGGCAAAGGCTTGACGACACATATAAAGTAATGATAAATCTAGCAAATAAACATAAATCATGGCAAGATGTAAAGCATTATAAACATGTCATAAAAGAATAATAGTCAAGGCTCCATGTAATTATGTTACAATGCAGAATGCTAAAATGCAAGAAAATCCAGCTCCCCCTCAACATGAGATGCACTTTTAGTTCAAGCTGAGTTATGTCAATATTAAGATCTAGAAGCTCCCAAATGAACTCCCCCTAAACCAAAGCAATAAATCGAGAAGCTGGCAAAGAAATCAAAAAAGGCAGTCCTTAAAGCATAGATAAGATATAGAGGATACTATGGCTTAGACTGACTCTCATCTACCCCATATGACTCTAGGACTATCAACTGCTCTACTAACTCACTACGGAGCAAACACATTCCCTGTCTACCCAAGAGTGGCCCAACCCTTGCTAGAACCTATAAGAAGTGAGTGAGCTCAACCTAGTAAGAAGAGAGACAACTAATAAGCAGCATCCTAGATCACAAGATGAGAGGAAGAAATCTAAGCAACTAGACAAGAAATACACTCTAATCTATGCTAGGAGGACTAATCCAAATGCCCCCAAATGCAATGCAACAAAATGAGACTAGTAGCATAATAAACAAGATAAAGCATTAAAGCACAAAACTCCCCCTCACTATAGTCCATAAGGATAAACCACCCCAAGCTCTCTCCGCAAGGCTGAAAACCTAGAGCTATCCAATGGCTTGGTAAAGATATTAGCCAATTGGTGGTCACTCTCCACAAACTGGAGCACTATGTCACCCTTCTCCACATGGTCTCTAAGGAAGTGATATCGAATATCAATATGCTTGGTCCAAGAATGCTGAACTGGGTTCTTGGCAATGTTAATAGCAGAAGTGTTATCACAAAAGAGTGGAACACTGTCTATAACTAACCCAAAGTCCCGCAGGGTTGAAGCCATCCAAAGTACATGGCTGCAGCAACTGGTGGCAGCAACGTACTCGGCCTCTGCGGTGGACTTGCAAAACAGGACTCCTTCCTAGAAGACCAAGAGACAAGAGAAGTGCCAATGAATTGGTAGGTGCCAGAAGTGCTCTTCTTATATATCCTACAGCCGGCAAAGTCTGCGTCCGAGTAGGCTCTAAGGGAAAGACAGGAAGAGGAAGAGTACCAGATACCATAGTCAATGGTAGCTCAAAGGTACCGAAGGATGCGCTTCACCGTCTGGTGGTGAGATACACGAGGAGAAGCCTGAAACCGAGCACAAAGACACACACAGAGAAGTTATGTCTGGTCTCGAGGCAGTGAGGTACAAGAGGGAGCAGATCATGCTTCTGTACTCTTTTTGATCAACTGGCTCGCCATCCTCATCTGGATCAGGAAAGCTGTAGATGCCATGGAAGTTGACACTAGCTTACCATCACTCATGTCAAAGCGTCTCAGGAGGTCACGAGTGTACTTACCCTGATGCAAGAAAGTACCCTCCCGAGTCTGCTTGATCTGGAAGCCAAGGAAAAAGGTCAACTCACCCATCATGCTCATCTCAAACTCGGTACTCATGACATTCGAGAACTGTGAAACAAGAGCATGAGAAGAGCTGCCAAAGATGATGTCATCCACATAAATCTGGACGAGTAGAAGGTCAGTGCAATTCCTACGAATGAACAAGGTCTTATCTACCTTACCCATCTCAAAACCATGACTCAACAGATAGGACTTAAGCCTCTCATACCAAGATCTAAGGGCCTGGTTAAGTCCATACAAGGCTTTAGAAAGATTGTAGACATGGTTTGGGTATTTGGGGTTCTCGAAACCTGGAGGCTGTCTAACATGGACCTCTTCCTCAATAAACCCATTGCGGAAGGCACTCTTGACATCCATCTGGTAAAGTTTGAAACCCTTAGAAGCTGCGAAAGCAAGCAGGATTCTAATGGCCTCAAGTCTAGCTACAGGGGCAAAGGTCTCCTCAAAATCTAGACCCTCAACCTGGGAGAAGCCCTAAGCTACCTATCTAGCCTTGTTTCGAATGATTACCCCATCCTCACTCTGCTTGTTTTTGAACACCTACTTAGTCCCAATGACATTGTGACCTCGAGGGGGCCAACAAGAGACCAGACCTTGTTTCTCTCAAAATTCTCTAACTCCTCATGCATGGCATTGACCCAAGACTCATCAGAAAGAGCATGACAAACATCTTTGGGCTCAAAGGTGGCAACAAAAGTAGAATGGAGACAGAAATGTGACATGCCAGACTTTGAGCGAGTGACACGCTCAAAGAGGTCTCCAATCATCTGCTTGGAAGGATGGTCTTTCTGGATATTTCGGGGAGGTCCTAGATGAGATGAAAAAGTGGTCTCTACCTCATGAGCTGATGAAGTAGGAACAGAGCCACTAGCTCCAGAAGAAGCAGAAGGCATGCAATGATCTCCTCGAGGTGCAGTGGTGGAAGCAAGCACCTCAAGGGGAGGAGGAACTGGATCGGGTAAACAACCCTCATCTCCATCCTCCTCATCATCCACAAAGATGGTCTCGGACTGCTCTAAAGAACCTGGGATATCGGGCCTAGTCTCCGGACTGGCCTCAGCGAAGGTCACCTCATAGGTCTCTACCATTTTGCTAGACTCGCAGTTCCAGACCCTATAAGCCCACGAAGAAGTCGAGTAGCCTAGAAAAATCCCATCACAAGATCGTGACTCAAACTTATCTAGGTTCCCGGACTTCAAAATAAAGCACTTGCAACCAAACACACGAAAATGTGAGACGCTGGGCTTTCGCCCATATCTCAACTCATAAGAGGGCGATGCAAGTGTGCCTTGAGAAAAACTCTGTTTGAAACATGGCACGTGGTGGTTATAGCCTCAGCCCAACACATCCTCGGTGTAGAGTACTCACCAAGCATCGTCCTGGCCATTTCGACCAAGGTACGGTTCTTCCTCTCCACAACGCCATTCTGCTGAGGGACGTATGGAGAAGAGAACTGGTGCTCTACACTTGTCTCACCGCAAAGCCTCTCAAAGTATAAATTCTTGAACTCCGTGCCATTGTCACTGCGGATCGCTCGTAAGGCACCCGGGAGCTCAACAGAAAGCCTACTAAACAAACCCCAAAAATGGGTAAATGTCTCATCCTTCGAGGTTAAGAAAAACACCCAAGAATACCTCGAGAAGTCATCAACCACAATAAGAACATACCACTTCCCTCCTGCTGACTGCACTCGAGCTGGTCCAACTGTATCCATATGGAGCAGTTGTCCTGGTGCATCAGTCATGGTCACTGTGACTGGAGGGTAAGAACGGCAACCATCTTGCCGTGCCGACATGGAGCACAAACTAGATCTTTGACCAACTTGAGTTTCAGCAAACCAAGAATGAGGTCGTGGCCGCTAACTCGGGTCAAATGGTCAAATCCAATATGACCAAGTCTCCTATGCCAGAAAGTAAGGTCACGGGACTATGAAGCAACTAAACACCTGAGAGGATCACCAGAAGATTCAACAAAATCAGCATGAAAAATCCTCCCATAACGAGAAATCCCGCAAACCAGACTACCCGAAGAATCAAGAATTTTACAAGCATTTTTCTTAAAGCTCACCTCGAAACCGTCATCGGTAAGCTGAGAGACTGAAAATAAATTATACTGCAGCTTACTCACCAAGGCAACATCTTTTAAAATAAATGAATTATTAACGCGCACAATACCTTTCGCGATGACGTGCCCAGACGAAGCGTCTCCAAAGGTGATAGACTCATCACCTGGAGCACGGGCTAGGAAACAGAACCAACGAGAATCTCCGGTCATATGTCGAGAACAACCGGAGTCTACAAGCCAAACCTCTCCCTTCCCAGCCCAGCGAACCTAAGTCAAACAGAGAGTAAAGGCTCAGTACTGGGATAAATCAAAAGTGATTTTGGCACCCAATACTGAGTAACACGTCGAGCAGAAGAAGTAGTCACACACGACTGACCTCTAACTACCCTACACTCTCTATCGCTCAAAGAAGCAGAAGGTCCACGAGCAGACCTGAAGCTGTTGCTGGGTCTGACCGCTATGGGAGAGCGAGTCGAAGTATCAACAACACGCTGATCACGCCGTGGGTAGCTATCTCGACGGGGGAAACGAGATCTACCCTCAGGACGACGGAAGTCACGACCAGAGGCATATCGAGGACGAAAACCAGCAAACTCAGAAAATCCAAGTCCTCGATGCTGCCCAAACCCATCATCAGAAGTAAATCTAGACCTCGTGTTGGTCTTAGGTGCACTCAAGGTCTGGGGCTGACCCTGAATACGTCTAAGACCCTAAACACGGTCTCTTCGCGCGATCATGGCACGCCTGAAGCATCTCTCGATCGAGTGTCCATCCTTCTGACAGAAGGTACAATGGTACTTCACATTTTGAGAGGTAGAAGTAGTATGATGGGGCTTCGCCTTCTGAGAGGTCGAAGCAATAGGTGGAACCACCTTACTGTCAGAAATTCCTTGGACAAAGCCCGCTGATTTGAATTGAACTTTCTTAGCTCGGGGCTCGACCTCGATCACACCTGCTGCTATGGGTATAAGAACAGCAGGTGGATGCTTCCTAACATCCTTAGAAAAATCGTATCCTAGACCTTGATTGAATTTGCAAATCTTAGATTGGTCTAGAATAAGATTTAGCTTCTTCTTACCTCCTACAAATCTCTCAAGAGTGTTCATAAGATACTGACACTCCCGAAAGAGAGAGGTGCAAGAAGAGCAGGGGAAGAAGAGACAGCAGAAGGTAAGGGAGTAGAAAAAGAACCAACAGTAGAGGAACGAATGGCATGTGCACGCATAGCCGCCTCAGAAAGGACAGTCCTACTGCTAGCCATTTGGTTCACGTCGCTAGGCGTCTCTACCTTACCCTTGGGCTCCTTCCCAACACCAGCACACACATTACAAGCAGATGATGGCTTCTCTAGAAGGTCCTTAGTTAGCTTCACACATTTTTCATATAATGCATTCAAGTCAGATTTTAGTTTTCACAATTATTGCATGGTGAGCTAACAGGATCCTTAGAAGCATATTGAGCCAATTTATTACTGTTATCAATCATCCCTTGAAACTGTTTGGAAACAGATTCAAGCTCACCAGTCAACTTAGGACAGTTCATACATGAAGCAATGGGCTCTAACAGAAAAGCTTGTAATTCAGCAATTTTATGATCTGCCCTTTTTAGGTTCATCTTCAAATTATTATAACTTTCACAAGTCTCAGACAGATCAATAAGCATGGTATAAAGACCTCTAAATGCATTGTCCTTATCCTCACATGAGGTGCAAGATGTAGTCTCAACAACAGTAGATGAAAGAGCGGCTACCCTTCGAGGCTCGAGCGCTTCGTCCCCTACCCTTCGAGGTGGGGGCAGCAGAGCTAGCGCCTAGTCGAAGTAGACGCTCAAGCACTCTGTCCCCTACCCTTCGAAGTGGTGGTAGCGGAGCTGGCGCCTAGGCGAAGTAGATGCTCGAGCACTCTGTCCCCTACTCTTCGAGGTGGTGGCAGCGGAGCTGGCGCCTAATCGAAGTAGACGCTCGAGCGCTCCATGCCCTACCCTTCAAAGTAGTGGCAGCGGAGCTAGCGCCTAGTCGAAGTAGACGCTCGAGCGCTCCATCCCCTACCCTTCGAAGTGGTGGCAGCGGAGCTGGCGCCTAGTCGAAGTAGATGCTCGAGCACTCCGTCCCCTATCCTTCCAGGTGGTGGCGGCGGAGCTGGCGCTTAGTCGAAGTATATGGTCGAGCGCTCCGTCCCCTACCCTTTGAAGTGGTGGCAGCGGAGCTGGCGCATAGTCAAAGTAGATGCTCGAGCGCTCCGTCCCCTATCCTTCAAGGTGGTGGCGGCAGAGCTGGCACCTAGTCGAAGTAGACGCTTGAGCGCTCCATCTCATACCCTTCGAAGTGGTGGCAGCGGAGCTGGCGCATAGTCGAAGTAGACGCTCGAGCGCTCCGTCCCCTATCCTTCAAGGTAGTGGCGGTGAAGCTACCGCCTAGTCAAAGTAGACGCTCGAGCACTCCGTCCCCTACCCTTCGAAGTGATGGCAGCGGAACTGGCGCCTAGTCGAAGTAGACGCTCGAGTGCTCCGTGCTCTACCCTTCGAAGTGGTGGTAGCGGAGCTGGCGCCTAGTCACAGATGCTCGAGCGCTCTGTCCCCTACCCTTCGAGGTGGTGGTAGTGGAGTTGACGCCTAGTCATAGACGCTCGAGAGACGAGGCCCGCGGGGCGCCAGGCAAGCAGGGGCATCCTGTGAAGGCAACGCGAGAGCAAGGCTACTATATGGTGCTATCTTTCATGTGCAAGAAGCAAAGGAGAAGGGTGCGAATGGTGCTTTGTGTTCCGTCATGCATTCATGCGGTTGGCGCTCCGCTAAAGCGATGCACGTCTTGGTGCGACATGCGCGAAGGCACGTTATCCATGAGTTGTGTCATTAGGGCGAGGCTCTTATGGGCGTCGCATGGATTTTGTATCCTTCGTACAATGCGCACGGAGTCCACGTGTCCTGTTTATACTCACGAGGAGTGCGCGTGGAGGCAAGCCTCCTCGCGTCTTCTTTACACTGTGGATCTTATTTATACTCCGTAGAGTGCGCGCGGAGGCAAGCCTCCACGCGTCTTATTTATACTCCGTAGAGTGTGCACGGAGGCAGGCCTCCGCGTGTCTTATTTATACTCCGTAGAGTGCGCACGGAGGTGTGTCTCCGCGCGTGTTGTTTATACTCCGTAGAGTGTGCATGGAGGGGTGCTTCCGCGTGTTTTATTTATACTCCGTAGAGTGCGTGCAGGGACAACTTCTGATTTATACTCCATAGAGTGCGCAGGGACAACTTCTGCGCGTCTTATTTATACTCCGTAAAGTGTGCATAGGGACCACTTCCGTGCGTCTTATTTATTCTCTGTATAGTGCGCAGGGACGACATCTGCGTGTCTTATTTATACTTCGTAGAGTGCGCACAGGGATGAATCTGCGCGTCTTTTTTATACTCCGTAGAGTGCGCGCAAGGACGACATCCGCACGTCTTTTTTATACTCCATAGAGTGCACGCAGGGACAACTTCCGCGCGTCTTATTTGTACTCCATAGAGTGCGCGCAGGGACGACATCCGCGCGTCTTTTTTATACTCCGTAGAGTGCGCGTAGGGACGACATCCGCGTGACTTTTTTATACTCCGTAGAGTGTGTGTAGGGACAACTTCCGCACGTCTTATTTATACTCCGTAGAGTGCATGCAGGGACTACATCTGCGCGTCTTATTTATTCTCTGTAGAGTGCGCAGGGGTGTCCCCCCGCGTGTCTTATTTTATACTCACGAAGAGTGCGCGCGGACACCGCGTGTCTTTGTTTATACTCACAGAGAGTGCGCGCAGAGACTGCGTGTCTTAGTTTATACTCATGGAGAGTGCGCGCGGAGACCGCGCGTCTTAGTTTATATTCACGGAGAGTGCACGCGGAGACCGCGTGTCTTAGTTTATACTCATGGAGAGTGCGCAGGGGCGCCCCCCCGCATGTCTTATTTTATGCTCACGAAGAGTGCGCGTGGAGACCGCGTGTCTTTGTTTATACTCATGGAGAATGTGCACGGAGACCACATGTCTTTGTTTATACTCACGGAGAGTGTGCACAAAGACCGCGTGTCTTATTTTATACTCACGGAGAGTGCGCGCGGAGACCGCGTGTATTATTTTATACTCACGGAGAGTGCACGCGGAGACCGCGTGTCTTAGTTTATACTCACGGAGAGTGCGCGCGGAGACCGCGCGTCTTAGTTTATACTCACGGAGAGTGCGCGCGGAGACCGCGCGTCTTAGTTTATACTCACGGAGAGTGCGCGCGGAGACAGCGTGTCTTAGTTTATACTCACGGAGAGAGCGCGTGGAGACTGCGCGTCTTAGTTTATACTCACGAAGAGTGCGCACAGGGACCGCGTGTCTTAGTTTATACTCACGGAGAGTGTGCGCGGAGACCGCGTGTCTTAGTTTATACTCACAGAGAGTGAGCACGGAGACCACGTGTCTTTGCACAAAATGAGAGGCTTTTGCAAACAGTGGACTTTATTAATGTCCCGTTTGCACAGGGGAGTGATTACAAAAAAGACAGGGTACTAACCACTGACCGCTAGGGGAGCCTCTGGTGCTTGTGGGTGACTCCAAGTTAGAGGAGCTTCGCTACGACTGGCTTGGCCACTTGGTGCCGCTCAATCGACCTGCGTCGAAGCCTCTGCCCCCTCTGCTTGGCCTTCGCCAACGGGCATGCATTGTTCGCCTTCATGTAGGGGCACCCTCTGGACTTAGCTCTCCGGTTGAGGGTTGGGCGTTGATCCTTGGCTCCGCGCGCCAAGCTCTATGCGCCGGGCGAGGTTTTGATCACCGAAGGTGCTGATGATACCTTGCGGGCCTGGGAGCTTCATGCATAGGAAGCCATGGTGTGGTACTGCCCCAAAAGAGTTGAAGGTGGGGCGCCCTAGTATGGCGTTGTATGGGTACGAGATGTCGACGACGTCAAAAGTGACGTCTTCGCTCCTCGTGTTGCTGCCTAGCCAAAGTAGCCTTGGAGGCATATTTGGCCCAGCGCCTTCAGCGACTGACCCCCGAAGCCTTGCAGTGGGATTCCCGAGGGACTCAGGTGACTTTAGGGGATCCCCATCTGATCGAAGGCCACCGTGAACAGGATGTTCGTAGAGCTGCCTCCATCGACCAGGACGCGTTTGACATCAAATCCTGCGATGGCGACTTGGATGACTAGGGGATCCTAGTGAGGGAACTCCACGGCTTCAGCGTCAGCGGGCGTAAAGGTAATTCTGTGCTGTTCCCACTCCGGCGGTGCCTGCGTCGGGTACGCTGCCCCATGGTGTAGCCTCCGCGCATAAGCCTTCTGTTGCTGCGCTGAGGAGAACTCCAGTGAAGAGCCCTCTGGAGCGTCTTCGTCGAGGCCTCCGCTTGGTCAGTGTCGGAGTCGTCGCCTTTGCGTCGTCGCCCGTCCTCCTCCGCCCTTGCATACTCTTCGATCTTATCGAAGAGCTTCGCGACCATTTTTATCGGTTTACGCACGTTGTACTCAGCCAGCGGCCCCGGGCGGAGGCCTTGTATCACTGCGTTGAAGATGGTTGTCTCGTTGACGTCCTTGACCTGGCAGCGGACCTTCGCGAAGCGCTTGAAATACTCTCGGAGCTTCTCCGAGGGTTTTTGCTTGATGGTAGTTCCCCTGGAAGTTATTGTAGAGGCGGTCGCGGCTGCTCCCAAGCGTAGATGGAGTTCGGTTCTATGGTGAAAAACCAAGAGAGCGCTACTCCCTGCAGCACGAGGGGGAGCCCCTTCTCCTTGGTGGTGTTGTCTCTGCTCGCAGCCTCGATGGCGGTCTTGTACACGCGCACGAACTCCCGAGGGTCCGTGTCGCCCTTGTACGGCTCGATGGTGTTGGGGAACTTGAAGTTCTCCGGCCATGCCGACTACTGTAGGCCCGTAGAGAGGGGGGACTCCGGATCCACGCGCCGTAGCGGGACGTGACTGGAGGTAGGGGCGTCGCGGCTATCTGCCCGCTCTGGTGTGGGCTCCGTCGCGACCACCAGCGGGACTTGCTGGCTCCGTCCGAGCCTCTTCCATATCTCGCACGGCTCCGCGGAGGTTCACCAGTTCTCGTTGGAGCGTGCCGATGGCCGTCAGTAGAGTGCTCTCCACCGTCACCGTGGTTGCAGCAGTCGGTGCTTTGAGTTGCACCATCGAGTTGGCAGCGACCACGGCCTACGCGCCAGAGCTGCTCGACGCGCCGGTGCGGTGGACATCGGAGTCGATGGCGAGGCCGACGTTGCCGCCAGAGCCACCTGCTGCTCCCGCGCCGGGTGTGGGGGCGGTGGCCACGCCAACGCGGGCATCGGCATTACTGCTCCCGACGGCCCGATCGGTGCTGCCGGCACTGACCATCGCGTCAGCGGTGGGATCGATTGTCGTGCCATGAGCATCGACGTTAGCAGCTGCAACGCTGGCATTGACATCCACACCTGCGACCGCCGATGCCGAGGCTCTGGTGTTGACGCGCGTCTCCGTCGTACTCCTCTTCTTCTTCTTTGCCGCCGATGACGAAGTCTTCTTTGGTGCCATCCTTCTTTAGATCTTGGAGCTTGCTCTTGTCTTCCCCATGGACGGCGCCAACTGTTGTGGTTACAGACGAAACAGAAAGATGATAGTATGGTAGTGGAGAGTTAGGTGAGCAATGCTTGGGGGTTTCCCCATGGCCTGGATGGCATATATATATTCACATAGGGAGTATTTTACAGTTAAGTCCTTACACCCAAGTATCCCTCTCAAGGGCATTCATGCCATCATACATGTCCCATTTCAGGCTTTACCACCTTTTAACAGGCCGGTTGGGCTTAGGTGGGGGCCACCCCTACAACAGTAGCAATCCTGTAAACAGACTAGCATTATAAACAAAGGCAGAAGATATATGGGAACAGTTCCACTTCTACCACACTCCAAAGCATGCAATACTGTAAACTCGAAGACAACTTTTCCCTGTTTTCTTAACTTCAACGCAAGCAAAAGCTCATAACTGCACACCGCTCGGTTGGGCTGAAAAATAGTGGCTTATGACTGAAATTGCACTGTAGCTGACTGAAATTACACTATAACTGAAGGTGACTTATTTGCGAAAGTAAATTTAAAAAATTTAAAAATAGAAAAAATATGTTAGCTCATCATGGACAACGCAAACTAATACGAGAAAAAAAGAACCGGCAAAAAAGCTCAAAAAAGCCAAAAATTCAGAAAAAACAAAATTTATGAATAGTGAAAAATAACCCAGAAGCTAGAAGCTTAAGCCGAAATGAGCGGGTAACAAATATGTTATTTATTCACTTCGAGGAAATTAAATCAGGTTAAAACACTGATCCACTAGAAAATATCAAACTTGGCAGAGATGCGAAGGAAAACCTGGCCACTTTTAATCAGGGAAGCAGTACTTCATCAAGTCTACTTCTTTTTCTGACATGAGTACATGACTTTATCATGTCTACTCTCAATAACCTAAATCTACCTACGAAAACTACAATATTAGTTGTGAGACTATTCTACCCGTAAATATTTACTCTTTTTTGGCGGAGGAACATAATAACCTCCTTGTGCAGCACAACACCTCATCACCTAATTGGATATTACAATTGTGATATCAACACAGGCAACGCTGCCCCATTGCAGCTGGTCTATTAGTACATGAGCAGCTGGTGAATTACTATGGAACTCACCAAGGCTGCTGGTTGGGCAAGGTCAGAAGGTAGCTAGGAGCTGATGAGGTGTTAAGTAGACGCATGGTTGGCTGCTAGTGCCGAGGCAAAGGCCCTATCGTTGGCTAACTTCTTCTCTCGTGCACGAGACTCCATGCTTCGTTGTAGATCCATACGTGGCATCGGTTCGAGGATGAGGGGAGCACATGGCGGGGTGGAGAGGGGGGCAGCCAGGGGCTCGGCCCGGAGGATAGGGAGGACGGTTCGTGGCCGCACGATGGACGGCTTTCAGGTGGGCCGGTGGTGGGAAAGGCGTCAGCCAACTTGAGGAAATTGCCTTGACGGCCGGGGGGCAGGTCAAGGGGTCGACAGGATGGGGAGGAGGGGACCTTGACGGGCCTGTAGTGCTGCTATGCCAGCCAAGACATCGACGAGATCTCGATTTGGAAGGATGGGCAGAGAGGAGGGTTTAGGGATCACGATTAGGGAATGGGGATTGAAGATCGATCAGATCGGGATGAGTCACGGGAGGTATACAGACGTCGGTCATCGCCGCATGCGACTGGGCCGACTGGCCACTGGGCTTTCATGGGGCCAGCTCGTACAAGCCAAACGAGCGGCTCCAGCTCGGGTCGTTTTGGTCACAAGCTGGACACCAACCTCGGTTAGCTCAAAAAGTCCCGAGCAAGCCCCGAGCTAATTGGCCAGCCCAATTGTTGGACAATCTGCATGTCGGGCGATATGGCAGTACAAAAACGTATAACACGGGATGAGATATGGCTCACTTTTTTGAGCCAGTACCCTCTCCTCGCTTCGTCTGCATTCGTGGGCACGGCCTTGTCTTGCATCGAGTATATCCTGTGGGATAGACAACCAATCCAGAGCATGGGTGTCAGATCAGAGGAGGTACAGTGACCATTCAGTCTATTGAGTGGCCAGAGGTGCACCAATAGGCCTGAGTCAGAGCAGGCTGAGTCTAGTAAGCGTCGATATCGTCCTGCTGAGACATTCCGAACTGGGGGCCGCCAGTGATGAAGTCTGGAACAAGGGACTCTAGAAATCCCGGTTGTGCGGAGGAGCTTTAGCCAGCAGCGTGCAATGTGCCACGGAAGCCAGAGGAGTTCTACCCTACATACGGTCCAAACCCTACGTACGATCCGAACGCTGAGCTCTGCCCTGCCTACATTTTGAACCCTGACGCCGTGTACTGCTCCCTAGAAGCAGCAAGGAGGCCCGTATCATCATCGATGTACTGGTTGTCACCCCCACGGTGATTTGAAGGCTGTAAGACACAATGATGTTAGTGAAAATAAACATTCTGGACATAGAATGAGAATCTCGTACCTCCCGGATGTTCAATGCAGATGATGAGGGGGTAGCGATAGTCTATATAGGGGGTGCGGAGGGTACAAGCGATGCATTCCGACGATGAACCTACAGTAGAAGAACACCATGATGCTAGCGGAATGTAAGGTATAATTTCACCGATTTTTAGTAAATATATTCATTTAAATGGAGCAGATCGCCCCACGATTAGCGTTTTGCAGTCATAGCTAGACTATTCTCCACAGCCAGTTCCCACCAAAGCTACTGTCATGCATTGTCGCTGTTGTGCTACCACCTGCTTTTACGTAATAGAACAGATGTCATGTATTCCGTGTTTGCTAACGGAAAGTAATGGAGAGAGGAAGAGACGAATAGGATGCCCCACCCAGCGAATTTACATGTCATTTTAACGCACTCTTATTTTTTTTATAAGATACGATTCTTTTTTAGGGTACAATAAGATATAATTCTTACACGTAGCTGCGCGTTCCCACCACTGTCCGTCTGACTCGAAATCACTGTTAGTCAAATCGGATTATCTTTACTTTATTTATACAATGTAAAACAACACCTATTAGCGAGTCCACACCTGAGGAAGGTCGGTTTGAGCTTGTGAAAGGCAGGTGTGGGCTCTGGTCCTTTGGATTATATGTACTTTCTTTATACATTATACTACAACAACTACTTGGTTGGGAGTTTTTGGTCGAATTGGCTGTTTTTGGCTTTGAATGTGTAAGAATGGCGTTGGTCGCATGGAAATAGCAAAAATGACGCTTTCATCGTACGACCACCGTGCGGCGGGGTCCGACATACAAACACGCTAGAGAAATGCAGGGTGCCCGGGCAGCTAGTGTCTACAGCACGACCACTGTGCAGCCAAGGTCGTTACCGCACGACCACTGTGCGGCAGAGCTATGCGGCTCCCAATTAGCGTTTTCATTAATTACTTTGATTAGTGCAATTAGGGAATTTATTTTCACGTACTGCTTATATGAATTTTTACATATAGCGAGTGAGTTCGAAGTATTACGAAATTTTTTGTGGAGTCTCCCGACGCGGTGGACTTTAATGTGTAATTTTTGCAGAATTTTTTATTTTCTAAAATTGTACAGATATAGCAGTACAAAAGTGCAAACACGGGAGCCAGTACCCTCTCCTCGCTTCGTCTACGTTCGCAGGCGCGGCCTTCTCTTGCATCGAGTATATCTTGTGAGATAAGACAACTGATCCGTAGCACATGTGTCAGATGAGAGGAGGTACAAAGACCGTTCAGTCTATTGAGTGACCAAAGGTGCACTTGTAGGCTAAGTTAGAGTAGGCTGAGTCTAGTAAGCGTGGATATTGTTCTGCTGAAACATGCCGAACTGGGGGCTGTCAGCGATAAAGTCTAAAACAAGGGACTCTAGAAAATCCCGGTTGTGTGGAGGAGCTCTAGCTGGCACCGTGCGATGTGCCACCGAAACCAGAGGAGCTTTGCCTTATATACGGTCCAAACTCTGCGTACGGTTCGAAGGCTAAGCTCTGCACTGTGTATGTTTTGAACTATGGTGTCGTGTACTGCTCCCTAGAAGCAGCAGGGAGACCCGTATTGTCATCAATGGACTGGTCGTCACTGTCACGGTGAATAGAAGGCTGCAAGACGCAACGATGTTAGTGAAAATAAACATTTTGGACGTAGAATAAGAATCTAGTATATACCTACCGGATATGCAGTGCATATGACTGAGGGGGTGCGGTAGTCTGTATAGGGGATGCACATGATACAAGTGATGTAGCCCGATGACGGATCTACGACAGAAGAACGTCATGATGCTAGCGAAATGTAAGGTATAATTTTACCGATTTTTAGTAAATATATTTATTTAAATGGAGCAGATCGCTCACGATTAGCGTTTTGCAGTCATAGCTAGACTACTCTCCACAGCTAGTTCCCACCATTGTCCGTGTGACTCAAAATCCACTGTTAGCCAAATAGGATTATTTTCACTTTATTCATACAATGTACTACAACAACTACTAGCCTGTCCACATCTGAGGAAGGTAGGTTTAAGCTAGTGAAAGGCAGGCGTGAGCTCTGGTCCTTTGGATTACATGTACTTTATTTATACATTATACTACGACAACTACTAGCTTGGGAGTTTTTGGCCGAGTCGGCTGTTTTTGGTTTCGTCTTCCTAACAATGGCATCGGTTATGTGAAAATAGCAAAACTGACGCTTTCCTTGTAAGGTCTGTATGTAGCGTGGTCCAACATGCCGACACACCAGAGAAATACAGGTGGCCAGGCAGCCAGCGCCTACCGCACGATCATCCTGCAACCAAGGTGACCGCGACACGGCCACGGTGCAGCAGAGCTCAGTGTCGCGTGGTGGCCGTGCTTCACGCAATTAGCATTTTCAATAGTCACTTTAATTAGCGCAGTTAGGGAATTTATTTTCGCGTGCTGCTTATATGAATTTTTACATAGAGTGAATAAGCCCGAAGTATTACAAAATTTTTGGTAGAGTCTTCCGATGCAGCGTACTTCATTTTGTACCTTATTCATAATTTTATCCATTCTGAATCTTACTTGAAAAATCATTTAATTAAACTATTTGTAGGAACTTTTTAATATAACAATTGTGCACAAAAAATAATGAATTTTTTTGAAGGATCCTTACACAATGAATTTTATTGTGTAAATTTTTTTGCAGAATTTTGTATTTTCTAAAATTGTACAGATATAGATGTACCAAAATGCATAAAATGGGATGCGATATGGCTCACTTATGTGAGCCGCTACCCTCTCCTTGCGGCGTCTGCGTTCGCGGGTGTGGTTTTGTTTTGGGTTGAGCATGTTCTGTGGGATATGACAGCCGATCTAGAGCACAGTGTTGATTTTGTCATGAGCTGGACACCAGGCTTGGCTCGACTCAAAAAGCCCCGAGCTCGAGCCGAGCCGACTTGCAAGCCTCGAGCTAACTGTCCAACCCTATCGTGGGAGTGTGCACTTTTGCATATCCAATAGAGTTTTGGATTAGTGTGTTGTGGTATGGCTTGTGTTTCATTGGGTCCGTGTGTTTTGATCAGCATGAGTCAAGTTGATTTAAGGATTTTTGTGAGAACTTTTAATCCACTAGATCAAAATAGATGTCTTTAATTTCACCGATTTTTAGTAAATATATTTTTTTTAAATGGAGCAGTTCGCTCACGATTAACGTTTTGCAGTCAAAGCTATATTCTCCGCAGCTAGTTCTCACCAAAAGCGACTGTCATGCATTGTCGGTGTTGTGCTACCACTTGCTTTTATTCCGTCAAAGAACAGACGTCACGTATTCCGTGTTTGCGTACGGAAAGTAGCGGAGACGGAGAGACGAATTGGATGCCCCACCAAGCGAATTTGCCAGTTATTTCAACGCACTTTTATTTTTTTTTAAAAGATACGATTCTTTTTAGGGTACAATAAGACATAATTCTTACACGTAGCTGCACGTTCCCACCACTGACCTTGTGACTCAAAATCCACTGTTAGCCAAATCGAACTATCTTTACTTTGTTTATACAGTGTACAACGACAATTACTAGCCAGTCTACACCTGAGAAAGGTTGGTTTGAGCTTGTGAAAGGCAGGTGTGAGCTCTGATCGTTTTGATTATATGTACTTTATTTATACATTATACTACAACAACTACTAGCTTGGGAGGTTTTGGCCGAATTGGCTGTGTTTGGTTTCGAATTTGTAAGAATGGCATCGGCGGTCGTGTGAAAATAGCAAAAATAACATTATCATTGTACCGTCATCATGCGGCGGGGTCCAACATACCAACATGCTAGTCAAATGCAGGGTGGCCGGGCAACTAGCGCCTACACACGGCCACCGTGCAGCCAAGGTCGCTGCCGCACTGCACCTGTGCGGCAGAGCTCAATGCCGCACGGTGGCCGTGCGGCACCCAATTTGCGTTTTCGTTAGTTACTTTGATTAGTGCATTTAGGAAATTTATTTTCACGTACTGGTTGCACGAATTTTTATATATAGCGAGTGAGCTCGAAGTATTACGAAATTTTTTGTGGAGTCTCCCGACGCAGTGGATTTATTGCGTAATTTTTGCAGAATTTTATATTTTCTAAAATTGTATAGAAATAGCAGTAGAAAAACGCATAACACGGGATGCGATGCGGCTCACTCTTCTGAGCCAGTACCCTCTCCTCGCTGTGTCTGCGTTCGCGGGCGCGGCTTTGTCTTGCGTCAAGTATGTCGTGTGGGATACAACAACCGATCCGGAGCACGTGTGTCGGATCAACGGAGGTCCGGCGACCGTTCAGTCTATTGAGTGGCCAGAGATGCACTAATAAGCTGAGTCATAGCATGCTGAGTCTAGTAAGCGTCGATATCATCCTGTTGAGACAAGCTGAACTGGGGCCCGCCAGCGATGAAGTCCTGAACAAGAGACTCTAGACATTCCAATCATGCGGAGGAGCTCTAGCCTGCACCGTTCGATGTGCCACCGAAGCCAGTGGAGCTCTGCCCTGCATACGGTCCAAGCCCTACGTACGGTCCGAACGCTGAGCTCTGCGCTATGTACGTTTTGAACCCTAGCGCCATGTACTGCTCCCTGGAAGCACTAGGGAGGCCCATATCGTCATCGGTGGACTGGTCGTCACCGCCACGGTGAATTGAAGGCCGTAAGACGCAACGATGTTTGTGAAAATAAACATTCTGGAACTAGAATGAGAATCTCGTATCTCCTGGATGTAAAGTGCATATTGACGAAGGGGGAGCGGTAGTCTGTATAGTGGGTGCGAAGGGTACAAGTGATGTAGCCCGATGACGGATCTACGACAGTAGAACGCCATGATACTAGCGGAATGCAAGGTATAATTTCACCGATTTTTAGTAAATATATTTATTCAAATGGAGCAGATCGCGCACGATTAGCGTTTTGCAGTCATAGCTAGACTATTCTCCACAGGCAGTTCCCACCATTGTCCGTGTGACTCAAAATCCACTGTTAGCCAAATAGGATTATTTTTACTTTATTCATACAATGTACTACAACAACTACTAGCCTGTCCACATCTGAGGAAGGTAGGTTTAAGCTAGTGAAAGGCAGGCGTGAGCTCTGGTCCTTTGGATTACATGTACTTTATTTATACATTATACTACTACAACTACTAGCTTGGCTGTTTTTGGTCTAGTCGGCTGTTTTTTGTTTCGGCTTCTGTTTCGTCTTCGTAACAATGGCATCGGTTATGTGAAAATAGCAAAACTGACGCTTTCCTTGTATGGTCTGCGTGTAGCGAGGTCCAACATGCCGACACACCAGAGAAATACAGGTGGCCGGGCAGCCAGCGCCTACCGCACGACTATCGTGCAAACAAGGTCACTGCCACACGGCCACGGTGCAGCAGAGCGCGGTGTCGCGCGGTGGCCGTGCTTGACGCAATTAGCATTTTCATTAATTACTTTGATTAGCACAGTTAGGGATCCGAATTTATTTTCATGTACTTCTTATATGAATTTTTACATAGAGTGAATAAGCTCGAAAAATTACAAAAAAATTTTTAAAGTCTTTTGATGCAACGTACTTCATTTTAAGCCTTATTCATAATTTTATCCATTCTGAATCTTACTTGAAAAATCATTTAATTAAACTATTTGTAGGAACTTTTTAATATAACAATTGTGCACCAAAAATAATGAATTTTTTAAGGATCCATACACAATGAAGTTTATTTTGTAATTTTTTTGCAGAATTTTGTATTTTCTAAAATTGTGCAAATATAGATGTACCAAAATGCATAACAATTTTTGGGTTGAGCATGTTCTGTGGGATACAACAGCCGATCTGGAGCACAGTGTTGATTTTGTTATGAGCTAGACACCAGGCTTGGCTCGACTCAAAAAGCCCTGAGCTCGAGCCGAGCTGACTTGGAAGCCTCGAGCTAATTGTCCAACCCTATCGCGGGAGTGTGCACTTTTGCAGATCCAATAGAGTTTTGGATTTGTGTGTTGTGGTATGGCTTATGTTCTATTGGGTCCGTGTGTTTTGATCAGCATGAGTCAAGTTGATTTAAGGATTTTTGTGAGAACTTTTAATCTGCTAGATCAAAATAGATGTCTTTAATTTCACCGATTTTTAGTAAACATATTTATTTAAATGGAGCAGATCGCTCACGATTAACGTTTTGCAGTCAAAGCTACAAGCCTCATAGGCGCGGCGTAACGCCGCGCCAGCCACCGTGTGTACCGAAGTAAAAGAGGCGATAATTCGTGAGGAGTTTTTTTAAAAAAAATCGAGGGCACATGTGTATTTTCATAAAAGCCGAAGGGCTTTTTTCGTAAAAAATTGAGGACTTGTACGTAACTAAATGAGGATCCGTACGTAATTTAGAAAACCGCGGGGCGCTATCCTGCAAAGAATACAAAATTTCGGTGAAGTGGAGGGGTGTTTTTAAAAAACAAAACTGGCAGGGACCTTTTCGCGAGGAAAAAGGACCTTTTTGTGAGGAAAAAGGACCTTTACGTAATTTTCGAAAAGTACATGGAAAAATTGAGGGCACATGTGTATTTTCATAAAAGCCGAAGGGCTTTTTTGTAAAAAAATTGAGGACCTGTACGTAACTAAATGAGGACCCGTACGTAATTTAGAAAACCGCTGGGCGCTATCCTGCAAAGAATACGAAATTTCGGTGAAGTGGAGGGGTGTTTTTAAAAAACAAAACTGGCAGGGACCTTTTCGCGAGGAAAAAGGACCTTTACGTAATTTTCAGAAAGTACAGGGAAATCCCCTCCCCGACCGTACCAAAATTCCCGCGCCATGCGCCGGCCGGGGCGCGCGCGGGGGCGACGTGGCGGGGCGCTCTGGCCGCGAATCCTTCCGGGCGTATGTAGGGGATGATATTCTCCGCAGCTAGTTCCCACCAAAAGCGACTATCATGCATTGTCGGTGTTGTGCTACCACTTGCTTTTATTCCGTCAAAGAACAGACGTCATGTATGTTAGGAAACTCTGGGCTGTTCTTTGACGTCATGTATGTTAGGAAACCCTGGGCCCAGCCCAGAGTCCTGACATATTTGGGCACCCCACCATAGACTGTAAATAGAGAGCCATACCCCCTCATTTTGTACACATGAATGAAAAGCATTAAAGAAAGACTAGGAGTTCTCTCTATCTCTCTGTGTATTCAATCTATTCTTCTGTGATTCTGTGATTGATTCGTTCTTGTTCTAAATAGAGGAATCGCTCGGACTGGTCGCCAGCGACGGTTCCTCAACACGTTATCAGCACGACTTCGCTCCGGTGAACGAAGGTAATCATCGAAGCACAGATTGAATTTTCTAGATCGCTTTTTGAATCTGTATTTTCTTTTCGCATTCTAGATTGAATCTCTATGGTGCAAATCCGCCCCAATCTACCGCAAGCAGACTTGAAGTCGCCGGCACAATGCCGATCGGTAGATTGTGAAACGGGGTAGATGTGGATTGCACTGTAGATTAGAAATGATGCAAATCCGTCCCAATCTACCGCGAGCAGATCTGAAATCGCCGGCACAATGTCGATCGGTAGATTGCAAAACGGAGTAGATGTTGATTGCGTCGTAGATTGGAAACGAAATTTTTGCATGAATTTGTTTGATTCTGTACGATCATTGCACGAGAAAAGAGATTGATCTTTCTGTTCGGTCTCTGTGCATGAAGAAATTGGTTTGCATAGTTGCTACAGGGAAAAGAAAAAAAATTAGGATGCTGGCCTGAAGCCGCCACCACCATCGGCATGAAATTGCCATGGGCCACCGGCCGACACCCGCGCCCGCACGTGCGCCTCCTGAAGTCGGCCGACGCCCGTAGCAAGCGCAAGGCATAGCCACCCGAGCCGACTGCCGCTTGAAGTTGGCCCGACCGCAGCACTGCCCCACACGGGTAGCTGGTGTTGACGGCCGCCGTCGAGGAGTCGCTCGGAGACGCACGTGAGCCCGAAGACGCCCGAACGCGCCATCGGCCGCCTCTTCGGCCCCCGAGCCTGAAGCCCCAGCGCCGCCCCGCAAGGCCAGCCACGCTCCCGAGCCAGCACGCACTGCGCCGCACTTGGCGCCCCGTATGGCGCCGCATCGCCGCGCACGTGGGGATGCGCCCGAAGCGCCATGCTGCCGCCGCTAGCCTTGGCTTCATCGCCCAAATTGGCACCACACCCGAAGCGCCGCCACCATATGCACGCCGCCCACCGCCGCCGGTCTCCGCGTGCCCCGCATGGCCGCCTCGGACCCGCACCCGAAGACGCCCTGCCTACCGCCACCGAATGCTCCGCTCCGCCTTGGCCCGGCTTGCCGGACGATCTCCGCCCCGAACGGTGCTGCCCGTACGCCACCGGCCACTTGCCCCGCATGGCACCGGCGACCTGTCGCCCTGCATGGCGCCGGTCGCCTGCCGCCTGCTCGTCGCCCGCACGGCGTCGCCTGAGCCGGCAGCACCCCACACACCGCTCGGCCGGCCACCTGGGCCGGATGCAACCGCCGCCGCCACAAATAGAAAGGGCAAGGGAAACCCTAGATCCCAAGAAAAGCCGGTCGGGCAGGCCGGATGGACCCTGTAGGCCGTTCAGTTAAGAGTAAAAAGGGGCCGAAATGCGGCCCGGCCGGGGGAGAAACCGGCGAATATGCAGAAAACCCCCTTGAAACCCTTAGAATTACCGAGAAGCCCTCAAAACTTACATATGAGTACTGCAATTTACAGAAAGGACTTGGTAATTCCAAAATTACCGATAGGTCCTCAAATTTACGAGCGGGTCCAGAATTTTCAGGAGACCCCTCTGTAAATCAGAAAATTATGCGAATTTTTCTCTGAATTGAAAATTTACGCAGAAACCCTCTAGAATTGCAGAATTTGCTGAAAATTCATATTCTAGCATAAAAAGGCCTCGGGAATCCGAATTTTGCATTATTTTTAGCATTTGAAGCTTATTTATGCCATTATTATTCTCTGTATTTTCTGTATTTATTTACTGTTTTGGTTAATTGTAATTACTAAAAATTGCTTATAATCACTGAATTAGCAGTAAAATATATAGAAAATGCATAGAAAATTCTGAAACATTGCGAGAACCTTTTGTACCATTTATTTACCCGCAGTGAATTATTCCGTGCATGTCTACCAGCAGTAGACTTATACACATTTAGATGACCAGCATCACGAACTGGGAGTTCGAGGAGCTGGCCCAGCATGGCCAAAAAACTATCTGACGTAGGCATCCGATGTCGAGATTGTGCTTGGAGCCAGGAAGCTCCGTGCTGCTATTGGGATTGGCGGACTGAATGACGCTCAACCCAAACTTGAGGAGAATGATCGGACACTTCATTTTCTCAGGCACCACCTCTGCCTCACCCTCAAGAATGAGTATATGGCGGACAAGAGCGCGCTAGCACTCTGGACCGCACTCAAGAAGCAGGTTTGAGAGGCTAAAGTACATCATTCTTTCTCAAGCAGAGTAGGAGTGGATCAGACTGAGTTTTGCCGACTTTAAGACGGTCAGGGAAAACAATTCTGCTTTGCATAGGATTTGTACCCCAATACAGAAAATTGAGAAAATCCTTCCACCCCAATGCAGTATAATCTGCACGCAATTATCGTCAAGACAGCTATGAGGAATATGCCGAATTGATTGATATGATGCAAGTTGCGGAAGCTCAGGACGAAGTTCTCCGCAAGAACTAAGTCACTTAGCCATCTGGGAGCTCCGCTGGCTGTGAAGCCAACACCGGGAGCAACAAGGTGCGAAAGCCCTTGATAGAGAAAAGGGGAAGGAAGGGTAAGGCCACAGCCCAGAAAGGCGAATCAGATGCTCCACGAGAGAATAAGGCCAACAAGCCAAAGCGGGATGGCAAACGGCAACATGAAGCCCACTTGCATCGGCTGAGGGGGAGAGTTCAGAGTAGCTGCCTGCACTGGTGAAGGTTGAAACCATCACGACAGCAGCACTCCCTCTCGACCTAGAAGCAGCCACCGCCATGATTTCTCTTGAAGAGAATGTCACCCCCGAGAAAATAGCAGAAGAAGTCTAGTGCACAGAATGCATTTAGATTTTAATTGTCATTTATTTTGTGTGGAAGAATATGTTAGAATTTGCATGGATGGTACTTAAGAATTGTTGTTTTCTCGTGATGGTTGGATGATTTTTGGAATAATTCATTCATTTATTCAGTTTATGATGGCATGACATGTTCTCATATTGGTGTATTTATTTATGTGTTGATTGCCTTCTCATGCATACTAATAAAATACCCTATATTAGAACACGTGTAGCGCCCTATTAAGGAAGTGTGCTTAGCTAGAAGAGGCACAATGAATACCATCTTAAGAGAGACTAAGTATTTTCAGTCGATTCGTAAGAGCACTAGCAGCCTCACGACAATCGCCAGAAGCGATGCATGTATAATTGGTTCCGGAAGAGCCACATGGGCACAACTTTGGTCATTGAAGAAGTTTTATTGTATCCATAATCGACTAGAACTCTCCTAAGTTTTAAAAATATTTGCGCCAACGGTTTCCACGTTGAGACTAAAGAAGAGTACGGTAAATAATACCTACTCATTACGAAGCGCGAAGAGAATGGAAAAGTGCATTAGAAAAACTTTTTTCACTAGAAACTGGGCTATATTATACCAACATTAAGGCACCTGCAGCCTGCACTGTCCCCGAAGACAGTATTTAGAAGCTCTGAACTCTTCTGTCTCTAGCATGACAGATTAGGCCACCCAGGTCTTAGGATGATGAGAAACATAATAAATAACTCGCATGGGCATAATATTAATGTGAAGAATTTCCCGAATCATGACGATTTTGTGTGCCCTACATGTGCCACCGGGAAACTAATTACTGAACCCTCCACTCTGAAAGTGGAGGATGAAGTCCCTGCATTCCTGGAACGTATCTAGGGAGACATTTGTGGTCCTATTCAGTCCATCTCAGGGTCGTTTAAGTATTTCATGGTGCCCATTGACGCTTCTTCGAAGTGGTCATATGTGGGTTTGTTGTCCACAAGAAACCATGCCTTTGCAAAATTGATCTCGTAGATCATTCGCATCAGAAATGTGATTCCTGAGCATCACATCAAGTCCATCAGAATGGAAAACACCGGCGAATTTACTTCAAAGGCATTTGATGATTATTGCATGGCGATGGGAATTGCAGTCGAGCACTCGGTACCGCATGTCCATACCCAGAATGGTCTGGCAGAGGCTTTAATTAAAAGAATTAATTTTATTGCCCAACCTCTCTTGCATAATTGTAATTTGCAACCTACATGTTGCGGACACGCAGTCCTACATGCAGCGAATCTCATCAACCTTAGACTTTCAGCCTACAACATCCATTCACCTGTGCAACTAGCGCAAGAGTCACCATCGAAGATTTCCCAGCATTAGGGGAGGAAATCAACCCCTTGATGAAGAATGTCGGAAAATTATGTGGCAAGCCACGGGAATCCATGCAGATGACCCGCGCACTAGAGAAGTCCAGAAGACATTACATGGCAAGCCACGGGAATCCATGAAGATGACCCGCGCATTAGTGAAGCAAATAGAGAAGTCCAGAAGACAAGAGAAGTCCAGAAGACAATGGATTTGCAAGAACTAGCAAATCAACTGCCCGATCACTTTAGTAATTTGAAGAGCGTGACTAAGTCGCATGTGCCTACACGCACTACACCGGAGAGGGTTAAAATACCAAAGAAAATTGAAGGTATCCCTAATCTCGTCCAGAGGCCTCAGAAAAATAAAAAAGAGGACGAGAACTCCGGTTCCTCGAATCCTAAGTAACCGGGGACGCCTGGTGAAAAAGGATAAGAAGGACTTATCACAGCCGATCATTGAAGTCCCCCAGAATGAGAAGGGGAGCCAGTTGAGACCTGGCACAAGTATGACAACTTCAGAAAAGGGCATACCGGATCTGAACATCCCCATCGGCATGGATGTGTGCGCACACATCGGAGCCAAAAAACTAAAGGGACTTGCCACCGCAATTGAAAGAAGCGATGCGCAAGGTGAAGCTCCTGAAGAAGCAATTGCTCCAGAAGAAGCAACTCATGAAGAAATAGCTATAAATTATGTGCACACGGGAGAGTCCCTGAATAGGACAACGGCTAATATCGATATCTACTTGCAAAGAAAATTTCCTCCATCATTGATCTTGATCCTGAGCCTGCATCGCTCGCTGTATGTAAGAAAAGATCAGATTAGGAAGATTGGAAGAAGGCAATAGCAACTAAATTGCTGTCTCTAAGCAAAAGAGAAGTGTTTGGGCCCGTATGCTGCACGCCTTCCCATGTGCACCCCGTTGGGCACAAGTGGGTATTTGTTCGAAAGAGAAATGAAAGAAATGAAGTAGTGAGATATAAAGCAAGGCTAGTAGCCCAAGGTTTCACTCAACGTCCTGGAGTTGATTATGAAGAAACCTACTCCCTAGTCATGAGTGAAATTACCTTTAGATATTTGATCTCAATGGTAGTGAACTTAAACTTAGAAATGAAACTGATGGATGTTGTGACTGCATACCTTTACGGTATCATGGATTCAGAGATTTATATGAAAGTCCCTGAAGGAATACCTCTCCCGAACCAAGTCAGAGCAAATAGAAACCTGTACAGTGTGAAACTCAGAAAGTCACTGTATGGACTGAAACAATATGGAAGAATGTGGTATAATCGCTTGAGCGACTTTCTCTGCAAGAAAGGCTACACGAACAATGAAGACTGTCCTTGTGTATTTATACGGCGATCCCAGAATGAATTCTGTATAATCTCTGTGTATATAGATGATCTGAACATCATTGGGACAGCCGAAGATATTAAAGAAGCAATCTCCTACTTGAAGTTAGAATTCGAAATGAAAGATTTGAGCAAGACCAAGTTTTGCTTAGGCCTGCAGCTCGAGCATGTCCCTGAAGGAATCTTGGTATATCAGTCAACCTAAACCCAGAAGGTGCTTGAAAGGTTTGGCTTCGAGAAGGCATTTCCCTCGAAAGTACCGATGATCGGTAGGTCTTTACAGCAAGAAAAAAATCCTTTCCGACCTAGGGAAGAGGGGGAGGAAGTCCTGGGACCAGAATTTCTATACTTGAGTGCAGTGGTAGCACTCATGTACTTAGCAAACTGCACTAGACCAGACATTGCATTTGCCGTGTACCTGTTAGCAAGGTACAGTGTAGAGCCCACCAAAAGGCATTGGCAGGGCATAAAGGACACCTTCCGATACCTCCAAGTAAGCAAAGATCTTGGATTGTCTTACAGAAAGAATCAAGATCTGAACTTGATTGACTATGCAGATGCTGGGTACCGTCTGACCCGCATACCGCTAAGTCGCAAACAGGTTATGTATTTTCATGTGGTGGAACTGCAATTTCCTAGAAATCGTCTAAGCAAAGGCTTGTAGCTACTTCGACGAACCACTCAGAAATGATAGCACTGTATGAAGCCGCACGAGAGTGCACTTAGTTCCGCTGAACGGTGTACCACATCCAGCAGTCATGTGGAATGAACATTGTGCAAACCCCCCACAATTATCCATGAAGATAATGCAGCTTGCGTTGCACAAGTACAGACGGGTTATGTATGCATATCAACCCCAAGTTCCTCTATGCTCATGAATTGCAAAGATGGACAAGATTAAAGTATTGCACACTAAGTCATGTAGACTTGTTCATTAAGTCACTCCCCGCATCTAACTTTGAAAGGTGTGTATGAGGGATTGGAATGATGAGACTTAGAAAAGTGCAGAATTCAGGGGGAGAATTCTCTCAAGCCCGTTATTAAATCTTGATCATGAAGATTAAATACCCAAAGGAATAAAGTCCTGAAGACCAAATGAAATTGGGTGAATTGTACTATTTTTCCCTTGACGAGTTTTCCATGAAGTTTCTCGACCAAGATTTTTAATGAGGCAATTCATGCATCGCAGCATCACATGTATCATGTACTCTTTCTCCAAATTTTTCCCACTAGATTTTTATGGAGTTTTGACAAGGCATGAGCATGTTGGGTGAGTGCCTAAGGGGGAGTGTTAGGAAATCCTGGGCCCAGCCCAGAGTCCTGACATATTTGGGCACCCCACCGTAGACTAGAAATAGAGAGTCATACCCCCTCATTATGTACACATGAATGAAAAGCAATAAAGAAATATCAGGAGTTCTCTCTATCTCTCTGTGTGTTCAATCTATTCTTCTGTGATTGATTCATCCTTGTTCTAAACAGAGGAATCGCTCGGATTGGTCGCCAGCGACAGTTCCTCGTCAATGTATACAATAAGACATAATTCTTACACGCAGCTGCACGTTCCCACCACTGACCGTGTGACTCAAAATCCACTGTTAGCCAAATCGAACTATCTTTACTTTATTTATACAGTGTACAACGACAATTACTAGCCAGTCTACACCTGAGAAAGGTTGGTTTGAGCTTGTGAAAGGCAGGTGTGAGCTCTGCTCCTTTTGATTATATGTACTTTATTTATACATTATACTACAACAACTACTAGCCTG
Source organism: Dendrocalamus latiflorus (assembly GCA_017311315.1). Lineage (NCBI taxonomy): Eukaryota > Viridiplantae > Streptophyta > Magnoliopsida > Poales > Poaceae > Dendrocalamus > Dendrocalamus latiflorus. Next base: position 20,108,055 of record CM029658.1, read on the forward strand.
GGAGGTTTTGGCTGAATTGGCTGTGTTTGGTTTCGAATTTGTAAGAATGGCATCGGCGGTCGTGTGAAATAGCAAAAATAACATTGTCATCGTACCGTCATCATGCGGCGGGGTCCGACATATCAACAGGCTAGTCAAATGCAGGGTGGCCGGACAGCTAGCGCCTACACACGGCCACCATGCAGCCAAGGTCGCTGCCGCACTGCCCCTGTGCGGCAGAGCTCGATGCCGCATGGTGGCCGTGCGGCACCCAATTAGCGTTTTCGTTAATTACTTTGATTAGTGCATTTAGGAAATTTATTTTCACGTACTGCTTACACGAATTTTTATATATAGTGACTGAGCTCGAAGTATTACGAAATTTTTTGTGGAGTCCCCCGACGCAGTGGATTTATTCTGTAATTTTTGCAGAATTTTATATTTTCTAAAATTGTATAGAAATAGCATTACAAAAGTGCATAACACGGGATGCGATGTGGCTCACTCTTCTGAGCCAGTACCCTCTCCTCGCAGTGTCTACGTTCGCAGGCGCGGCTTTGTCTTGCGTCAAGTATGTCGTGTGGGATACAACAACTGATCCGGAGCACGTGTGTCGGATCAGCGAAGGTCCGGAGACCGTTCAGTCTATTGAGTGGCCAGAGATGCACTAATAGGCTGAGTCATAGCAGGCTGAGTCTAGTAAGCGTCGATATCGTCCTGTTGAGACAAGCTGAACTGGGGCCCGCCAGCGATGAAGTCCTGAACAAGAGACTCTAGATATTCCAATCGTGCGGAGGAGCTCTAGCCTTCACCGTGCGATGTGCCACCGAAGCCGGAGGAGCTCTGCCCTGCATACGGTCCAAACCCTACGTACGGTCCGAACACTGAGCTCTGTGCTACGTACGTTTTGAACCCTAGCGCCGTGTACTGCTCCCTGGATGCACTAGGGAGGCCCATGTCGTCATCGGTGGACTGGTCGTCACCGCCACGGTGAATTGAAGGCTGTTAGACGCAACGATGTTTGCGAAAATAAACATTCTGGACCTAGAATGAGAATCTCGTATCTCCTGGATGTACAGTGCATGTGACTAAGGGGGAGCAGTAGTCTATATAGTGGGTGCGGAGGGTACAAGTGATATAGCACGATGACAAATCTACGACAGGAGAACGTCATGGTACTAGCGGAATGTAAGGTATAATTTCCCCGATTTTTAGTAAATTTATTTATTTAAATGGGGCAGATCGCTAACTATTAGCGTTTTGCTGTCATAGCTAGACTATTCTCCACAGCTAGTTCCCACCATTGTCCGTCTGACTCAAAATCCACTGTTAGCCAAATAGGATTATTTTTACTTTATTCATACAACGTACTACATCTACATCTGAGGAAGGTAGGTTTAAGCTAGTGAAAGGCAGGTGTGAGCTCTGGTCCTTTGGATTACATGTACTTTATTTATACATTATACTACGGCTTTGGATTACATGTACTTTATTTATACATTATACCACGACAACTACTAGCTTGGGAGTATTTGGTTGAGTCGGCTGTTTTTTGTTTCGTCTTCGTAACAGTGGCATCGGTTATGTGAAAATAGCAAAACTGACGCGTTCCTCGTACGGTCTGCGTGTAGCGAGGTCCAACATACCGACACACCAGAGAAATACAGGTGGCCGGGTAGCCAGCGCCTACCGCATGACCATAGTGCAACCAAGGTCACTGCCATATGGCCACGGTGCAGCAGAGCTCGGTGTCGCGTGGTGGCCATGCTTCACGCAATTAGCATTTTCATTAATCACTTTGAATTGCACAGTTAGGGAATATATTTTCACGTACTGGTTATATGAATTTTTACATATAGTGAATACTGAATAAGCTCGAAGTATTACCAAATTTTTTGTAGAGTCTTCTGATGCAGCGTACTTCATTTCAAACCTTATTCATAATTTTATCCATTCTGAATCATACTTGAAAAATCATTTAATTAAACTATTTGTAGGAACTTTTTAATATAACAATTGTGCACCAAAAATAATGAATTTTTTTAAGGATCCTTACACAATGAATTTTATTGTGTAATTTTTTTTGCAGAATTTTGTATTTTCTAAAATTGTACAGATATAAATGTACCAAAATGCATAAAAAAATTTTGGGTTGAGCATGTTCTGTGGGATATGACAGCCGATATGGAGCGCAATGTTGATTTTGTCATGAGGTAGACACCAGGCTTGGCTCGACTCAAAAAGCCCTGAGCTCGAGCCGAGCCGACTTGCATGCCTCGAGCTAATTGTCCTACCCTATCGCGGGAGTGTGCACTTTTGCAGATCCAATAGAGTTTTGGATTTGTGTGTTGTGGTATGGCTTGTGTTAAATTGGGTCCGTGTGTTTTGATCAGCATGAGTCAAGTTGATTTAAGGATTTTTGTGATAACTTTTAATCCACTAGATCAAAATAGATGTCTTTAATTTCACCGATTTTTAGTATATATATTTATTTAAATGGAGCGGATCGCTCACGATTAACGTTTTGCAGTCAAAGCTATATTCTCCGCAGCTAGTTCCCACCAAAAGCGACTGTCATGCTTTGTCGGTGTTGTGCTACCACTTGCTTTTATTCCGCCATAGAACAGACGTAACGTATTCCGTGTTTGCGTACGGAAAGTAGCGGAGACGGAGAGACGAATAGGATGCCCCACCAAGCGAATTTGCCAGTCATTTCAACGCGCTTTTATTTTTTTTTATAAGATACGATTCTGTTTTAGGGTACAATAAGACATAATTCTTACACGTAGCTGCACGTTCCCACCACTGACCGCGTGACTCAAAATCCACTGTTAGCCAAATCGAACTATCTTTACTTTATTTATACAGTGTACAACGACAATTACTAGCCAGTCTACACCTGAGAAAGGTTGGTTTGAGCTTGTGAAAGGCAGGTGTGAGCTCTGGTCCTTTTGATTATATGTACTTTATTTATACATTATACTACAACAACTACTCAACTACTAGCTTGGGAGGTTTTGGACGAATTGGCTGTGTTTGGTTTCGAATTTGTAAGAATGGCGTCAGCCGTAGTGTGAAAATAGCAGAAATAACATTGTCATCGTACCGTCATCATGCGGCAGGGTCCGACATACCAACATGCTAGTCAAATGCAAGGTGGCCGGGCAGCTAGCGCCTACACACGGCCACCGTGCAGCCAAGGTCGCTGCCGCACTGCCCCTGTGCGGCAGAGCTCAATGCCGCACGGTGGCCATGCGGCACCCAATTAGCGTTTTCGTTAATTACTTTGATTAGTGCATTTAGGAAATTTATTTTCACGTACTGCTTACACGAATTTTTATATATAGTGACTGAGCTCGAAGTATTACGAAATTTTTTGTGGAGTCTCCCGACGCAGTGGATTTATTGGGTAATTTTTGCAGAATTTTATATTTTCTAAAATTGTATAGAAATAGCAGTACAAAAACGCATAACACGGGATGCGATGTGGCTCACTCTTCTGAGCCAGTACCCTCTCCTCGCTGTGTCTGCGTTCGCCGGCGCGACTTTGTCTTGCGTAAAGTATGTCGTGTGGGATACAACAACCTATCCGATCCGGAGCACGTGTGTTGGATCAGCGGAGATCCGGAGACCGTTCAGTCTATTGAGTGGGCAGAGTTGCACTAATAGGCAGAGTCATAGCAGGCTGAGTCTAGTAAGCGTCAATATCGTCCTGCTGAGACAAGCTGAACTGGGGGCCGCCAGCGCTGAAGTCCTGAACAAGAGACTCTAGATATTCCAATCGTGCGGAGGAGCTCTAGCCTTCACCGTGCGATGTGCCACCGAAGCCAGAGGAGCTCTGCCCTGCATACGGTCCAAACCCTACGTACGGTCCAAACGCTGAGCTCTGTGCTACGTACGTTTTGAACCCTAGCGACGTGTACTGCTCCCTGGATGCACTAGGGAGGCCCATATCGTCATCGGTGGACTGGTTGTCACCGCCACGGTGAATTGAAGGCTGTAAGACGCAATGATGTTTGCGAAAATAAACATTCTGGACCTTGAATGAGAATCCCGTATCTCCTCAATGTACAGTGCATATGACTAAGGGGGAGCGGTAATCTGTATAGTGGGTGCGGAGGGTACAAGTGATGTAGCCCGATGAAGGTTCTACGACAAGAGAATGCCATTATACTAGCGGAATGTAAGGTATAATTTCACTGATTTTTAGTAAATATATTTATTTAAATGGAGCAGATCGCTCACTATTAGCGTTTTGCGGTCATAGCTAGACTATTCTCCACAGCTAGTTCCCACCATTGTCCGTCTGACTCAAAATCCACTGTTAGCCAAATAGGATTATTTTTACTTTATTCATACAACGTACTACAACAACTACTAGCCTGTCTACATCTGAGGAAGGTAGGTTTAAGCTAGTGAAAGGCAGGTGTGAGCCCTGGTCCTATGGATTACATGTACTTTATTTAACATTATACTACGGCTTTGGATTACATGTACTTTATTTATACATTATACTACGACAACTACTAGCTTGGGAGTTTTTGGTCGAGTCGCCTGTTTTTTGTTTCGTCTTCGTAAAATAACATCGGTTATGTGAAAATAGCAAAACTGACGCGTTCCTTGTACGGTCTGCATGTAGCGAGGTCCAACATACCGACACACCAGAGAAATACAGGTGGCCGGGTAGCCAGCGCCTATCTCACGACCATCGTGCAACCAAGGTCACTGCCACACGGCCACGGTGCAGCAGAGCTCGGTGTCGCGCGGTGGCTGTGCTTCACGCAATTAGCATTTTCATTAATTACTTTGAATAGCATAGTTAGGGAATTTATTTTCAGTACTGGTTATATGAATTTTTACATAGAGTGAATAAGCTCGAAGTATTACAAAATTTTTTGTAGAGTCTTCTGATGCAGCGTACTTCATTTTAAACCTTATTTATTATTTTATCCATTCTGAATCTTACATGAAAATCATTTAATTAAACTGTTTGTAGGAACTTTTTAATATAACAATTGTGCACCAAAAATAATGAATTTTTTAAGGATCCTTACACAATGAATTTTATTGTGTAATTTTTTTTGCAGAATTTTGTATTTTCTAAAATTTTACAGATATAAATGTACCAAAATGCATAAAATTTTTTGGTTGAGCATGTTCTGTGGGATACGACAGCCGATATGGAGCACAGTGTTGATTTTGTCATGAGGTAGACATCAGACTTGACTCGACTCAAAAAGCCCCGAGCTCGAGCCGAGCCGACTTGCAAGCCTCGAGCTAATTGTCCAACCCTATCGCGGGAGTGTGCACTTTTGCAGATCCAATAGAGTTTTGGATTTGTGTGATGTGGTATGGCTTGTGTTCCATTGGGTCCGCGTGTTTTGATCAGCATGAGTCAAGTTGATTTAAGGATTTTTGTGAGAACTTTTAATCCACTAGATCAAAATAGATGTCTTTAATTTCACCGATTTTTAGTAAATATATATTTTTTAAATGGAGCAGTTCGCTCACGATTAACGTTTTGCAGTCAAAGCTATATTCTCCGCAGCTAGTTCCCACCAAAAGCGACTGTCATGCTTTGTCGGTGTTGTGCTACCACTTGCTTTTATTCCGCCATAGAACAGACGTAACGTATTCCGTGTTTGCGTACGGAAAGTAGCGGAGACGGAGAGACGAATAGGATGCCCCACCAAGCGAATTTGCCAGTCATTTCAACGCGCTTTTATTTTTTTATAAGATATGATTCTTTTTTAGGGTACAATAAGACATAATTCTTACACGTAGCTGCACGTTCCCACCACTGACCTTGTGACTCAAAATCCACTGTTTGCCAAATCGAACTATCTTTACTTTATTTATACAGTGTACAACGACAATTACTAGCCAGTCTACACCTGAGAAAGGTTGGTTTGAGCTTGTGAAAGGCAGGTGTGAGCTCTGGTCCTTTTGATTATATGTACTTTATTTATACATTATACTACAACAACTACTAGCTTGGGAGGTTTTGGACGAATTGGCTGTGTTTGGTTTCGAATTTGTAAGAATGGCGTCGGCGGTTGTGTGAAAATAGCAAAAATAACATTGTCATCGTACCGTCATCATGCGGCGGGGTCCGACATACCAACATGCTAGTCAAATGCAGGGTGGCCGAGCAGCTAGCGCCTACACACGGCCACCATGCAGCCAAGGTCGCTGTCGCACTGCCCCTGTGCGGCAGAGCTCGATGCCGCACGGTGGCCGTGCGACACCCAATAAGCGTTTCCGTTAATTACTTTGGTTAGTGCTTTTAGGAAATTTATTTTCACGTACGGCTTATACGAATTTTTATATATAGCGAGTGAGCTTGAAGTATTACGAAATTTTTTGTGGAGTCTCCCGACGCAGTGGATTTATTGTGTAATTTTTGCCGAATTTTTTGTTTTCTAAAATTGTACAGATATAGCAGGACAAAAGCGTGTAACACGGGACGCGATATGGCTCACTCTTCTGAGACAGTACCCTCTCCTCGCTGTGTCTGTGTTCGCGAGTGCGGCTTTGCAGCTTTGTCTTGCATCAGGTATGTCGTCTGGGATACAACAACCGATCATCATAAAGATGATGACAGACATCCTTGGGCTCGAAAGAGGCAATGAAGGCAGAATGAAGACAGGAGTAAGACAAGCCGGATTTTGAGTGTGTGACATGCTATGATCTGCTCTGAAGGACGATGTCTCTGGATATGACTGGGAGGAGCTGGATGAGAACAGGAAATGACCTCTACTTCATGAGCTGGAGAGGTTGGAGCAGAACTACTAACTCCAGAAGAACTGGAAAGTATGGGCTGATCTCCCTGAGGCGCGGTGGTGGAAGCTAGCACCTCAAGGGTCAAATGGACTGAATCAGTTAAACAACCTTCATCTCCATCCTACTCATCATCTACAAAGATGGTCTCGGACCGCACTACAGAACCTGAGATGTCGGGCCTAGTGCTTAGACTGGCCTCATCGAAGGTCACCTCATAAGTCTCTATAATCCTATTAGTCTCGTAGTTCCAGACCCTATAACCCCGCGAAGAAGTTGAGTAACCTAGAATGATACTATCACAAGATCGTGGCTCGAACTTATCTAGGTTCTCAGACTTCAAGATAAAACACTTGCAACCAAACACACGAAAATGTGAGACACTGGGCTTTCGCCATACCTCAACTCATAAGAAGTGCGATGCAAGTGTGCTCTAAGAAAAACCCTAGTTGGAACATGGCACGCGGTGGCTATAGCCTCAGCCCAAAACTTTCTAGGTGTAGTATACTCTTCTAGCATCGTTCTGGCCATCTTGACCAAGGTACGATTCTTCCTCTCCATGACGCCATTTTGCTGAGGGACGTGCGGAGAAGAGAACTGATGTTCTACACTTGTCTCATCAAAAAACTTCTCAAAGTAGAAATCTATAACTCTGTGCCATTGTCACTGCGGATTACTCGTAAGGCACCAGGGAGCTCAACAGATAGCCTACTGAACAAACCCCGAAAATGACTGAAGGTCTCATCCTTTGAAGCTAAGAAAAATACCCAAGAAAACCTTGAGAAGTCATCAACCACGACAAGAACATACCACTTCCCACCAGCCGACTGCACTCTAGCTGGACCTATAGTGTCCATATGAAGAAGTTGTCCTGGTGCATCGGTCATAGTCACAGTGACTGGGGGATGAGAAGCGGAAACCATCTTACCAAGTCAGTAAGGAGCACAAACTAAGTCTTTGATCATCTTGAGTTTGGGCAAACCACATATGAGACCGTGGTTGCTAACTCAAGTCAAATGATCAAAGCGATGACTCGACCAGAAGAGGCGTCTCCAAAGGTGATCGTCTCATCACCTAGATCTTGGACTAGGGAAGAGAACAAACGAGAGTCACCAGTCATGTGTCGAGAACAGCCAGAGTCAACAAGCTAAACCTCTCCCTTCCCAACCTCGTGAACCTGACTTAATAAGAGAACAACATCTGTGGCTCAGTACTAGGATAAATGAGAACAGACTTGGGAACCCAGTACCGAGTCACATGATGAGCAGAAGAAGCAGTCACAGACACAGACCACTGACCTCTAGCTACCCTACGCTCTCCGCCTCTCACAGACTCAAAAGGTGTGGATGTAGATTTGACACTTTTGCTGAGTCCGACTGCTATTGAGGAGCGGGTCTGACCATCAGCAATGTTCTGATCACACCGCGGATAGCTATCTTGATAGGGAAAATGAGATCTATCCTCAGGACAGCGGATATACTGACCAGAAGCAACTTGAGGACCAAAACAGAAGTAGCAGGAAAACCAAGTCCTCGATGCTACCTAAACACCTCAGAAGAGTTTGCTATGACTCTGGACCTCGTGTTGGTTTTAAGAGTACTCCGAGTCTAGGGCTGACCCTGAATACGCCTAAGAGCATGAACACGGTCTCTTCATGCAATCTTGGCACGCTTATAGCACCTCTCAATGCCATGTCCATCCTTCTGACAGAAGGTACAATGATACTTCACCTTTTAGGAGGTCGAAGCAGCATAATGAGGCTTTACCTTCTGAGAGATCGAAGCAACATATGGTACACCCTTACTGTCAGAAATCCCCTAGACAAAGCCCACAGATTTAAACTCAATTTTCTTATATTCGGGCGTAACCTCGATCACACTTGCTGCTATAAGTCTAACAACAGCTGGTGGATGTTTCCTGACATCCTCTAAAAAAATCATATCCTAGACCTTAATTAAACTTGCAAATCTTGGATTTGTCTAGGATAAGATTAAGCTTTTTCTTGCCTCCAACAAATTTTCCAAGAGTGTTCATGAGGTACTGACACTCCTAAAAAAGAGAGGCGCATGAAAAGCAGGGAAGAAGAGAAGATGGAGAACCAGAAGGAGAGGAAGAAGAACCAGAAGCAGAAGATCGAATAGCATGTGCATATCTCTCTTGTGCATGGCCACCTCAATCTTAAGGGTTTCGCAAGACGCACAGGGGGCAGTCCTAATCCTAGCCGTCAGGTTCTCGTGACTCTTCCTAAAGGTCACTAGTATTTCCTTAGATTTCTCCCCCACTTCAACACAAAAAGAGCAAGCAGATTGTGGCTTCTCTAGTAAGTCCTTAGTTAGCTTCACACATTTGTCATCCGGAGCAATCAATTTAGATTTTAGTTTTTCACAATTATTTTATGGTGAGCTAACAAGAGCCTTAGATGCATATTGAGCCATTTTCTTATTGTGATCGACCATGTCTTGAAATTGTTTTGAAATAGATTCAAGTTCAGTAGTCAGTTTAGGGCAGTTGACACAAGAAGCAATAGGTTCTAGTAGAGCAGCTTGCATTTTAGCAATTTTATGATTTGCCTTTTTTTGGGTTAATCTTCAGGTTATTGCAACTTTCACAAGTTTTAGGCAGATCAAGAAGCATGGTATAAAGAGCTCTAAAAGCATTATCCTTATCCTCAAATGAGGTGCACAATATAGTTTCAATGGAATCAGATGACAGGGAGGCTACTTTAGTCATCTCTAGCTCAGCTAACAGACTAACATTCTCCACCTTAAGCAGATCAAGCTCAGAGATCGCACTATCATGAGAAGTCCTTAGCTTCTCTGTATCTCCAACAAAGAAGTAAAAAACATCACAATCATCATGGGAGGGAGCAGATCTAAGTGAAGTAAGCTCCCGTGACAAGCTCTTTACTTCCCTCTCTAACTCACTACACCTAACTCTAGATCTAGCATAAAATTTTCCTAACTTGAGAAAAACATCATTGAGCTAGTCGTAGGAAGGGTCTACCTCATCGCAGTCGCTGTAGATACTATCATCGCTGATGCTGTTCTCATCAGCCATGAAACACATGCCGATGAAGTCATCGCTGTCTTTGGTATCCTTGTCTGGTTCATCCTTGCTGTCGTCATTGCTCCAGCCTTCCATGTCACTGAAGTCAAGGTTGTCGAAGGCGGTGAGGACGCTGTGGAAGAGTTTCTTGGCTTTGCCAAGGTTGTGGTACTTCTTTTCTTTGCCATGAGCTTAGGGCTTCTTGTTGCGGTTTTTGTTGATGTAGTCGTTCTTGCTCAAATCGTTGTAGTCGTTCTTGCCCTTCTCTAGTTTGGCGCAGTTTGCTCGAATGTGGTTGGGGTCACCACACTCAAAGCAAATCACTAGTCCACCCCTCTTTCTCTCCCTAACTTTCTTGTATGCATGCAAAAATTTTCTGGCTAAGAGGGCTAACTCACTCTCTAGAAAACTGCTCAAATTGATCATCACTCAACTCACACAAAGCAGCCAAAGAGAAACCAGAAGCACCATCAGAAGATGCTGCAAAACCGAGATCAATGACCAAAGCCATCGACTGTGATTTTGACTTGCGAGAGACAATGTCAATTTCGTGAGTCTTGAGGTGTGAGTACAACGAATCAAGAGTCAAAGTTGATAAGTCAGTCATGTCCTTGATGTTGGTCACTTTCATCTCCAACACTCTCAGGTCCAAAGCAGAAAGTATTTGGCGAGCATTGTCTGAGTCTAGGTATGTAAGACCAACAGCTCGGAGGTTGCTCAAAATCTTGTGAAATCTGGCAAAGCACTCATCTAGAGACTCACCAGCGAACATCTCAAACTTGTTGTACTCTCGCTTGTATTGGTCCTGTCGGACAATTTTGATTTGGGTGGTGCCCTCATGGTATGTATCGAGGGTCACCCAAATGTCATATGCCGATTAAGGATGAGAAATTTGATCGACCTCATTTCTGCTAAAACCTTGAATGATGATGTTCCTTGCCTTAGCATTTGCCTCCACATCTAGCGTATACATCATTGTGATGTGCTCAACGGTAGGAACAACAAATCGAGTCTTAACTTTCCTCCAAATTGCATAGCCTTGAGCCTGTATGTAAGATTCCATCCTACTCTTTCAAAAGGGATAGTCGACCCCATCGAAGATAGGATGCTTGGTGGAAGACTTGTCTATTGCCCCGGCTCCAAAGACTAGTTAAGATATACTTGAAAAGAGCTAACCGGGTTTTGATACCACTTGTAGGACCAGACAGGCAACAGAAGGGGGGGTGAATGGTGCCTTCAAATTCTCCCCAAGTATTCACACAACCCTTTTCTCCGATAGCTACTGAGCTATGAAGACCAGAGTTGAAGTCTCACTGAAGAACCGAAAAGATAGACCAAACAGAGCAAGAAAAGCAACGTGGTCGACAAAAATCCAATGTGGTCGGAAACTGACTACCGAGGAGAATACTTTCTAGTCGGTAACCACAGAGACCAGAAATCACGTGATCGAGAATAGTTGAAGTCAATATCAGCGTAGTTGTAGACAACGTGATCGAATCCCAACAAGTGATCGAACAATCAGCGTTGTTATAACCAGCAGGGACCATGGTCGTCACCAACATGGCCATAAGCTAACAAGTGGTCGAACTACCAACGTAGTCGAAACCACTCTACAACTAGAAGATCTATGTGGTTGTAATGCTCTCGGGAAAACAAAGGAGGGTCAGTGAGGCACACGACCACAAGGCCAAGATTCCAAATAACTTTCGATGTAAAGATCAATTGGCCAAGAAACTTTGCACACAAGGTGAGGATCTCAAGAGGTTGCTCTGAACTTTAATTGAAAACTTACCAAGAAAATAGAGATCTTTCTGGGATTTCACCAAAAGCGTGCGAAACCGAGACTGAGAGGGAAATAAGATAATCAGACCATGCAAGTAGGAATAGAAAGGCCAAGATGGCTTTGAGTATGATTTCCCAACACCAGGCAAGTCAGATCATCAACAAATCAACCGAAAATGAAGTCTCAGATTAAGAAAGGAAGGAGCGAAATGAAGAATAGAGAGCCAATATCCATAACGAACAAGACCAACTCTACTCCACGCATACGAGCATACAAAAACATAGATCAAACGATGATATATTGTTCTGGGAGTTGATTTTACAGCCACTCCATCTAGAAGGCGCAGGAGCACAAGTGCTCCAACACCAAAAACAAGAACGCACGCAAGAAAAAATAGAAAACCCTTGAGACTCTGGATGAGTAGCCCTCCATCCCTTTTATAGCCTCTAGATAGTGGGGATAACCTGTTAACCCCCTACCTAACACTAGGTTTTCTCATGCACACCTCTTCCATCAACCCATTAGCTCGTACAAGACAAAAGTGCTTTAACAGAACAGCCTTCCTTTTTCAGGTCTTGGGCAAATCACCAAAATGCCCCTCTGCCACCTTCCTAGAAGCTTCCTGCTTTCTTACCGTCCAATCCTTATTGTCACCTTGCAAGCCTCAGTCATCTTTGGTATCTCCCCAATCATTCTGGATCTCAACACCTTCCTGTGCCTAGTCGCAGTTCTTCCATGCCTCACCATGACCTAGCTCCAAAGTCCTCCAACCATCACAAACAAGCAAAGTATCACATAGCACCGCACGATACAAAAAGATCATCCATTAGCATAATCAAAATGTATCCAAGTGAACAATCTCAGCAAACCACTAGTGTAAAACAACCTACGAGTACTCTGAAGCACAAGACAGAGGTACTCATAGTCCACGAGATCCTACCAGCAGTCTATGACCACTCAGCAAGTCATTACGACCATCGCAAATATAGCTTCGACCATGAAATAGGTGCTATGACCATGAAAACAGATTCTATGACCACATAGCAGATGCTACGACCATCGCACACAGCAGCTACAACTTTAACAGACCTGGTCACTACGACTTACGATCAAACAGATAGAACGCTACGACCATCGCTCTCAGCCAGTAGAATCTACAACCATCGACCACAGCCAGTCAGATCTATGACTATCGACCACGGCCAGTCAGATCTACGACTATCGACCACGACCAGTCAGATCTACGACTATTGACTACAACTGTCGACCATGGCCAGATGGAGTTACGACTATCGACCATGGCCAGACAGAGTTACGACTATCGACCATGGCTAGACAGAGTTACGACTATCGACCACGGCCAGTCAGAGCTACAACTATCGACCATGAAGTTGTAAACTCGACTGCTGACCACATAGTCGTAAAACTGACTATCAACCACAAAGTCGTAAAACTGGCTGCCAACCACAAAGTCATAAAACCTTCTGTCGACCACTAAGTCATAAAATCAACTGCTGACCACAAAGTTGTAAAATCGACTACCGACCACAACGTCATAAAATCGACTGTCGACCACAAAGTCGTAAAATCGACTGCCTACCTCAAAGTCGTAAACACTATTGTCGATCACAGAGGCAGACAACATGGTCGTAAAGAGCAAGTCGTAAAAGCACTTACGACCACAAAGTCACATCAGCATCTACAACCACCAAGTCACATCAGCATCTGTAACAGCCCAGCTGTTTATTTCAAAATTTTCAGTAAAAAAAATTAATTAATTTAATTTAAATAAAATAAAGTGTTCTTTGGTTGCCTAAATTTTGGAGATTTTATTTGTCTGTTTTTCAGCTTTGGAAAAAGGCTTTTGCAAAAGTAATTTAACTAAAAACATAAAATTATGATTAAATAAAAGAATATTTTGAGTTTATGTAAGAATATAATTTCAAATTAAGTATTTAAAAGCATTTGGCTTTTATTCGGATTTTCTGTGCTTTTCTGGAGTTAAAAATCAATTTTAAAAGGTTAAAAACTATTTTATAAAATTATTAAATAAAAATCTGGAATTAAAAATATTTTTCCTAAGTCTAAAATGTTTCCAGGAATATTCTATAATTTTTCTGGAATTTTTAGACATTAAATATTATTTTTCCAAGTGTTTATGAAGCTTCTAGTATTTTTTGAAATTTTATTCCGAAAATAAAAATCAATTTCATCCAACCCCGCCACTTGTCGCTCTCAGATTGAATCACTCTCTCTCCACGTTTTAATCCTAGCCACACATGATCACTTACCCCTTCATAAAATCCAAGAGCCATGAAACACTCACTTGCCACGTGTCAACAATCTGACGGCCCGTACCCCTTCATTCTCCTCTCTCTCTATGACACATGGGACCCACTTGTCATATGTTTCTTCTTCCTCCCCTTCTTCCTCCTCTAGTCTTCTCTCTCTTCCACCATTGATGCCGAATAAAAACTTCAATTCCCGGCCGTTACTACCACTTTAATCGTCGTTTAAGGGTGGAAACGGAAGCCCTCATCACTCCCCACTCACGCCCGGCCACCTCCTCCCTTTAATCCCCCTCTAAATCCGCGGCCGTTTCTTCTCTCACCATCTATAAAATCCCTCCCCATGCCCGGCTCCATCTCCCATTCGGCTCTCCCACCCCGCCGCCCTTCCCCTCCCATTCGGCCGCCACCTCGCCGCCCTTTGCAGCCGCCCCGCCCGCCTCCCGCCGCCGCCCAAACCCCACGGCCGGCCGCCTCCTCCTTGCGCCGCCGCCGGCCGCCCCGAGTCCCGCCGCCGCCACCGGTGAGTGCGCCGCCGCCCCACCTCTCCCCGCCGCCGCTCGCCGGCCCGCCTCCGGCCGCCGGTCGCCGGCGAGGTCGCCTCCCGTACGCGCCCCCGCGTACCTCCCTGTGTTCCCTTCTCTAATATTGCTCTTCTCTGTTTAATTGGTATGGTTGTTGTTCCTTTGTCATGAAAGAGCAAGAGGCCACTTGGCTAGTGGGTGCATGTTAGTGCATGCATGCATGAGGTTGTGAGTTCAAGTCCAGTGCAATGCATTTTCGGTTGGACTTTTGGCCACATTTTGTTCACCTCTAGTCCATGACAAGCGGGACCCACATGTCATAAAATAATAAAATAAAATTCTGCACTCAATGACAACCGGGCCCCACGTGTCATACACTCCAATATACTCCAAAAATCAGCCAAAAATAAGATTCCAGAGAATATTCTTTCGGTTTTGCATTTTCTGGAATTTCCAATCCATTCAAACTTCCAATCGCTCGCTCGTCCGATCTCCGAATCCAGTGATTCAAATCTCTAAATTTGTCTAAAATCATAATCAAAGTTGCAGTATATATTTTATAATTTTTGGATTTTATTTCGATTTTATTTGATTTTATTTGGTTGGTTCTTCGCGCGTAGATTTCGACGAATTCGGAGAGAACGACGCCGACGAATCGCACCAGGTCTTCGAGCAAGGCAAGTCACCCTCCTTGATCATGTTGATCCCAGTTTTCAAAATAAAATTATGTTGATTTAAATTATATTGCATGCATATTTTTATTCAGCGTATTTCATTTCAGTTTTAAATCTAGTTATTGCCTACTTGTTAATTCCTCCATTGTTATTGAATCCCTTATACTTTGTCACCCTAGAATCAAACTCTAGTTAATACATTAGTGTTGGCTAGAGAGTTTATTCAAACGCTTAGCCCTGCATAGTCATATAATTTTGCTTTGGGATACCTTTTCACATAAAATGATGACCCCTTTTTACATAAAATGATATGTACTCTTGACTTTGGTGAGTCAAGGAGTGTTATGAATTATTTTGAAAACAAATATGAAACTGGTTTAGACTTAGGCAATTGGTTAGAGTGGTGGGTGCAGGCATGCCCTGTTGGTTGGAGCCGCAGTGGTTGATTGTCGTGCACGGGGGTTTGTGGTTGAGCCTAAGTCAATTAAGGACCGGTCTGTGAGCTACTGTTGCAAAGCCCTATCGTACTACCACAAGTCTGGTATGGGACAGACCTGGCCAACTAATTTGTGAAGTTCCAACATGATCTCGCTATAGGCTGAATGTGAGCGCGGCGTAGGCCGTGAGAAGTCTCACACGGCACAAGAGGGGGCTCCAACATGTGGATTCATGTTGTGGTGAAACCTTAGTGGCGGCGTGATTTTGTTGACAACGGATCATTGTAAAGGCCTTGTCACGACTCCTCGCCGCACACCTAAGGAAGTGTGTAATCGCGTGGCAATATGGGATGATCGTGTCTTGTGGGTAAAGCTGTACAACCTCTGCAGAGTGTATAACCTATCCTGGATAGCCGTGCCCACGGTCATGGGCAAGCTGAGTAAAGTTTTTCATGGATTAGACTTTGTTTTTCAAAACGTTTTCGAAAACCTTGTGGATGGATGGAATCCACGAGAGATGAAAACCTTGCGGATGGATGGAATCCGTGAGAGATGGAAATCTGGTGAATGGATGGAATTCATCAGAGTTGTGCAGTGAAAGCGTGTGGATGGATGGAATCCATACGTGAGCTTTTGAAAAGATGGTCCGGGTGGGATGCCCGTGGATAGGTTGGTGTTTGGTCGGAGTCGACACTAACGGTATTACTTTCTACTACAAGTATTGTTTTATCTACTGTATTAAATTCAGCAATTTCAATCTATTATTATATTTCTTAAATGTTGTTTTATGCAAACTAACCCTATAAACCTTCCGTTGAAGCCTTTATCATTATGTTGCATTTTCCCGGGTGACTTGTGGAGTACTTTTTGTACTCATGTTGCTATATCTAACTCTTTTCAGAGGAAGCCTTCGACGACTTCGGTGAGGATTGCGACTAGGCCACGTCTTACAGTCATTCGCCTTGTGGGAAGGCTGGATGGGCTGCTACATTGTATTTCTTCCGCTGTCTTCTTTTGCTATTATTGTAAACCCTGGCCATCAGGCTCATATTAGTTAAATAAAGTTTGTCATTACGCATGATATTTGTCTTTGTTATTACTGTGTGCACTAGCTTTTCCTGGGATAGTGCGATTTACACAGAGGGTTCTGGAGTTGTTGCTCCGGGTCCCGACAGCATCTACGACCACCAAGTCGTAACAGCACCTATGACCACCTAGTCGTAACAGCACCTATGACCACCTAGTCGTAACAGTGCCTACGACCACCTAGTCGTACCAGCGCCTACGACCACCAACTTGTACCAACGGCACCTACGACCATTCATCGTAATGGCACCTACGACCATCTAGTCGTAATGGCTCCTATGATCACCAAGTCGTAATGGTGACTGTCGATCACAGAGATGAACATAGAGGCCGTAAAACCAGCAAACTTCTGTACAGACCTCAAAAACCAAACTTAGCCTTTACACAACTCTAAAGCAAATGTCAATTACTTATCATAACCATAGGGTAATCTCCACATGGTCTCATAGAATTGTTAATTATATTTCTCATCATCCTAAGACCTGGGTGGCCTAATCTGTCATGCTAGAGACACAAAAATTCAGAGCTTCTAAATACTGTTTTCAGGGTAGTATAGGCTATAGGTGCCTTGATGTTGGTGTAGTATAGTGCAGTTTCTAATAAAGAAAGTTTTTCTAATACCCTTTTTTCATTTGCTTCGTGCTTTGTAATGAGCAGGTATTCCTTATCGTACTCTTCTTCAGTCTCAACATGGAAACCATTGGTGCAAACAGTCTTAAAACTTAGGAGAGTTCTAGTCGATTCTGGGTACAATAAGGCTTCTTGAATGACCAAAGTTGTGCCCAATGGGAGTATAATTGTGGTTCTTTCTGAACCTATTACACAAGCATCACTACCGGCGATTGTTGTAAGGCTGCCAGCATTCTTACTAATCGACTGAAAATACTTTGTCTCTCTTAAGATGGTATTCATTGTGCCGATGTCAGCTAAGCACACTGCCTCCATCGGGTGCCACACATGTTCTAATATAAGTTATTTTATATGCATTAGAAGACAAAAAACACATAAATAAAATACTTCAATATTAGAACATATTATGCCATTATAAACTGAATAAATGAATGAATTATTCAAATATCATCCAATCATCACGAGAAAATAAAATTGCTTAAGTACCATCCATGTAAGTTCTAACTTATTCTTCCACATAAAATAAATGACAACTAAAGTTTCAATGCAATCTTTGCATTAGACTGAATCTGCTAACAATCAGAGACTTCGTTTGCTATTTTCCCAGGGGTGATATGCTCTTCGAGAGAAATCATGGCGGTGGTAGCTGCAAGGGCAAAAGGGGATGCTGCTGCCGGAATGGTTTCAACCTCCATCAACGCAGGCAGCTGTTCAGAACTCTCCCCCTTCAACAGATGCAAAGTGGGTTTCATGCTGCCCTTTGCCATTCTTCTTCTTCTGAGCTTGGAAGGCATCGATGACATGCTGCGGCTCTTTACATATCCGCGACCAACGCCCCCACTTGTCACACTTGTAGCAGGCTTGGTCTTGCTGACCATAGAGCTTGCCATCCCGCTTTGGCTTGCTTGCCCTATTCTCATGTGGAGCATCTGACTTGCCTTTTTGGGCTGCAGCCTTACCCTTCCTCCCCCTTTTCTTCATCATGAGCTTTCGCACCTGGTAGCTCCTGATATTGGCCTCACGGCCAGCGGAGCTCCTAGGTGGCTGTGTGATGTAGTTCTTATGGAGAACTTCATCCTAAGACTCTATAATCTACATCATATTGATCAATTCAACATACTCTTTGTAGCCGTCTTGACGATAATTGCGTGTGGATTGCACTGCAATAGGGTGGAAGGTGGATAGGGTCTTTTCAATTTTCTGCTTATCTCTGATCTGCTTGCCACAAAGTTGAAGATTGGTACAAATTCTGTGCAGAGTAGAATTGTACTCTCCAACTGTTTTGAAGTCGGCAAACCTCAGTCGAATCCATTCTTACTCTACCTGAGGAAGAATGGTGTACTTTAGCTTCTCGAACCGCTTCTTGAGTACATTCCACAATGCTAGCACGCTTTTCTCTGCCATGTACTCATTCTTAAGAGTGAGACAGAGATGGTGCCTGAGGAAGTGAAGTGCCTGATCATTTTCCTCAGGGGTGGGTTGGGCATCCTGTGGTGCACCAATCCCAATGGCAACGCAGAGCTTCTTGGCTCCATGTACTATCTCGACATTGAAAGCCCAAGTCAAGTAGTTTTGGTCATGCTGGGTTAGCTGCTCGAATTCTCGGTTCGTGATGCCTGTCATCTACATATGCATGAAAGGAATAAATAAGTTTACTGCTGGTAAACATACATGAGATAAATTTACTTTAGGTAACATAAATTCGATAATGGTACAAAAGATTCTTGTAATGTTCCAGAATTTTCTATGCATTTTTTGTAAATTTTATTGTTAAATTTAGTGATTAAAGGCAATTTAAATAATTACGGTTAATCAAAATAGTAAATAAATATAGAAAATAATAATGACAGAAATAAACATGCTTAATTTGAATTGCCAAGGCCCTTTTATGCTGAAATATGATTTTCCAGCGAATTCTGCAATTTTCGAGGATCTATACACGAAATTTCAATTCAGAGAAAAATTTTTGTGTAATTTTCTTATTTTTTGAGGGCCTTTCTGCAAGAATCCAGACCGTCTGAAAAATCCAAGGGCCCTTCCACAATTTTCAGAACTCGGAGGGTCTTTTTGCAATTTTGCCAGCGCCCCCCCCCCGGCCGAGCATCTAGCTCATTTGTTCCCGCCCCACTCGGCCCATCTTTGTCAGGTCAAAAGGGAAGGGTTAGGGTTGCCCCTACCCCTATGCCATGCGTGGTGGCGCGGCTACGGGGAGAAGTCGGCGACGCGGGCGACCGGCGATTCGGCAGGGCCGAAGGAGTAGCCTCGACCGGCGGGAGATGGCCAAGCATGAGGCGACCGGTGCTGCTTCGGGCAGCGGTGGTGCTGAGCGCTAACAGTAGTGGCATTGACCGCAAGCGGCGGTGGGTCCACCGGCGGCTCCGGGTGTATCTATGGCGCTCGCATCCCCGAGCTGCAGTACCGCTTCTCCAGGTGTGGATTCAGAAGATCGAGTGGCGGTGGCCGTCATCGTGCTCGGCGGTGGTCTTGGTCGATAGGCGCTCGGTGGTGCGACTTCTGGTGCGGCGACCGATCGTGGGTCCATCGGCTTCGAGCACGTCCGTGTGGAGGCGGCTTCGGGCGTCCATGGATGCGAGTGCCGGCTTACGGAGCTAGGCGGGCAACGGCGACCAGGTACAAAGGCGGGTGGTGGCCTACGGGCGCGGCGGCGGCGGCTTCAGGCTACCGGGCGCGAGCGTCGGGTTGCGGAGCCAGGCGACGGCAGGCGGCCATGCGGGGCCCGGGAGCTGAAGCAGCGATCAGTCGGCCGTGCGGGGCTGTCGCGCGATGCGGGCGGCCGTCGGGGCCGGCGTGCAGTACGGGAAAAATCGAGGTGGCACCGAGTAGCGCGGTCGGACGGCCGGTAGCAGACCGGCGGTGCTTCGGGCGGCGTGCAAGGGGAGGCCGATGGCAGGCCAGTGGTCGGCAATCGGATTCATGCATAGCGGCCGTACGGGGTCGGCCGTTCATAATTTTTTCCTGTTTTTTCTTTTTTTTCCCAATCTATAGCACAATCAACATATACTCTTTCATATAATCTACCGACTGATATTGTGCCGGCGACTTCAATCTGCTCACAGTAGATTAGAGCGGATTTGCACTGTAGAAAAATATTCTAGAAAGCAAAATCTGCGAATTTAGAGCGATCTAGATATAGACAATTCAATCTACTAATGCTTCGATGATTACCTTTCAATTCACCGGAGCGATTCGAGCTGATAACGTTTTGTGGAACCGTCGCTGGCGACCAATCCGATCGATTTCTCTGCTATACAAAACCAGATCAATCACAGAAGACAGAAATAATAGATTGAAAACACAGAGAGATATAGGGAACTACTGGTCTTTCTTTATTGCTTTCTTTTCTAATTCCGTATGCAAAATAGCTAATAGTACTCTCTATTTATGGCCTAATAATGAGATATTTACTATAGACCAAAGCTTCAAATTCTTTACAATTCCCACCAAAAGCGGCTGTCATGCATTGTCGCTGTTGTGCTACCACTTGCTTTTATTCCGTAATAGAACAGCTGTCATGTATTTCGTGTTTGCGAAAGGAAAGTAACGGAGAGAGGAAGAGACGAATAGGATGCCCAACCACGCGAATTTACATGTCATTTTGAAGCACTTTTATTTTTTTTATAAGACACGATTCTTTTTAGGGGTACAATAAGATATAAATCTGTTACAAATGTGGGCAATATTTTAATTCCAAATTTTATTAGGAGACAGAAATAATAAACTAATAATGCAAAACTCACATCTAACAACAAACTACTCATCATACTTCAGAACATACACAAGAAAAACAATATAGTAACAAAGTCGAACGTGCGCATGAACGACTTACTTGTTAGCCTGATGAAGAACAGCAAGCCGCGCAGGCTTGACGCAGTGCAGAACGTAGGCGTCGCAGTGCAGTGAGCGGTCGCACAAATGCGCTGCCCAGAAACCTTAGTGCTGCCCCGTGCAGGTACTCTCTGCGGCAATAGTTCGGAGATAGCCGCTCTCCCTCCTTCCAGGTGCACGCCCGGAAGAAAGGTCGATGAGGTTCAGACAACACGGTACTTGAGCACAAAATCTTAGGGAAGTTGAAAATGGAGGCAGTGAGATTCTCTCTATTTTACACTCTGGACGTCTCCAGGTATATATAGATAGACTGATAACTGACATTATTAAAACAACCATTTACCCACTGGTAACTGATACATTCAACCAGCCATTTACCCACTGGTAAAAGACACATTCAACCAGTCATTTATCCACTAGTAACTGTCTATCATCAAAACCCCAGTAAAGCCTCAAATTCAAACGTTTGAATCTCATTCAAACAGAGAGAGTGCAGTGTAGGGTTCAGCAAAAAATAAAGATGGACTTGGTCTGCGCGCCACGTCACGGCACGGTCGCGCGTCGCAAGTCACAAGTCACGCGATTTTCACGCGAAAATATGCGAATACGCGCGCGCGTGCGTGCGCGCGTGTGTGACTAAACAGAACCATCCTCATATCATCTCTGTCCATATTCAAGGAGTGGGGAGGACTCCACCTTATAAATCGGTCTTCCTTACCCTGCCTTAGGAATATGGTACTAAACCATGCATGCTTTGGAATTAAGGAAATAGGCCATAATTAAATGGGCCAATTTCTAACAACCCCTCACCAATTCCAAAGCAACAAGTAAACATATGACAAAGGTATTGTGCTGAAGTACTGTTAATATACCAGTTTTTTAGTGTAAGTCCCATACGGGTTGAACTTGCACCTAGAATGACAAGATTCACCTTCTCACAGCTGATGAATGGACTATGCCTTGAATTCACAGCTTTTCGTGATCAGATTTCACTTGAAATCTCAACTAGTACTAGGCTGCCAATGAACCACGCCTAAACGGAGCGTTATATGGTCATGCTCCCTTATCTGCTCATGAGCTTTCTAGAGAATGCCCCGTTCTCATGAACTGCGACCACATAGTTAAGCTCAAGTAGGTGTATTCTTTCTAGGTATCCTGCAGGTTAATACCTTTTCCTTATTTGGACAACAGAATACATTAAGGCTTTATGCCAACCTTCCATACAGTCAAAAGTACATTGTTTATTAGGACATGGGTACAATAAATATGTACTCTCTTGTTACAACATCAATTTATTTTTCCCATTGCCTAAGTCACATGATCTCCGATCAAGAAGGTATGGGTTACCATTGTGATGTAACTTAAATGGGCCTCATTCCCTTGTCCATAGATGCAACGGAAATCGCTTTCCGTGCTAACCTCTTTGTAAAAGGGTCTGCCAGATTTTTCTCAGTGTGAATATAGTTCACAGCAATCACTCTGGAGTTTCTCAATTTTCTGACAGATTTAAGCCTACGCTTCACATGTCTAGAGGACTTCATATTATCCTTTGTACTTGTGACTTTGACCAACACTGTTTGATTATCACAGTACATCAGGATTGCAGGTATTAGTTTCTCAACCAATGGCAAGTCCAATAGAAGCTCTCTTAGCCATTCAGCCTCAACTGTGGCTGTGTCAAGTGCTATAAGTTCTGCTTCCATGGTTGACCTCGTCAATATGGTCTGTTTGCAAGACCACCATGAAACTGCAACACCAGCTAAAGTGAATACATAACCACTTGTAGCTTTGATCTCATCCGCATCAGAAATCCAATTAGAATCACTGTATCCTTCTAATACAGAAGGGTGTCCAGTATAATGTATTCCAAAAGATGTTGTGCCTCTCAAGTAGCGCAACACTTTTTCAAGTGCCTCCCAGTGATCATCTCCTAGGTTAGACGTAAACCGACTTAATTTGCTCACAGCAAATGAAACTAAATACATTAGTGACCCAATAATTTGTGAATATCTTAATTGATCTTTTCCTAACCAGAAACCTTATTGCCGCCCCATGCAGGTACTCTCTGCGGCAACGGTTCGGAGATAGCCGCTCTCCCTCCTTCCAAGTGCACGCCGGGAAGAAAGGTCGACGAGGTTCAGACAACACGGTACTTGAGCACAAAATCTTAGGGAAGTTGAAAATGGAGGCAGTGAGATTTTCTCTATTTTACACTCTGGACGTCTCCAGGTATATATAGACAGACTGATAACTGATATGATTAAAACAGCCATTTACCCGCTGGTAACTGATACATTCAACCAGTCATTTACCCACTGGTAACTGACACATTCAACCAGTCATTTATCCACTAGTAACTGTCTATCATCAAAACCCCAGTGAAGCCTCAAATTCAAATGTTTGAATCTCATTCAAACAGAGAGAGTGCGGTGCAGGGTTTAGCAAAAATAAAGATGGACTTGGTCTGCCAAGTGGCGCGCCAAGTCACGCGATTTTCACGCGAAAATACGCGAATATGCGCGCGCGTGCGTGCGCGCGTGTGACTAAACAGAACCATCCTCGTACCATCTCTATCCATATTCAAGGAGTGGGAAGGATTCCACCTTATAAATCGGTCTTCCTCACCCTGCCTTACCAATATGGTACTAAACCATGCATACTTTGGAATTAAATAAATATGCCATAATTAAATGGGCCCAATTTCTAACAAAATCATACCCGTAGGTGCACGTTCCCACCATTGTCCGTGTGACTCAAAATCCACTGTTAGCCAAATTAAATAGGATTATCTTTACTTTATTCATACAATGTACTACAACAACTACTAGCCTGTCTAACTCCTGAGGAAGGTCGGTTTGAGCAAGTTGAAGGTCGGTGTGAGCTCTGGTCCTTTGGATTATATGTACTTTATTTATAGATTATACTACGACAACTACCAGCTTGAGGGTTTTCGGTCGAATTGGTTGTTTTGGTTTCTTATTCGTAACAATGGCGTCGATCATTTGAAAATAGCAAAACTGATGCTTTCATGGTGCGGTGTCCAACATGCCGACACTCCAGAGAAATACAGGTGACCATGTTCCCCACTGTCGGTTGAATTCGTAATTCATTTTTCATACATAAACTGTGTTAGTTTTAAGTTATGGTTGACCAGATGTCTGTCGTCTGTTGTTTGTTATGGAATAAGAAATAATACGAAAATGCATGAGTAAATCTAGCTGCTAACCATTTTATTTTAATGGCTGGCATGGTTAACCCTATAATCTTTTTTGTGTGTTTTTTAAGTATGTAGGCCTCCAAAGCTTGGTACAACAAAATAAGTAGCTATGTGGTTCGAAAAATGCTCCTTCTGGTGGAGTGGCCTCGCCATTTACATTGCTTGAGGTAAAAAAGTTTGTTATTCTTGATATATGAGCCTAGATAAAGTAAATCGTACAGTTATATTCCAATGCAAATGCTGATGATCTGGCTAACTTTGTGTTTGACATTTTGAAATAATATTTTGTAGTCACTTTGGAGCTTTATTGTGTTGCGGGAAGCAGAACATTGATTTGATTATGAACTTGAGCAGGATTAATTAATTGGTACACTTACTAGTTATCATTTTAATGTCTAATACAGTCAGATAAAAACATATAAAAAATGTAATTAAACAACATATGCTTGCTAACATGAAATACTAAAATAACAAAAAAATTAATAAGGCCTAAACAATTAGGACTAAATTAATTATGCATACTAATTACATACACATTTAACAAAGACAATTCATACGACAACAAAATTATCTGTTAATATGACTGCTAATGACGACATTAAACAATATATAATCGGCTGTGAGGAAAGCGGACGAAGAGCAAAGGCGAGGAGTGCGAGAGCGACTACAAGAGTGTGACAGAGACTATGAGAGAGCTCATAATTTATAGCGAGAGCGAGAGCGTACCGCACGTTAACGACGTGCCGGTAATGGCGGGGGAGAACTGTGCGCGCAGGGACAGAAGTGATGCCACCTCTCTTTCGGTGGTTTGTCCCCTTGTCACGCATGGCACGAGCTCTCATTTTACATGTAAAACCATAGCAACAGGATGGCCCTGGACCGACTGCACCGCACAACATTTGTTTGCATGCATGCTTTGCATAGTAAAAAGACACACCTGGGCCCACCTCCACCGCATAGTGTCACGCGGTACCAACCTCTGCCGCACGGCCACTGTACAGCAGAGGCTTATTCACTGCTAATGAGCCCATTAATGAAAACGCTAATTGGGTGCCGCACAGCCACCGTGCGGCATCGAGCCAGGACGCGGCTCGGCATAGCACGGTACGGGTACAGCCTGATGCAACAACTGACGATGGCTTACCTCGACGGCTGCAGCTAGGACACGGATAGGAGCGACTACCTGCTAGTTGGAGACGACACCAGGGAAATGAGTAGGGGCAACGCCAAGAGGAACGAGTAGGGGTGGTGCCAGGAGGAGAGTGCAGGGGCGGTGGCTGGGGAAGGTGGAAATGGCCAGCCCCTTGGTCCCCTTTTAAGGAGGTGCAAGGCCAGGTGGCACAGAAGCTGAGCCCAGCATGGCTCCCACATGAACTGGAGTCGGTTTCAGCCGACTAACCGCCTCTCAAAGTTTTGTATCCATTTTTTACTTATCCCTTTTCTCTATTTACACAGAGGTCCCTAGGATGTTTTAATTCAGAATATTACAGTCTATGCAGAAATCCCACAGATGTTAGGTACCAATGAAATCTAGAAGGAATAAGGAGGATCCCATATTTTTGAAAGATATTTTGATGCAACCAACAACACCACGCAAAACCCAGGAGGCAAGATGATTGCAACAAAACAAAACTACATCATGTTTGGATCCTTTAAAGGAGAATACTGAAGGCTCATAGAAATGAAGCACTCATTTGATTCATTGGTATACAGATATATATATATACACACACACACACACACAATGGTGACACTAATACGAATACATGTAGCAATAGTAATGTAAATACATGGCTAACGTGAATACATGCAGCAATGGTAATATGAATACATGATGATAGGCTAACAGTCACAGTGGGAAGGGATGGTAGGCTAATAGCCTCCCGCAGTTGTAACGGGAGCGGGTCAGACATTCAAATTGGAGCAGAATTCCATGAAGGTCGGTGTGCTGTACGGAGATACCAAGGAAGAAGTGCAAGTCATTGAGGTAGGAGTACCAATGATGAAGAGTGGTGCCATTGATGAAGAAGTCACATGAGGTCCCCATAGACAAAGATGACATCGATGTAGCAAAAAGACAAAGATGACATCGATGTAGTAAGAGGTCGATGTCAAGGTTATCACAGACGAGGAAAATCACCATAGTCGAGGCAACATAGATTAGCCAACAATGTTGAAGGGGAAGTAAGAGCAGAAAAAATGGGAGGACTTGACAGTGGTGATAGTGCGCATAGCAGCGCAAGAGGGAGGGCCGTGCAGCATAGCAGTTGCCAGAGTAGACGTTGGTGCACTAATGCAACCAAGAGAAGAAAAGAAGCCATGATGGCTTGGTAATAGTAATAAGAAGAGTTTGTTGGCGGATGCCAGCGGAGTGCACGGCGGCCGATAGTGTGGAGATGAGACAGGAAGAGGAGGAAGAAGGCATCAACGCGGTGCGGTGGGCTATGACATGCTCGTGTCCCGCACGCAGCCTGAGTCAAAGAAAAGCTAGATTAAAAAACTAGATAATAACATGGCACAGGAGGCATGTGGCAAACAAGAAGGAAATAGGTGGGTGGCCGGAGGAGAAAGGGGGAGGAGGGAGCAAGGGGAGGCAAGCAAGAAGAAAGCAATGGCCGGCCATTGAAATGGGTAGAGGTCAACACGGTACACCATAGGGCACGAACTGAGAAGTCCATTAGAGTCACCCATAGCTAGATGAGAGGAACAAGGGTCATGGGTACGAGAAAAAGATGGCTCAAAGAGGAGGCTTGATGGGTAATGCAAGCTTGGGAGAGAGAGAGAGAGAGAGAGAGAGCCGAGGGAGAAGTCAGAGTAGGAGGGGCAGGGCTGGGTAGGAGGGAGTTGAGGCTACGAGTGTTGCAGCCTTGAGACAGTGGCGCAGGCATGGCGACCGTGAGGCGGCAACGCCGATGAGGCACATCAGCTAGGGGACGGATATAGGGTGCTGGATCTGGCGGCAAGGAGGTCAGATTCGACGCGGATGGCCACCGACATGGGCAGATCTGAAGGCAATCTGGGCAGAGAAGGTCTGGCCAAAGCAGGGTGCAGTGGGATTCGATGGCCCAAGATCCACCAAAGCAGGCGATGGCGGTGTCGGGTGTGGGCAGGCGTGAACGACGGTGTGGTGGTGCCGGCTTGGGTGGGCGTAGGTGACGGTGTGGTGCACGGCGGCGGTGATGATGGCCGGAGGAGCAGACGGCCTAATGTGGCATGGCGGTGGAGACGCTCCTCCCAAGGGCACTGTAGCGGCGCTAGGATTTGGAAGCTAGAAATCCTAAAGCTCTGATACCATGAAGGCTCATAGAAATGAAGCGCTTGTTTGATTCATTGGTGTACAGAGATATATATACAATGGTAACACTAATGTGAATACATGTAACAATAGTAATGTGAATACATGCAGCAATGGTAATGTGAATACATGATGGTAGGCTAACAGTCACAGTGAGAATGGGATGGTAGGCTAACAAATATGACTTGGGATATGGTCGTGGCTGATGTACCACCTGACCGTACCGACCTTCTGGTGGTTAGTCTAGTTAAACAGATGATGATGGCTGCAGTCCCACATGTTAATTCTGCACGGAGGCTTCATAATACCTTAAATACTTCGTTGAAAGAAATCAAAGCACGGGATTACAACAGACTGCATCGGAATAATATAGGGAGACACCAGCACCTTCTTCCACCTCTAGATAATCCATTTCACCATATTTGTCCATAGGATTTAGCTATAAGCTATTCTAGATCATTTTGAAGACTTGGGCCTGTGCGCTCACCGAACGATTTTTCATCAAATTGGTTTCATAATTTAATTTATGTTGTTCACGCATTCTTTCTTAATAATTGAGTAGTCTATTTAGATCTTGAATTCGTGGGGTATCCCGATGTAGAGATCATGAGATAGATTGGGGATTAGGTGTGGCTTAATACATTATTCTAATGATATTCTTCATAATGCTTGTATGAATGTTGACTGTGCACCAATTGCCCTTATAGGACATGAAGGCTACAATTTCCTTGGTTTTGCTTGTAGTTTCATTTAAATTTTAGGTAGTATGGAGGCATATGTTCTTATTGTTTAATAGATGTGTATTAGGTAAATGTTGGATAAGAAGTCAATTTTGTCGGTTCTTCTCCATAATTGCATGTGTTTTATTCATACAACATGATTACACCAGGAAGGCTGGTGTAAGGGCATCAACATAAGGTTAGCCTAATATTGGACGTCTCATCACAGACAGTTGACCAAAATCGTCAGTATCAAATACAATCCTAGACGGCTTTGGTTTAGCGACCGCCTGTGTTACTGGTTGCACTAAAAACCATATGTTCTAAATAAGAACTGTTTGTGATATTACTAAATATCATACGATGTTTTTTTTCTTAAAACCATTTGTGATACTTCCCATCAGTGATAATTAACTCATCATCGATGGTTTGTATTAAAAACCATCTGTGATAATTTCACTAATTGTAGACCCGACCCTGATAGATCTGTCTTAAATTTCAGATCTGTTCTCACAGGCTGCTGCTCTGAGGAGGTGGATCTTTGAGGCCATTTGGTGAAAGGAGACCACGGATTTGGGAAGAGTGATTCTAGATCCATTTATTCTTGACTATCTACGGTTTGTAATTTGTTCCTAATTGCATTGTATTCTAGATCTAGCTTGGTAAAGGGAGAATTGAAAATGGTTTAGATCTAACTTGATGTAGAGTGAATATTATTTACATCTAGCATGGTTTAGGGTTTAGAGTTTAGCCAATTCATAGTCTATTTCTACTTAATTCTATTTAATCAATTCTTGCTACATATAGTTACTTTGATCATATATAGTATACTAATTAATTAATTCAATATTTAACACTAAATTGTTATATGCACAGCGTAGGACCAAAGCTGGATGTATACCGAGAACCATGTGAGTGAAGAGTACATTAATGACATGTCTACTTTTACAAGAGCTACTAAGGAGGATATGTTGAATAAGAGGGTGGAATATATGTACAGTCCGTGCATTGACAACAAGAATATGAAGATACTTAAGAACTGAGCGCAGATCGAAGCACACTGATTAAAAGGGATATCAAAAAGGGGTATACATGTTAGACTAGTCACTGTGAAGAGCAGATTACATAGGAAGCTAGTAATAATGACATCGCTAACGAAGTTAATGATATGCCGTCGGATGATGTCGATTGTGGTTCTGATTCAGATAGACTGTATGAGGACAATCTAGATCAGATGCTTCCCGATATAGAAGGGAACTATGATGGCAGAGAGTATGTTCAGTTCTGGTGAAATCCTAGTGCTTGATGGAGGACTCAGAGAAATCTTTGTTCACGTGCTACAAGTTGAAGTATACAAGGTTGTCAGCCATGCTTGAACTGTTGAAATTTTAAGCAAGCAATGGTTGGTCCGACAAGAGTTTCATGACGCTATTAGATCCCTTAGCGGACATACTTTTAAAGGGAAATGAGTTGCTCAAAACCACCTACAAAGCCATGAAGGTTTTTTGTCTATTAGGAATGGAAGTAGAAAGAGTACATGCATGTCCGAATGACTGTATCCTCTACCTTAAAGGGTATGCAAACATGCATGTATATCCGGTGTGCAACACATCCCGATACAAGTGTAAGAATAAATCAGATGATGGTGAGGGAATCGTGGTGAAGAAATGACCTCCTGCTAAGGTGGCACGATATCTTCCTATAATTCCCCATTTGAAGCGGTTTTTTGTAAACCCAAGGAGGCAAAACTACTGCGTTGGCACTCGGAGGAGCGTAAGAAGGATGGAAAGCTAAGACACATTGTTGATTCCACCCAGTGTAGAAATATTGATAGGAGGTTTGCAGATTTCAGTGTAGAACAAAGGAATATAAGGATTTAATTGAGTACAGATAGAATGAATCCTTTTGATAACATGAGTAGCCAACATAGCACTTGGCCTGTGACTCTATATCTACAACCTTTCTTCTTGGTTGTGTGTGAAGCAGAAGTATATTTTGTTGACAATAGTTATGCAAGGCCGAAGAAACCTGGGTATGATATTGATGTGTACCGCGCACCACTGATAGAAATCTAAAAATACTATGGATTGAAGGGGTACAGCTATGGGATGTGTACAAATGAGAAAACTTGACTTTACACTTGTTGTTCTGCACTATAAATGTTTGATCTGCACTTGCTAAACTATTGGGCCAGAGTACAAAAGGGGACCAAAACCTGTACTCACTACATAGATGATATTGAAAGGGTGTGCATGAAGCACTCACTCAAAACTGTGTACATGTGTCATCGTAGGTTCCTTCGAAGGGCTTACCCATATCACAGGATGAAGAAATAATTCGACGGAGAGAAGGAGCATAGTTCAGCTCTAAGGCATTTAAGTGGAAAAGTGGTCTATGATATTGTTAAGGATTTAGATGTTATACTCAGAAAGTGACATAAATCGAGGACCTGTGAGAAGAACATCTGGAAGAAGAGATCAATATTTTGGGATTTACCTTATTGCAAGCACCTAGAAGTTCACCAATGCATCGACATCATGCACGTAGAGAAAAATATATGTGACAGCATGATTGGTCTCTTGCTGAACATTCATGACAAAACAAAGGATGATATCAATCGTGGCTTGACTTTGTTGATATAGACATTAGACCTAAGTTAGCACCTACAAAGACCGATGAAGGACAAAAATACCTCCCCCTGCTTGTTACACTCTATTCAAGGCCAAGAGAATTAAACTATGCCACTGCTTGTATGGTGTAATAGTTATGTCCGGTTACTCCACCAACATGATGAAACTTATTTCGATGGAAGATTTAAAGTTAATAGGCATGAAGTCTCATGATTATTATGTGTTGATGACACATATTCTCCTGGTTGCAATTAGAAGTATTTTGCCAATCAAGATTCGAGAGATAATCATAAGGCTATGTTATTTCTTTAACACAATTACTCAGAAGGTCATTGATCTCGAAGGACTAAATGCTCTGTAGGACGAGGTGATAATGACTCTATATCATCTTGAGATGTATTTCCCTCAGTCATTTTTTTTGAAATCATGGTCCATCTCATTGTTCACATTGTGAAGGACATAAGGATATACGGGCCTATGTTTCTACGTAGCATGTACCCGTTCGATAGGTTCATGGGAATACTCAAGTCCTATGTACAGTATCGATCTCAGCCGGAGAGCAGCATCATCGAAGGTTATGCAACCGAAGAGGTCATTGAGTTCTATGTCGATTACATGGCTCAGGTTGAATTGATAGGTGTGCCTCAATCTTACCATGAGGGAAGGCTCGAGGGTATCATGACCATTGAAAGGAAAGCAATTACTCTTGATATGGATGTGTATTCTCATGCCCATTTCATCGTCTTGCAACACATGACTGAAGTATCCCCGTATATCGACCAGCACAAGGACATGCTTTGGTAATAGAATCTGGAGTGGTTAGATGTTTGAATTGTGAGACAGCACAACAGTCAGTTTAACCAATGGTTGAAGGAGTGACTCGCTAGGAGCTTGTCAAGTAATATGCTGATATGGTTGGCAAAGGTGCTAATATCTATATCTATGACATGGTAAGGATACAACATAAATGGGTACACATTCTGTACGCAGGTTCAAGATATAAAGTGCACTAACCAGAACAGTAGTATCAGCATAGATGCATTCAGTACCGATGGGTTGAGGAGGTCCTACTATGGATTCATATAGGAGATTTGGGAGCTCGACTACATGCTTTTTATGACCCCCTATTTTGGTGCCACTTGGTCCATCTCCCATAGGTGAAGGTTGACAAGTATGCATTACTACCGTGGACCTCGAATGAGTCAGATACAAAGATGAACCATTCATACTCGCTAACCAAATTGTTCAAGTCTTCTATGTAACTGATCAGGCCAATAAGAAGTGCCACATAGTTCTTCATGGAAAAGGAGGATTGCTGGAGTTAAGAATGTAGTAGACGAGGAAGAATACAATCAATTTGATGAGTTGACTCCTTTCGAAAATGGTATAAGGGTCGAGAAGAACAACGTGATGAAACAAGCTACATACGCATCAATCATCATGAAGAGCTAATTTTTAAAGGAAATAAGTAAGTGGAATGATGATTGAAATGTTTGTGTTATATGTTTTTAATTTGTATTTATATATATGAGAGTGTGTCATATATATGTGAATTTGAATTTATGTATATGAGGATGTGTCATATATATATGTGAATTTGCATTTATGTATATGAAGATGTGTCATATATATGTGAATTTACATTTATGTATATGAGGATGTGTCATATATATGCAAATTTGCATTTATGTAAATGAGAATGTATATTTATCATAGATGGTTATTTATTGGACTCGTCTATGATGTATATTTAACACAGATGATTATTTATTAGAATCATCTGTGATGTATATTTATCACAGATGGTTCTACTTTAGAATTGTCTGTGATGTCCAACCCTATTTATATTCGTACCCAAGGGTTTGCCCACGCCCCTACTCAAATGATTAATTTTCTCTATCTAACTCTCCCTGCTCCCCCAAGCTTGTTGCCGCCATCATCGACGCCGTCTCCTCCTCTAGCCTAGTGGCCTCCTCTCCTGAGCCTACTGCCTCCTCCCCAAGCACTAACTACTGCCTCCCCGAACTCGACGCCTCTCCTCCCTCGGCCTAAGCCTAGCTGGCCTCCTCTCTGAGCCCACGATCTCCTCCCCAAGCACAAGTCGCCACCTCTCTGAACCCGACGCCTCTCCTCCCCTAAGCCTGGTGTGCCACCTCCCCTTCGACATGCCTTGCCTGGTTTTCATCTCGGTGGTTTTGATTACCATCATCTTTGTGAGTATCACAGCTTTCAATTTTGCATTACTAGCAGTGTGTGTTGTACTAGTAAATGTCCTTTTGTTAATTGCTCTAGTACTGAGAGACATTGCTTGTAATGCTCGTGGGCTTGGTTTTACTACTCGATGAGGATAATTGACATATTATGAAATTAAAATGATAACCTTGTCAGGCTTGAGCTATTCAAATACTCTCTATTTCAGTTGATTTGAATATTGTTAGTGTTATAAAATTCTTTGGAGATTCATTGTTAGCTGATTGTGTCTACTAAAATTGTTGAGATTGATAGACACTTTTATTATCTGTTTTCAATACACTATTTTGTTGAAACAATGAATCCTTGCACTATTAATTTCTTGATTTTCTGTCAAAAGGAGGTATTGGATTATTGTTAGTAATATTGTTCTTGACTAAATATAGAAAATCTTCATGAAAGCTGAAGGTCTGATTCATAGTTATCATATTTAATTCATGAGGAACATTGACAAGTATTGAGAAGGCCAAGATTTTATTTTGTGCAACTCTACATCTAAGGGCAAGACAAGACACTTTAAATATGAACTCTATGCTTATTGATGAAAATTTTGTGACATATTTGTGGACATTGCATAGTTATATTTCAAGTATAATAATTAATTATATAACTTTGTAAATTTATCTTATTCTTATATGTAGCAAGTATGGACTTTTTTTTGTGGTAGCTATATATTTAATAAGAAAGTATCCTAATTTCTTCCCTACATATCCCAATTATTTATTAATTAGTGTGTATACACATACACATAGAGAATCTTATGATAATATGTTTATGCGTGTTAGAACTTCTATTTCTTGAGAAGATGTCATTCGCTAGTTCTCCATTATTGTCGCCTCATGTGTCTGATGCATCATTCTCTAGAAAATCTAAGTGCGATGGAAGAGGAATATCGAAAAGGCCCGAGGGCTGATTTATTATCATAGATGTCAATGTGTTTGGGTCCCCTCTCAATCCTCGCTGAGTAGCATTCGCATTCTAGAGAACGATTGGAATAGTTGCATGGGTACATGTCAAGATGACCTACAATTTGTGGAAGGAGTTGACCAAAGATGAGAAATATGTGCTGATGACAAATTTTCCATTCGTTCAAGATCCTGAAAGAATACCAAGCCTCCATGCGATGACACACATTGCTAGCGGCATACAAAATGTGGAAGAACTTTAAGAACACACTTATCGAGCAATATATGGAGAAGGATCTGATACCCTTCCAGAAGGAAACGTTCATGGAACCGTATTGGCAAGACTTTGTGGCGAAGATGACAATAGATGATTTTAGGAGTGAAAGTGCGGCGCACAAGGCCCTCCAAACAAAAAACACACACCCCCTATAGACTCAGCACCACTAGGTATGCAAGTAAAATCCTATAATGAAAGAAGGAGGACAAGCAGGAAATCCTGTGGGAGGCCTCCCCACCATTTCTCAAGTTCCCTAATGAGCGCGCTTGAAACTAGATAAGAATGAGGTCATCTACCATGTCTTCAAGGACCATCTCCTTCGGACGCTTGGTAAGATATCAAACTACCTAGTTTGTAATTATTCCATAATTTCATAGGAAGTGAAATAACATGTCGGGCTCTTGTAGGAAGCACGGAGTGCAGAATCTTATCAAGACTCATTCCAGGAAGTTAGGGAGAGAGATATACTCTTTGTGGCTCTGGGAAATAAGGAGCACCCAGGTCACATGAGAGGCCTTGGTCTTTATGTTCCATGGAAACATGGATTCTTAGAGGACTTTGAAGTGTACTGGAGTAGAAAGAGAGGCAAAGCCAAGCACGATGCACGGCTATGAGAGGAGATTCATAAATCCCTCAAAGAGGAGATCACTGATACCGTCAGAGATGAGATGTGATGGCAGATAAAGAGCATTGAGGAAAGGCTTAGGGGAAATCACTTGTAAGACCCTACCGCTACTGTGCTAGCTAGCCCCCTCAGCCCTCGGAGTAGCTGCACGTTCAACGCTACCTTAGAAAGTGATGATAGATTTCTTGTCGATAATATCCTGGTAATAATTATAATCTCTAGAATGCTCGATCCATTGATAGACCTATTAGAGTAGATAATTGTGTATCGTTATGTAGGTGGTTATGAAGTGCAAGCTCCAAGTGAGATATAGTTATTGGGGCTAGGCATATTCATCTAGTGTCGGGGCCTTCGTGCACGGTGTAAATCTAGTGCCAGGTTTTGCAAAAGTGAATGTGGATGGTGTTCATGCCAACTTTGATGTTGTCCCGCTGCAGATGCCTCCAAACAATGAGGTTGTGACTCTAGGGCAAGCCATGGAACATTTATCCAGTGGCCTAAGAGGGACATCTACCTGGAGATACCTGCACTAGTGTCAACTTCAAAGAAAAGTCCTGCAATGGTGCCAAGTCCATGAGAGCTATCTGCACCAGAGCTACCTGCACCAGAGTTACTTGCACTGGTGTCAACTTCACGGGGAAGTCCTGCAACAGTGCCAAGTCCATGGGAGCTATTTACACTAAAGCTACCTGCACCAAAGTTACTTGCACCGATGCGGCAAGGGCCTGGTGCATCAGATGCATCTACACCTCATGCCCGGTTGATTCTCATGAAGTAGACCTCTAAATAGCGAGGTGGCAAGTGCAAATTGAAGAAGCCCAATGATATCCCATTCTTGCTGTTGGCCCAAAAATTCATGCAACACAAGCTATTGGTCGTCCCGTAGAGTGCCTCCACACCCTAGGAATAGCTTGCTAGAGATTGCATACGTGGTACATGAAATAGGCCAACAAGATGGATGAACAATGGCGCTCAAGTGTCAACATTAAGTTCAGGCCGCATCATTTTCACCACAAGGTTCAAGACTATGTCTTCATGGTGACCTTCAAAGACTTGTTTTTACTCTACAACCTCGATGTCTCACTCATGCGATGCTAGACACTGTAAGTGTGTACAATCATGGTCTACATTTGTGTAAAACTGATAAATGTTATATATAACTTCTTGCTTTTGTATGTATATACACATGATTTCCGATGCCAGATCAAAGAAATCATTGGTAGCATGCATACTTCATTGAGGGTTACATGATGACATCATTGCTGGCTCACCACAACAGGAAATTAATATTTTTGCCCTACAACCAAGGGTAAGTGCTATATTAGTTGTTGTACATGTTGATTTATACTTTATAAGTAACATGAACTTAGGTTTGATGTCCATGGCGACATACCTATGTAGGTTTCACTAAATTCTAATTATAATTATACAAAAATGGAACATGGTAATATATCTTAATTCCCTAAAGAGGGACAAACACAATTTCATAGTTGTCCAATAATTAATTGATAGGTAAACACATTTCCTCTATAGATAACTATATTGTAGTCTTTCCTTCCTTTGCAATGGTGAAGGCTAACTTTTTAGAATCACGAAGGTTGTTCGCCAAGTACTTGTTATTGGAGGGAGATCCAAGGTAGGTATTAGTGCCCTACGACAACAACTAGATTTTCTAGTATTCACTATTATACAATAATCCTATATAACACTTCATAGTAATGTCTCTTGAACTAACCAATTCTATTTTTGTAGTGCCACCAGCTACCGCCGGGCAACACCTGTGGATACTATATTTGCCACAACATGCAACTACTCCATGGTTCCACGATGACCAATGATCGTAAGGTTTATTAATCTTGTAATAATTATTTCACACTTATCAATTTATATATGCATGACTTTAATCTTTCGTGAGACATGTTGCGACCATCGCTACAACTGTATTGGCATAGGCCAAGCTCAAATACATTTGAGGATAGTTTGTGTACTTCTTATTGTCTGGGGTCATAAACCCAAATGGGAAGTTCCACAATGTAGATTGAACTTGTTGGGATAAGATTGAACTTAATAGTACATGTGTGTATTTGTTCATGAATGATGAATTTTAGTTCATTTAAGTTAATTGATTTGTGAAATGGATATGCTTGTTTCTGAAATGAATGTGAATTGGATGTATACATATACTTGTGTTTTTGCTTATTTTAGAGGGCGTGGCTATCATTTCCTAAGGCGAGCCGATAAACAGAAATAGACTTAGCAACAAAAAAAAGATATCATAGATGGTTCTATAGGACAAACCATCTATGATACATCCGCTGTCACAGATGTTTTCATCTACAAACCATTTGATGGTACATCAGCTATCATAGACAGTTTTATCTACAAACCGTATGTGATACATAATCTATCACAGACGGTTTCATCTATAAATAGTCTATAATATATAAGCTATTATAGATGGTTTTATCTAAAAACAGTCTATGATAGTCACTATCATAAATGGTTCTGAGTTAATAACCATCTGTGATAGTTTGCATCACAGACGGTTCAAAAATTGTCTACGATGACCTCATATCGTTATTGACCCACAAACTCAAACGGCTAACGAAACCGTCTGTGATGACGTTTTCGAACCGTCTATGATAACTTTTTCTGTAGCAGTGGACATGCACGCACCAACTTATGCATACACACCACGATCACACGTGCACACCACCACACATGTATTTCCACTAGACAGTGTGTAACAGAAGAAGAGTTAAGAGTAGTCAATCGAACGGATCATAAGTTAACATAGTCG
The DNA here is from genome assembly GCA_017311315.1 of Dendrocalamus latiflorus. NCBI lineage: Eukaryota > Viridiplantae > Streptophyta > Magnoliopsida > Poales > Poaceae > Dendrocalamus > Dendrocalamus latiflorus. The sequence goes on from CM029658.1 coordinate 20,145,845, forward strand.
ATGAATTCGACAAGTTGGTCGTCTCCTCCGGTAGCCATGTCCTTCAAGATTGTAGTCGCTCGTCTGATCGCCTTTCACAATCCTATATAGTTCAAGCGTAATTGTTAACTTAGCTGCGCAAAAAAAAAAAGAAAAGAAAGATATACATATGATACCTATACTACTGTTACTTCAGGAAGTAATTTCACAGTAGACATAAAAAACATTACATCCTTCCGAAGAAAATGTCATTACTTTTCTATTTGTGATTCACAGTTAAGAAATAATTAAACACCTCGATGCTGATATGTTATATACTACTCCCTCTAGTCATAGGAGGAAGTCGTTTTGGATAATGTATAGTCAAACATTGTAAACTTTGGCTACCAATATCTTTTTGAATACTGGACGCATGAATATGATACATATAAATTTGTCTCAAAAAAGTACTTTTATAATGTTATAGTTTTAGTAGATTTTATAAATATATTACAGTATAAATATGTAATCAAATTTATATTTTGTAACCATGTTGATATCAAAAATGACTTTCTTTGTGACCAAAGGGAGTAGTACTATGTGAAGGACAACTCTAGTGATCCATTCATCTGAAGGAAAGGGCACAACACAAGTTGATTATAACACTCCGAAAATAACCCTCCTGAGGACATGTTCATAATTAGGGCAAAGGGGATACGTGAAAACGAAATGCTTTGGAATTTTAGAAGAGTTGTTTTCCAGGAAAGATTCATACGAGAGGAGTTGAAAACCGAATCAAAGTCATGGTATGATAAAAGGAGATGTGAGGGAGAGGAGGACCAAAAACCCAAATACTCTAGCCGCCTTTTTCTTGTTCCTGGTGTTGTCGTCAATAGCCCTGCAGCATCGGCCGCACGCAATGCAAGATAAGTAAAATTTTTTGCAATGTGTAACATCCCAAATTCTAGGGAGTTCAAAATGAGTAAAATTTAAAACTTTTTGCTTGCATCATATTTCCTTAGTTTTTGATTGGAGTTCCCTTAGGAAAATAACTCGTAAATACAAATTTTGGAAAACAAATGTACAATGGATGAAATTCAATTTGGATTAAAATCGAAGATGAAAAGATGATCCATAAAGTGACATAGGAGAATATACAGTAAAAACCATTTCAAAAACACGAAAATAAGTTCACGGTGCTGGAAATAAAAATTTGAACATTTTTTAGTATGCTGCGTAAAATAGTAGCCTTCAAAGAATTTATGAGAAAAAAAATCAAAGATAGATAAAATCTTGGAAACATTACAAAATACTCTACACTGTGTCAAGAGCCTTCACAAAAAAGATCATAATTTTTGGAGCTCGTTTGCTATGTCACCAAATACGCTTTCTTCACTTATCCTTTCCACCTTCTATCCTATGAAAGCGCCTTTTTAGTTAATACACCTCCTCTCTATCCATTTGAATTTCATGGATGATGAGTGTGGCTGGACCCCACCCACCAGGTCTTCTCCCCACTCTCGCTGATGCGTCAGGCTCACACGTTAGCTAGCTTCTTCCACCTTTCGCTAACCTCCTGGAAAACTAAGGCAGCGCTGATGGCCCTGGCATTTGATGTTGTAGGACCGAAATGGCAACAGAGGGGGGGGGGAGGGGGTGAATGGTGCCTTTAAAATCGCCCCAAGTATTCAACCTATCTTCTTCTCCAATAGCTATGAAAGCTATGAAGCAAGAAGTAAAATGCTTACTGGAATTGGAAGCGAGAACAACCAGAAAAGAAAAGCGAGTCAAGAATCAAGAGGCAGTTCTGAAAGTAGACAACTAAAAATCAAGTTCAGAGGCCGGTCTGACCGGAGGAGAGGCAGCGGTCTGACCGCCGAGACAGGGCCGGTCTGACCTCTCTGCCTCAGCGGGTCTGACCGCCGAGGCTGGGCCGGTCTGACCACCGGTGAGCAAACGGTCTAACCGCCAGACCCAAGCGGTCTGACCACCGGTGCAAGCCTGGTCTGACTGGGAATAGGCTCTGTTTCAGATTTGGTTTTCAATTTTCGTTCTTGATGGGCGAAAAGTAGACCGAAAAGCAGAGAGATAAATCCTTGGCAAGAAGCAGTCTAAAGCAAAAGGGAGATATAAAACATGAAAGATTTTGGGCTGCAAAAGGAAAAACTAAAAGAGGAAAAGCAAATCAAAAAGAAATGCAGACTGCCAGCAAAAGAAAACTGAAAGCTCTAAAACCGGTTGGCACAGTAACTACTGAGGTAGAACTGAAGAACCGAGGAGATAGCGACCGATTGCTGCTCTTCTCATGACAATTGATTGGAACTACAACCTATACAACAGATCAACCTCGAAAACAAGAAAATGCAAACACAAGGGCTATTCGACTGAAGAAAGAAATCAGACAAGCAGAAACCGAAAACTGGAAAGCTTGAACAGAAAATGAGACCAAAACTAAATAGCTCGTGATTCTCTAGTCCTTTGCTCATGAGACTTTCTATCTCAGCAAGGAAGGATCTCACAACAAGAAAACACAAGCCTAGAGCAATATTTTTGCCGAAACATCAAGCAAACGAGATTGCTCTACCTCCAAAGCCTAGAAAACTCAAAACAGAGGAAGTCTTTAGAGAGCAAATTCTTGAAAGCCAAACTGCAGACGAAATCTTTTGCTCTCGGGAACAGACTAGCCAAGAGGCCTTGAGGAGATACCCAGTTCAGAGCATGAGAAATCTGCAGTTACTTGAACAAAATCTCAACAAAGACTGAAAGATCACAAAGAGGAATAGAGAGCAGCAGGGAAAGGGTTGGAGCAACCAAAAGCCAGAAGATAGTCGCAGACAGAAAAATAAATAACCATAACATCTCAGAACAAAAGACTTCTCATATAGATTAGGCGAGATGAATGATTACAAAAGTTTTGTCTACTGCCATCTCAACTCAAACTCACAAACTGAGAAGAACGCACGCAAGTGAGGAGAGGCACTACATCTGCCAAAACCCCCTTCTACAAAAGAAAGAAAGAAAATGCACCCACACATGGAGAGAAAATAGAAAACCCTCTCATTCACTTCACTAGCACTAGATAATCACCACTCTATTTATAGCCTTCCACTACCGGGTTCACACGCAACTTTACCCAATAGCTCAACAACTCTGTGCTTTATCCATTAACTCGAACCGAATCCGCTTCCTCAAGCCTGAGTCAATTTTAACAAATTGCCCCTCACGCTTCTTCCTGGAAGCTTCCTCTTTTCTTGCTGTCCATGCCTCGCAACCACCTTGAATCCTCGCCATCTTCGGCATCTCCCGACCGCTTTGACCCCAGCACCACCTATGCCTAGTCCGGCCATCCCATGCCTCGGCACGACTTAGCTCCAAAGTTTTGTAGCCATCACAGAAAAGAAAACATCACATAGCACCGCTCGAGATAATGTAATCATACATTCGCATCAATAGAAAGTACTCACGCACGAATTAGCCCAACGATCGGTCGAAAAGAAGAACAAGTGACCCAAGCACGTCCGACCGTGTTCGACCAGGTCCAACCGTACTAGACTGCGCCATGCACCGACTTTGCGCGAACCAACCAATTCAAACTCAACCTTTCCAGAACATGAGTCAATTACTCATCACAAACATGCGGTCACATCCACATGGTCTCTCAGATGTCATGCCCATAGCTTCCAATCCATCACATTGCCGCTCCAAATCCCCCCCCCTGTCATCTTCTGCACATCGCACTCGGGAGAAGGAACCCGAGCCACTATTCCCGTCGAGCTCGCGAGAACTTGTGAGCTGCTCTCGGTTATCTTATGCCTACAAAGCCCCACATCGGTATCACTGTCTCGCTCATCTCACATTTATAGCATTCTCACGATAAGCCGAGGTCCCCCTTGTTTCATTGGGAATGCATGCATCTTCCTCAGCACTATCAACCACGTCCACCACAGCCTCCATGGTGGCATCGCCGTTCCCAGCTCTCCCGTGTCAGACCCAGAGTTTACAATCTAGAAATTCTTTGTGATTCCATCGTACTATTCCCTAGATCAGTAGATAGTAGTCACAGATACATTGTAGAATAATTTCATACATCGTAGAATCATTTCATACATCGCACAAACCTTACCTTAATTTAATATTACATATCAGAGTCAAATACACCATGTCGGGCGACTGTTTGCATGAGGGCCACTTAGGCCAAATATTTACATTACAAAAGCAGAAACGAAAGCGGCAACAACAAAAAGTGAGGCTCAAGTTATCCATAGGCAAGAGACTAGGGGTGAAAAGGGGACATTAGATATTATCCTAACAAGGATAATATATGTGCGCACAATCTCCATCAAGTCTGCCGAACTGGGATATAAAACTTATTTTTTAAAATCATCCTAGTTTCCATTGTCTTCCTCTCCACCCTAATCTGATGCATCTTCATAAGCATAATGTTCTGGTACTCCAGTTTTTGAGTTTATAAGATAGCGAGTGTGAGCACAAACCATTGTGCTCTGCAAGCCAATACATAGGATGCAATTATATAGATGCAAGGCTTATCAAAGAATGACTTAGGCTATTTTATTTGCGATGATACTAGTTTAAAATTTACCATAAGAATAGAATCCTAGGACTTGGCATTTTTAACTAAATGATGTTTTTAAGCATTTGTCAAAATGTGTAATAATAATACTCGTTCAGGTTCCATCCACCTATTACATGGTTCCATCTACTAATGCTAGTTTTTGTCTACATGATTCTATCCACCTTTATGTAATCACTGGGTTCTAACCACCCAGGGCAATTCAAAACAAGGGTTCTAACCACCCTACAAGTTTTCATTCCCACCCACACAAGTATTTATAAATAGAACTATATCCTAATAAGTTCCCAAATCCGTCCCTAACCGTGGACACAACTATTCAAATAGTTTTTTTTACTTTGTAGAGTTTGTACATCTTTACACATAAGAAACAGTTTGCTCATTTTGTTTACATGCTTCCTTAGTCATGTAGCTGAGTAAATCATCATAATAACTATTCAAAATATTTGGCTCCTTTTGTCATCTCACTCTATGGGCTAATCCCACTTGCAATGCGTCCCATACGTTGCGCGGGATGTTCACCACGGATACTAGCGTAGGTTGGACTGCTTGGGCTGGCCAAAGAGCAGAGACAGGGAGGGAGTGTGCTGGCCAATGGGCCAGTGGCCCAAATGGGTCCAGTGGGCTAGGCCCATAATATTTTATATTTTTCTTCTAATTTTTCATATATTTTAATTTGAACTTTCATTTGATTTTCATATTTTAATTTAATACTAAATTGTATGTGCATAAAATTTTTATAATCCTTTTGCATAAGTTTTCATTTTCACTAATTTGCTGACCATTGATTTCTAGGATTTGCTTTACTTCATAATAATTTTTATTCACATACCAATAGATTTCTTTGTAACTATAAATCCATATATGTATTTATGTACAAGTATATACATATTATTTACTACCACTTGACTTGGGTTTTATTTGCAATTGATCAACCTTAATACTATCTCAAATTCTCAAGTGGTAGCATCAATTTCTCATTCTTTTAGGCTAAGTGTTAAATTATCTTGCCCCACTTGCAATTAACTCTGTATTCCATTTTACATCCCTTTTTACTTGTGTTTAACTTACAAAAAAATTTTATGCTGTAAGTTCATATTGTAAATTCTCTTGCCCCACTTGCTGGATCATCTTTTCATATTCGTCTAATAATTTAAATTAAATTCTTATTATTTGTACCGATTCTTTATAACTTTGTTTTTAGAGGTTTGTTTATTTAATGGAACCTTTAGTCAAAACCAAGGAAACTCTGGCAGCATCCAATTGTAAATAGGAACCACTACAAATGTTTTAAAAGTACAGATTTTTGACATCCTAATTTTTAGGATGATACAAGCCTACACCCCTTAAAAAGAATCTCGACCCTGAGATCCCGCCTAGTCTGAGAACAAACAGAGGTAATCCCTTCTAAGACAATCCTTGGTGTGGTGGTTCCACTGGACTCAGTACATGTAGACAATTTGATTTCTTGTCTGCTTTTCTACCATGTCTAGAATCCTGATGCGGTGTTCTTGGTAAGTTAAATCCTTCTGCAGTTCAATTTCTTCTAATGAGGCTTGATCTTTTGGTACCCGCAAACATTTCCTGAGTTGAGATACATGAAACATGTCATGTACATCAGCTAGGCTTGGGGCAAGTCCAGTTGGTAGGCAACCTTTTCTTTTTTGGCGATGACTGAAAATGGTCCTACATATCTTGGCGCTAGTTTGCCCTTGACCTTAAATCTATTTGTTCTCCTTAATGTGGGCATGAGTTAAGTTAGTTGAAATTATATTTCAAACCGGGTTTAAAATCTGAAAGTATGACAAATGGACCCACATGTACTGGAGGAAATTAGAACTAATTACAGATTTGAACATAATAAGTCTATGATAGGTGGGCCTAGTTAAAATCAATGAAATAATTTTAGTTAAACTAAAAATTTAAAATATGAGTCACTGACATGTGGGACCCACTTGGTAAATTAATAAACAAAATGTGATATATAACATGTGAGGCTGACATGCATGGCCCACATGTAAGAAATTTTAGAAAATTAAATAAAATGGGATAAGCTACTTTTAGTTATTTGAAAGTTCGCTTTCTCTGTTGGAAAGCGTATTTTTAGAGAGTATGCCTGCAACGTCCTCAAGATCTCATCATCACCAGCATTGAAATGTGTCGTGATGCTGACCGCCGTACTAACACCCTCCTTGCTCTAGCGACTATCTATGAGATCCTCTCCCTGTCGCACGTTGCCACACCAAATTCCTGTACCTCATCATGTGTGCGCCATCACCTCACCGCCCTTTGGCCATGCCCATGATGGCGCTCACCATTAATGCCTGTCGTGTCATCCTCCTACCACCGCCTTCCTGAGCGAACACCACCCAGTCACTTCACTGCCTATAAGTACTGAGCCGAGCCCTTCCTAGCCTCCCCATGCTCTCCTCTCCCTCCCCCTCTAAGCAATCACCCCCTCTTGCCTCGTAGCTCACTGGAGCCACCTTCTTCCCCAACTCTGGTAGGAATGGCAATCGGCTGACTTGGAACTCTAATCGATTTCTTCTGGCCGAGGCTTCCCCAGGAGTCCCTCACCATGTCCCCACTGTTGAATTGGACCACTGCTGCCTCAACCTTGCCGGTGTTGTGGTCCTACCTTGCACCACCTTGGGCTCTCGCCATCGTGTTGCCTCAACCTTTCTTGGACCCCATCGACCTCTCCAGTTGGATCCCATCACCTCGCTGATGCTCTTAGTGTCTTTAATTACCTCATCGTGCCATTAGTGCCACTGCCTCCATGATGGCCATGCCTCCACTGTGTTTCTCGCCGTTGCGCCACCCCTCCGGTGAATCTCCGGTGGTGCCATCACCACCCCTAGGTGCGTCTTGGTCCTATCTTTCCATTTTTGCCCTTGCTAGTGACCACCGTGAACTCCTTGGCCAGTGACGAGCTCAGTCATGTCTTCCCCTTGCACACGCACTATAGTTCCCCATTTAGTTTAAATTCAAATTAATCAAGTTAAGTAACATGATTAGCTTAAGTTAAGCAACCACTAATCAGTGTGCCTCGTCATTAGTTTAGGGTGAATACTCTGTGACATGTGGGTACATTTTAATTAGGGAAATCATTTAAAACTAGTTAAAAAGGTATGGAACACTAACATGTACGTCCCTTTTACTGAGTCCTACACAGTGCTAGGCCTCACGTGTTAGCCTTTAATGCTTTGCCTTAAGGAAATTAATTCAAAAAGAAATAAAAACCCAAAGGGCCCTACCTATCATTCTCTATATCTTTTCTAGTAAACAAATAAATCAAACATAATATTAAAATTAATGGACCCCACCTGTCAGTGAGAGAGTTCATTTCTCTTCTATTTATTTTTGGATTTAAACCAAACTTGAAATTTGAAAGGCCTGTTCTCAATCATCTTAAATCCAAATTAACTAAACTTGTTTATAAATTCATCTAAAATCAAGATCTTTCTAATGGAACTGAAATTATGAATTTTGGAGTTCATTTGAATTTATTCTTATTTTGTTAATATTTATTTGAATCTCCACATAATCGTTTAAATAGACTGCGAAGCCAAAGAAGGACAACAGTTTGAGTCTCCACATAATCGTTTAAATAGACTGCGAAGCCAAAGAAGGACAACAGTTTGAGTCAAGCTAGAATCCTCTAGACCAAGTAATTTGTGAGTAGAATAAGTCAATACTTTCATCATGTTGAATCTATATTTTTATGCACACTATATTTGTTTAAATTATCAAATTGTATGCTTTTATTTGCTATGTGAATTTATTTTCGCCTTAAGGTTATAGATGCATGCCTATCATTCTTTGTGTTATTATACCCCACCCTTGGAGATTTGAACACATAATCCTTGTCACCCTAGAAATTTAATGGTAACCATACTAGCTATAAGTTGTTTCTAAGCGCAATGCTTAGTCTTTCTTAGATACCAGGGGTATTGAATTGCTATCATCATTTCAAATATGAAACTGGTTTTGGGTAGCAATTGGAGGGAAATAGCTGGTATGTTGAGATAACTTAATTTTATACTTCTCAAAACCCTAAAACTTGCTTTACATATCTGGAAGGATGGTGAGAGGTGTGGATGCAGATGTAGCATGAGAATGTGCGATTTATGGTAGAACTGCCAAGATAATGCTAAGGACTGAATCTTGTGATGACTTCTCAATGTAAAATAATGCAACTATAAGTCTATGTTGGGTAGGATTTGGCTAACTAATTTACATCTGCCAACGCGGGTTGCACCATTGGAGTAACCCATAGGTTATTTCGCTATATATAAACCACTGTGGACACGGGTCATGTCGCTGGATGTAAGCTACCGTGTGGTACAAGAGGGGATCTTAGTGAGGGTGGATATAACCCCACTAAGATAAAACCTTAGCGGGTGTAACTTTCATTGAGTGATGCATTGTAAAGGCCTTGCAGTGATCTTCTTAATTACCATGTCCAAGGAAATATATGAAATATAATAAGTTAATTATCTCTTATGGGTAAAATGTATGACCTCTACAAAGTGAAAATTATTCGAACAGCCATACACACAGTCATGGGTGGGCATGGGAACTTACTTGAGTTACTTTCTATTCCTAAAACCTTGTGAGTGGGATGAAAAAATTGTTGGGTGGATGTAGCCATGATTTGAATTGCTCTGGGTGGAGGTAACCCTGTGATGATAATGGGTGGATATAACCCTAGTAACAAAAATTAGCATATGGTGGAAGGAACAATATAATAAGTTGGATGGAACCTATACTACTATTATTATTGCACACTCTTACATTCTTCAAGACATGGTTTAGTTGAAATTGTAAGTCTCAGAAATTTATATTTACTATAACTTTCAACTAAAGCCTTCGCAAATAAAATAACCTGAGCTGTCCTATGATAAGCTATGCATCTATATAATTGCATTTTGTGTGTTGGCTAGCGGAGCATGGTTTTTCGTGCTCACACTCACTCACTCAATTAACTCAAAACCAGTGGAGCAAGATCACTATGCATATACGATGCTCCTAGACCCGATGGTGATGAACATGGAGGAAGTTAGGATGATCTCTAGTGACATAGTTCATGTCCCAGTTAGGCAGACTTTGATAGTGAGTGTGTACACATATATTACTTGAGCTTGCTTAATATCTGTTGTACACTTTTGATTCGTATTCGCTTGACTGTGGCAGATTAAGGCCTCACCTTTTGATTATAGCTTCCACTTTCACTTTTGTAATGCTTTTGGCCCGATCAATCCTTATGTAAACTCTACCCAATGTGTATTATTTAAATTCTAATATATAATATCAATGAATGGTATGGTTCATACGATGTATGAAATGATTCAACAATGTATCTGTGAGCACGATCTACTAATCTAGGGAATAGTGTAGTGGATTCACAGGAGATTCTAGATTCGCGAAATCCAAGATCCGACGGCACTGGTATCAGAGCATACGACTATAGGGTAAAGAGCCTTAGCTAGAATGGCCGTTAACTAAGGACATGGGACTTATTTTTGAAAACTAAGCAACAGATTTACCAAAATATAGCTTACTACTGCATCTACTTGCCACTCCTAGTTCTGGACTTGTCTTCTCTTCTTTATATCTTTAAAATGGTTACTTACACTCCTTTGCTTTAAACTATAGATGACTGGATCAGTAGCAGATAGTCTGTGGTATTGCTTCACTCATGGTGAAGAGGAAGGCAAATTTGCCAACATCCTGCACAAGTCGATGTAGTATTTGGGTTACAATTACCAACCTATCTTTTGGGGCTGAAAGACCCACAAAGGAAGTAGGGAGTCTTGGATAATGGGGGTCTTCGTATATGCTTGGGAAGGTGAGTACAAACCTCACACCTTCACGAGCCTTCACAGGAGGAGTATGATAGGAACGGGGTCCCAATCCTCCAACAGGTTCTGGATATGTTCGATTTGGTGAAGGCGCGGCACAAATCGATCCGGCTTCCGAACAACACGTTCCGAACCCCGCAATCGCAGCACCACGTCTCCTCAGGTTATCAACCGTGCGCAGCCCGGTTGACCTTGCCAAGAAGGCTAATCCTCGCCTGTGAATCGAAAACACAAGCAAGAACAAGGAAAAACACAACTGAATTGCAGATGTATTGATTTAGCACTCGAAAGTTGAGGTCTCACAAACCGATGAACGACGAAACTGTTCAAAGACAGAATAATCTAAGCAAAACCTAAACCCTAATGGTGGGGGTGGCAGCTGGATATAGAGTGAGGGGCGTGCAAAACCCATGGATGCGCTCTAATGGGCTCCAACACGATACAAAGCCGAACGGCCCAAAAGACGGTGGCGCAGCACCCTAATAGATTCAAAACACCCAATTGTTTCGATGATTCCTGTTGACTCAGAAGGAATTTTGACATGGGACTAGATCCATTGGAAAGGTTTCCTTCTCAGCTTTCCATCTATATGTAGAACGTCCAAAACGGAGCCTGGATGCGATCTGGGCATCCGTTTTAGTGCGGCCTGGTCCTGGACTCCGAATTGGATTCGAAGTCGGCTTGAGTTGGGCCTCCAACATGATTTGACCGCCCTTGCTGGACTTGTGCACCTCGTAGCCCTTCTCCAAGTACTTCCTGGTCCTCTCCATGGTTCCTAATCATAATTAAATCATTAGGTAGCAATCGATTCTCAAATGAACAAAAAGAAGTACTTAGGAACGAGCTCACCTGTAAATTCAATTGTCGGGCGCGAGCTCTAGTGATTGGTCCTTGAATGTCAAGTGGAGGAGTGTTGTGTGTATCCGAAGAAGTGATGTCCTCATCATCCTCCCCCTCTTGAAGCGGAGTCGTCCTCAACTCAGCCTCATCTTCTTCTCCCAAGTATGGCTTCAAATCTGAAATGTTAAAGGTGGGACTAACCCCAAACTCGGGAGGCAACTTAAGTTTATATGCATTATCATTTATCTTCTCAACTATCTTAAAAGGACCAGCAGCTCTAGGCATCAATTTTGACTTTCTTAACTCAGGAAATCTATCCTTTCTCAAGTGCAACCAAACAAAATCACCCGGTTCAAGTTTAACTCCCTTTCTACCTTTACTACCAGTAATCCTATATTTTTCATTCATCTTTTCAATGTTTGCCTTAGTAGTCTCATGCATTTTGACTATAAAATCAGCACGCTCCTTAGCATCATTACGAACTCTCTCACTAGTAGGCAAAGGTAAAATATCAATAGGGGCACGGGGATTGAATCCATACACTACCTGAAAAGGACTTACCTTGGTGGTGGAGTGTTCCGCTCGATTATATGCGAACTCAACATGCGGCAAACACTCTTCCCACAGCTTCAAATTGTTCTTCAAAACAGCTCTCAACATGGTAGACAATGTGCGGTTCACCACCTCGGTTTGGCCATCAGTTTGTGGGTGACATGTTGTAGAGAACAACAACTTTGTACCCAACTTGTTCCATAGAGTACACCAAAAGTGACTCAAGAACTTGGCATCACGATATGAAACAATAGTAGAAGGCATACCATGCAAACGAACTATCTCTTTGAAAAAGAGGTCAGCAATATGAACGACATCATCGGTTTTATGACATGGTATAAAGTGAGCCATCTTAGAAAAGCGATCCACAACAACAAAAATGCTATCCCTCCCCCTCTTAGTCCTGGGCAATCCTAAAACAAAGTCCATAGAAATATCTGCCCATGAAATAGAAGGAACAGGAAGAGGCATATATAAACCATGTGGATTCAAGCGAGACTTAGCTTTTTGACATGTAGTGCAGCGAGCCACAAACCGCTCAACATCTCGCCTCATCTTTGGCCAAAAGAAGTGTGTGGCCAGAACGTCCTCCGTCTTCTTAGCACCAAAATGTCCCATCAAACCGCCTCCATGCGCCTCTTGCAACAACAAAAGACGAACAGATCCAACTGGAATGCATAGGCGGTTAGCTCTAAACAAAAACCCATCATTGATCACGAATTTATTCCATGCTTGTCCCTCTTTACAATGCAACAACACACCCTTAAAATCAGCATCAAAAGCATATTGTCCTTTAATAGTTTCAAGACCAAAAATGCGACAATCAAGTTGAGACAACATGGTATAGCGTCGAGACAAAGCATCAGCAATCACATTATCCTTCCCTTTCTTGTGTTTAATGACATAAGGAAAAGATTCAATAAATTCAACCCACTTAGCATGTCTACGATTCAAATTGGTTTGACTACGAATATGCTTAAGTGATTCATGATCGGAATGAATGACAAATTCTTTAGGCCATAAATAGTGTTGCCACGTCTCTAAAAAACGAACAAGAGCATACAATTCTTTATCATACGTGGAATAATTAAGAGCAGGACCATTCAATTTTTCACTATAGTAGGCAACAGGTTTGCCTTCCTGCATCAAAACACCACCAATACCAATTCCGCTAGCATCACATTCCAGCTCAAAAGTCTTACCAAAATCCGGAAGTTGGAGCAATGGTGCGTGTGTAAGCTTGTCCTTCAAAAGATTAAAGGACTCCTCTTGTGATGGCCCCAAATGGAACACGACTCCCTTCTTTGTCAACTCAATCAACGGTGTCGCAATGGTGCTGAATTCCTTGACAAAGCGGTGATAAAATCCTGTAAGGCCAAGAAAACTCCGCACTTGGGAGACCGTTGTGGGCGTGGGCCAACTCCATATCGCCTCCACCTTGGCTCTATCAACCTCAATTCCCTGTGGAGTCACAACATAGCCAAGAAAAGAGACTCGATCCGTACAAAAGGTGCACTTCTCAAGGTTACCAAACAAACGTGCATCTCTCAAAGCATTAAAAACAGCACGTAAGTAATTCAAATGTTCATCCATGGACTTGCTATAAATCAAGATATCATCAAAGTAAACTACCACAAATTTGCCAATGAAAGCACGTAAAACCTCGTTTATTAATCTCATGAAAGTGCTAGGTGCATTAGTTAAACCAAAAGTCATGACTAACCACTCATACAAGCCGAACTTAGTTTTAAAAGCAGTTTTCCATTCATCGCCAAGTTTCATTCTTATTTGGTGGTATCCACTACGCAAGTCAATCTTTGTGAAAATTATAGCACCACACAACTCATCAAGCATGTCGTCTAGCCTGGGAATAGGATGACGATACCTTATAGTAATGTTGTTAATGGCTCTACAATCTACACACATACGCCAAGAACCATCATTTTTTTGGGAACCAAAAGAATAGGAACAGCACAAGGACTAAGGCTCTCACGTACGTACCCACGGTCCAAAAGGTCTTGGACTTGTCGCTGAATCTCCTTAGTCTCTTCGGGATTGGTCCTGTGCGCCGCACGGTTTGGCAAACTCGCTCCAGGGATCAAGTCAATCTGGTGCTCAATCCCTTGAATGGGTGGAAGTCCTAGAGGTATCTCATCAGGGAAAACATCTCTAAACTCCTGCAAAAGGTTAGTGACAGGAGCAGGCAAAGTGCAAGGCATATTATCAAGAGAAAATAAAGCATCTTTGCACACAAAAGCATAGCATATATCATTAACATCATCAATTGCAGCAAGGTCTAATTTTGTGGCAAGCATAACAGAATTTTTCAAATAGATTACTTGCTGTTTTTTAGATTTATCATGTTCCTTTGAATCATTAGCAGCAGCAGCTCTCTCCCTATCGGCCTCTATAATCTCAGCTGGGGTCAAAGGCAGTAAAGTAACTTTCTTTCCCTTATGCATAAAAGTGTATTTGTTATTACTACCATGGTGTAAAGCATCATTATTAAATTTCCAAGGTCGACCCAATAAAAGAGATCATGCTTGCATGGGAACCACATCACAATCAACATGATCAGCATAACCACCAATGGAAAAATGGACTCGGCATGTTTGCGTTACCTTAGCTTTTCCAGAGTCATTTAACCACTGAATATGGTATGGATGTGGATGCGGTCGCGTGGTCAAGCCAAGCTTCTTGACCAAATCAGAACTCACCAAGTTATTGCAGCTTCCTCCATCAATGATGACATGTGCGCGTCAGTTCTTGATTGCGAAGAAAGTCTGAAATAAATTATGGCATTGAAGCTTATCGGGTTGTTGTACCTGTGTGCTGAGGACTCGCTGCACAATGATGCTCCGTAGCGTCGCTGTGGACACCCCACCAAGGACCAGGTCATCATCACCACCACCATTGTCATCCGAGGCAGCAGCAACATCATCATCCTCCTCGACATCCGAAGTGCTGATGTAGCCTCCATCTTCTGTGGCAATGTATGCCCGTTGGCTAGGGCAATTCTTTTGCACATGACCAAGCCCATGGCAGCGGTGGCACTGAATGTCAGAGGAGCGGCCCGTTGAAGCCACGGAAGAACTCTTGGCTGGATCCTGCAAAGAATTTTTTGTAGAATCTGCAAGGCATGTCGTGGAAGGTGGCTTCGGTGGCGCTGCTGCAATCTTGTTCACAGGTGGTGGAGGAGAACAAAAACTCAAAGAAGACTTAGGCAGTCCCATTGATGTAGTTGTTCGCGGCGTGTAGAAGGGTCGTTCGGTGCTTGCCTTCGCTGATTCCTTGCGTCCCTGCAATTCTTTTTCTGCAAGCATAGCAAGCTGGAACAACTGGTTGACAGTAGTAAAATCTTTATAATCAACAATGTCCTGAATTTCATGCCGTAACCCCCCGTAGAAACGACAAATCTTATCCTCCGTTTCCTCAATAACCCCACAACGCACCATACCCTTTTGAAGCTCAGCGTAATAGTCCTGAACAGAGCTATCACCTTGTTCTAAGCGCTGCAATTTTTTTTCTCAAATCACGTTTATATGAGGGAGGAACAAAACGATTACGCATAGCTTCTTTTAACCACTCCCATGTATCAGGTTGTAAGCGCATGGTACCCAGTTCATTCCACCAGATAATAGCAAAGTCCTTAAACTCACTAGTAGCTTGTCTAACTCTATGTTGATCAGGAACCAAGTGAGAATTAAACTTCTGCTCTACCGTCATCTCCCAATCAAGATATATTTCAGCATCATAAAGACCAGAAAAAGATGGAATGGTAAACTTGACTTTAGCAAAGGGGTTGTCGTTACCATGATGGTTCTGGTTATTACCTCCCATACCATGTCGGTTTTGCTGAAGACGCCGACGTAGTCGTGCATCTTGTATCGCCCGCTGATCAATGTTGCCATCCGCATCATACACTGTGTCATCATCATGATGATGGTCGTCATTGACAGGTGGCAGGCATGCCTCCAATGTATCCATCCGACCAGTGAGCTCAGCCATCCGCCGCTCCACCTGCTCAATGCCTTTCGTGGTGTTCAACTGGGCAATGGTGGCGACGATGGTGTCCATTCTCACACCGAGATTGTAGCTGGGCGCGACTAACACACTTGTTGAAATCGCCTGGTGTCCCGTCCCCTTCGTCTCCTGCCATGGTTAGTGGAAACACAGGGAAAACAAAAGGATTATCCCTATCAACTACACATTAAGGGCAGTGGTAACCCACAAAGAAAGTGGCTTACCAAGCTCTTACAAGTGTTCTTACCAAAGCAAGGCAAAGGATACCTGGAGAGTGTGATCCGGCGATTGCAAGGGTCAAAAACTGTGCTATCCGAAAGTAGGTATATGGAGATTGGCTGGCCAAATATGTTAGTGGAACACAAATCAATAACAGATAGTAATGCTGAATAAATGTCCAAAGCACTGGTCCTAGTTGCTGGTCTAAATGTGTCCTATATCAGTTATGATATGATGAACAAGGAGTCAAGACCAGAATAGTAAAGCAAAGACATCAACAAAGATGGCCAGGCAATGAGAAACTTAATTCAGCATAAGCACAAAACAAATGAAGCTCTGTCACCTAAAACTGTGCTCTGTCACGGTTGTTTTTCTTGTCACGGATAGCACTCTCAGCACTATAACCCCAGGTGCCGAAATTTTTATTTTTTATTTTTTCTTTTTTCACAAAGCAGAGCATAAAAATAGGAACCACACAAAGTTTCACCTCAATCTAATGTAAGGTGTGGCCTACAGAAAATGATGAATGTGCTGTAAATTCTGTGATGAAATTTTGGAGCTAGAGTACTGAACTTTCCAGGCCGAATTTGGGCAAAATAAATTTGCCAAACCTGGCAAAGCAGAGGAGTTTCGGATGCACAATTCAATTTCACCCAATTTGGAAAAAAAATTCGCTGATTTCGAGTCCATATGAGAAAGTTACGGCCGTTTGAAGGAGGGCCTCCGAGTTATGGTTGCTGTGGAGGTCGAAACGAAATCGGGTGGAGGAAATTGGTGGAAATTGGGGGCGGAAGCTCAGGGAAAGGTGGGGGATGGTGCTGGATGATCACGAGACACAATGGATGACTCAAAAACAGAGGGTGGGATATGGGTGGGAAAACAAAAGTTGACGGCTAGGGTTTGTATGAGAGGTAGCGGAAGCAAGACAACCCGAAACAAAACACGATCTAAACCAGCAACACAACTCAACTAAGGACACAAACTCAACACTACGGACTCTGAAATAAAATTGTGCAAAAGGCTAAATGAGATCTGGGACAGGAAACAACCTATGACTACAATTTTTTTGTAGGGCTTTTTCTTAGACTCTAGGATGAAATCGAAAACAACAAAGGTAGGGTAAACTCGAACCTGAAGGAACACCTGAAGCTCTGATTACCACTTGATAGGAACGGGGTCCTGATCTTCCAACAGGTTCTGGATATGTTCGATTTGGTGGAGGCGCGACACAAATCGATCCGGCTTCTGGCTTCCGAACAACAAGTTCCGAACCCCGCAATCGCAGCACCACGTCTCCTCAGGTTATCAACCGTGCGCAGCCCGGTTGACCTCGCCAAGAAGGCTAATCCTTGCCTGCAAATCGAAGAACACAAGCAAGAACAAGGAAGAACACAACTGAATTGCAGATGTATTGATTTAGCACTCGAAAGTTGGGGTCTCACAAACCGATGAACGGCGAAACTGTTCAAAGACAGAATAATCTAAGCAAAACCCAAACCCTAATGGTGGGGGTGGCAGCTAGATATAGAGGAGTGAGGGGCATGCAAAACCCCTGGACGCGCCTAATGGGCTCCAACACGATACAAAGCCGAACAGCCCAAAAGACGGTGGCGCAGCACCCTGACAGATTCTGAATGCCCAATTGTTTTGATGATTCCCGTTGACTCAGAAGGAATTTTGACATGGGACCAGAGCCATTGGAAAGGTCGCCTTCTCAGCTTTCCATCCATTTGTAGAACGTCCAAAACAGAGCCCGGATGCGATCTGGGTGTCCATTTTAATGTGGCCTAGTCCTGGACTCCGAATTGGATTCGAAGTCGGCTTGAGTTGGGCCTCCAACATAATTCGACCGCCCTTGCTGGACTTGTGCACCTCGTAGCCCTTTTCCAAGTACTTCCTAGTCCTCTCCATGGTTCCTAATCATAATTAAATCATTAGGTAGCAATCGATTCTCAAATCAACAAAAAGAAGTACTTAGGAACAAGCTCACCTGTAAATTCAATTGTCGGGCGCGAGCTCTAGTGATTGGTCCTTGAATGTCAAGTGGAGGAGTGTTGTGTGTATCCGAAGAAGTGATGTCCTCATCAGAGTACTTCCACTAATGACCTCCAGGACATCGCTCGTTTGGCCTTTGTTTGCTTGTGTGAGATTCATGAGGCTGCCATGCTGATGTCCCTATTCTGCTACTACTCATTCTACTGGAAGGGAGGACACCATTGCGAGATGTCATTTCAGTCACTGAGGATGATCCATTCTTGACACACCAGGTCTAGTGCACTTGAGCTATGGAGGCCACTTACATCAAGGTGTTGGATGAGATCGCCAACATTTATCGTCAACTATAGCTAGGTTGAGACTCTTCATGTATAGCTTGCTAAGTGCGAGAAGGCACTGGTTGTGGTGGAAAGTGAGAAGGCTACCAGCATACCGAGCTCGAGTGAACTAAGTGGCAGCTGCAATTCATGCTCCAGCACCTACCAGACCTAAAATCATCCCCACCAATCCCGCTCTGACTCGACCTAATACTGGAGGACTCTATTTGAGGATCACCACACGTAAGAGTGTGCAGTGCCCTAATCTATCGATCATCATCAATCTTGGGGACACCTGCCAAGAACATAGTCACAATCACTCTCGTTCCCCCTCTAGCTCACCCAGCTACAGTCGCAGCTGCTCCCCGTTCCTGCTCACCTGGCAACAGTACCACTTGCCCTGGAGCTAGTTTTATGAAGTAGACAAACTCGAGTATTAGACTAGTAAAGTGCTTGCTAGGAGCAACATTTTGGGTAGTAAGCACTAACCCTTGTATTAGCAGTATATGATGTAACATATATGGTATTATACCTAAAGTAGTTGTAGATGTGATATGGCTAAGCATAGCTTATGTGTTATGTGCTAGTTGTCATGTAACCAATTACTATGAATGGCTATGGCCACAGTTGGCTTTGTATTTTATTTTGTTTTACCATTTGTCTTATTCGAATGGTTTTTGTATGCTTTTGAGGGCTAATCAACCATCCTATTTAAAACTTTATTGTTGAATGAGATTGTTGTCCGTAGATGGCCCCAAAAAGAGTCACCAGAGCATAAGCTAATGCCAATTAGGAAGCACACACCGTAGGACGTGGGAGAGGTCATGGACCTAACCTTCCTCCCCCACCAGTCAACCCCACCATGGCAGAAGTTATGGCTCAGCAAATCCAAATTCTGCAAGCCATTTTCACTGGACAATAAGCTAATGCCACCAACCGCAACTCTAAGTTGGCTGATTTCCTAAGGACTCAACCATTAACTTTCTCTTCAGCTGATGAGCCACTTGAAGCTGAAGATTGGCTTCGTGACACCAAGAAGAAGCTTTGACTTGTCAATGTGCTAAAGAAGACAAGGTAATATTTGCCACCCATTAGCTCAAAGGGACAATAGCTACTTGGTGAGAAAACTATTTGGCCGACCGAGGTGGAGAAAGCCCCATGGCTGAGAAAGCCTCTGAGGAAGTAGAGGAAGAGTATGAAGAACAAGAAGGAGCTGAAAAAGTCACAGAAGCTAAAGAAGAAGAGGAGGTAGCTAACCATGCTGCCGGGCTATCCCTTGGAGAGAATTCAAGATCACTTTCATGACTAACTTTGTGCCCACAAGAATCATGTGAATGAAGAAGAATGAATTCAAAGCATTAAAGCAAGGGAACATGTCGGTCAGCGAATACCTTACCATGTTTAATCAGTCTGTCTACTACACACTCAGAGATGTAGTAGATGAGGAGGAGAAGATCGACCGATTCATGAAGAATTTTCTAGTTTCCATCATCTCATCAACAACACTCTTATTTTGGAGAACGAAAGAAGTAATATGGAAGCCAGTCGTAAATGCAAGATGGCTACCTAAAGGCCACATGGAGGCTATCTCCAAAGATTTCATGGAAATCCTTCCTTCCTAAGGCCAACAGCCATCCTACCACCAAGAGTTTCAATCCCAGCACTCCATCCAATTGGTAGTGTGCTCTGTACTCCACGCCCTACAAGCCAGCATGCTGGAACAAACCTTGCTACCAACCTTAATTGCTTTATCTATGGATACAAAGGGTATTTTGCCAACCTTGTTCGCATCGACAGCACGTGGCCAGGCATCAGCTACTAATAAAGGAAATCATACCCCTCTGACAACCAGGATAGCCCTGACACCAAATCATGGCCTAGTGAACCATATCGCAGCCAAAGAAGCCCAGGAAGCTTCAAAAGTTCTAATGGGTACGTTCTTTGTCAAGTCAGTACCTGCACATGTTCTCTTTGATTCTGGGGCTTCATATTCTTTCATAGCAAGGAAGTATGTTGTGGAACTTGAGTTTCCAACCTATAAGTTAAAGAAACCTGTAGTACTTAGTTCACCCGGGGACCTATAACTACCATATTAGTAAGCCCTAGGGTAGAAATTGCTATATAAGATTTTGGATTCCTAGCAGACTTGATGGTATTAAATTCCTAGACATTGAATATCATTCTAGGAATAGATTGGATGGAAATATATCAAGGGGTAATAAACTATTCCATTAGAAAAGTGAGCTTGACCAAGTGCCCTGGATTAATGATGGAAGTTAATGTAGACCATCCCTATCAGCGAGGTCATGCAATCCACTATTTGGTGGATGTGCCTCTAAAAGGAATTATTGTAGTACAAGATTACCTAGAAGAATTCCTAGAAGTGTGCCATACATGCCACCAGACCAAGACATAGAGTTTGTCATTGACTTGAAGCCTAGAATAGCCTCAATCGCCAAATGACCATATAGAATGGTAGTCGATGAGCTTGAAGAGCTAAAGAATCAAGTTAATGAAATGCAAGACAAGGGTTTCATTAGGCCGAGCTCCTCACCTTGGGGTTCACCAGTATTTTTCGTAAGGAAGAAAGATGGTACAACCAAAATGTGTGTGGACTATACTGCCCTGAGTAAAGTAACAATTAAAAATAAATATCCTTTGCCCTGCATAGATGACTTGTTTGACCAACTCTCTTGAGCCACAATGTTCTCCAAGATAGACTTGTGGTCAAGATACCACCAGTTAAAAGTCAGGGTTGAATATATTTCTAAATCAGCATTCACTACCTCGTATGGCCTATACGAGTTTATGGTCATGTCTTTCGGTTTGATAAATGCTCCAACCTATTTCATGAACCTCTTGAATAGGTATTCATGGGATACCTAGACAAATTTGTGGTAATATTCATTGATGACATTCTTATCTATTTCAAAGATGTAGAAGAACATGTCATTCATCTATAGTTAGTGCTGGAAAAGCTTAAAGAACACCAGTTGTACACCAAGTATAGTAAGTGTGAGTTCTAGCTACATGATATTAGTTTCCTTGGACATATCGTGTTAGTTGGAGGAGTATCCGTCGATATCGCTAAGGTAGATGTTGTCCTAGAATGGAAGCAGCCTACCTTAGTGACTGAACTATGGAGTTTCTTTGGATTATCCAGATATTATAGATGGTTTATTGAAGGATTCTCAAAGATTACCAAACCATTAACCCACCTACTCAAGAAGGAGAAAAGGTATGAATGAACAGAAGCTTATGAAGAGAGTTTTCAAGAATTAAAGAAGAGACTAACCTCTACCCTTGTGTTAGTTCTACCAGATATACGTAAGGATTTTGAAGTATAATGTGATGCCTAACGCCAAGATTTGGGGTATGTACTCATGCAAGGAGGAAAGGTCGTGGCATATGCATCAACACAGCTCTGCCCTCATGAAGAGAATTATCCAACCCATGACATGAAATTAGCTTTAGTGGTGCATGCCCTGAAAATCTAGCATCACTACTTGATTGATAATCATTGTGACATATACACTGACCACAAGAGCCTCAAGTACATCTTTACACAATAATATCTCAACATGAGGTAAAGGAGATGGCTAGAAATAATCAAAGACTATGATTTAGACATCCACTACCATCCTAGAACAGCAAACATAATGGCTAATGCC
This sequence comes from Dendrocalamus latiflorus, assembly GCA_017311315.1. Lineage (NCBI taxonomy): Eukaryota > Viridiplantae > Streptophyta > Magnoliopsida > Poales > Poaceae > Dendrocalamus > Dendrocalamus latiflorus. Next base: position 20,167,875 of record CM029658.1, read on the forward strand.
CTGAGCTGCAAATCATATTGCAACAATGTTATGATCCAAGAAAAGCATCCTAGGCTCTATAAGGAGTTGAAAGCACTCAATCTGGAGATAGTAAAGCAATGCACCATATCTACAATGGAGATATAGCCAACCCTAGAAGATCAAATTAAGGCCACCCAGAAGGGAAATTCGAGTGTCTAGTGATTCAACCACCTCATGGCTAAGGGAAAAGCCTCAAGATGATCGAAGATTGGAATCTCAACACAAATTAAATTCATGTTCAAATTCAAACATGATTCATGATATGGATCCACCTAGCAAGCTAGCTGAACCCCGTTGCTTTGGCCCTGATCTATCACGATACGCCTTGTTGAATGCCCTCTCCAAGATAAGCCTTCTCCCACGCATACCGCAGCACGTGAATGAAGGGTAGTGAAACCGAAGTTTCAGTGAGTAGAATCCAACACCACAATTAGATTCAACACACCAAGAGCAATTCCTCGATGGAAATCTCAAGAACACTCCAACAATGGCCACCAAACCACGGTGATTTTCTAGTTTCTATTTCTCAATTCATAACCTGAGTTACAATGGGGCTAAGGACCTATCCTTATATTTGTGCACAATGCATGGCCTTGATTACAACTCACGCACTACTTGGCCTAAGGCTGAAACAAACTCCAATACGAACTAAAAAGAAAATACCTAAACTGCTACCTCTGGTTTCTCTCTCAATTTGCAACTTTACCGTGAGGATTCCATGGCTGGCACCTTATTCATTGTGTGGGGCTTCAAAATAGCTTTCCAACGAGTCCAAGAACACCCAAATCGGACTCCGTTTGTGAAAGTTATGGACGTTTTAGTATCGGTCTTGCCAGCTGTCCCAATCTGAGTCCGAATCGGTTTCAAATCTTTATATGTTTTGTTTTCTTGTTCAAGGGGCTTCCAAATCCATTTGGAACCTGAAAAAGAGTCTTTCTTAACCTTTAGAAAGTCATGGTGTGGTCGGATTTTACCCTTACTTGCATTATAATACTTGAACTCTTTATGTTTGGCAAGTCTCGCGCGTCTCTCCGGACAGCTCATGCAGCATCCAATGAAATTGCCATAACTTTGTGTAGGAAACTCCAAATCAAGTGCCATTTGATTCGTTGGAAAATAGACTTCATTAGATTTCCAAATATATCTTTTTTGCACATTAGAAACCTCAGAATTAGTATTCATAGCTTCTTGAACATTGTGCACAGAACTGCAAACACTAACCAAAGGTGTAGTGCTACTTGGTGCCACATCATCCTTTCCTCCTTGAAGCAAAGCCGTCCTCGGCTTTGGGGTAATCTTGGGAGCTTGCTTCTTCTTAACTGTAATTTCTTCATCAACATGAATAGCACTCTCCAATTTTGGTTTCAACACATGCTTCTTTCCCCCATGTATAAAAGTGTATGTGTTGGACCGGCCCTCGTGCGTAGCATTGCGATCATATTGCCATGGTCTTCCCAACAATAACCCACATACATCCATTGGAACTACGTCGCAATCTACCTTGTCAACATAATCACCAACAACAAACCGAACTCGCACCTTATGAGTTATCTTTAGCCTTCCGGAGTTGTGTAGCCACTCCACATGATGTGGTTGAGGATGCCTCCACGTGAATAGCCCTAAAGCATACACCAAATTTTTGCTAATCACATTGGTATAACTCCCACCATCTATGATCAACTTGCATGCTTTATCTTTGATCTTGCACTCCGCTTGGAAAACACTCCATCGCTGTCCTTTTGTTTCAGTTTCTTTACTTTGCACCTTTCGGACCAAAAGATTAACACCATTCAATTCTGGATCACAATAGATAACATCCTCCTTGGAATCATCGGATTTTTCACTTTCAGAATCACTACTAGAAGTTGTTGAAGCATAGCCATCTTTAGTGAGAAGCACTCTTCGTTGATTTGGATAATCACGCATCATATGACCTCTTCCCTTGCACTTGAAACACTCAATTTCTCTAGCATGAGCATTAGAAGGCAAACTAGAATCAGTTTTAGTTGCTTCTTTACCTCTGTTGCTTGCCTCCTTTGAAAGAGCACCATTTGAACAGCTTGATATCGCCACTTTGTAGTGTGAACCCACATCATCGTCTTGCTGTGATGAACACCTCCATGACTTTGTTTGGGCATTGGCATGTCCATCTTTGGCTTGTTTGCGCTTCAATTGTTGTTCAGCACGTTCGGCTTGCTGCACCAAGTCTTGAATGTTGTAGTAATGGACCATCTTCACCCTATCTTGCACATTCTCATTCAACCCATTAAAGAAACATGCCATAGTAGCCTCATCATGCTCCTCTGTTCCTGTACGGATTATCAACATCTCCATCTCTTTATAATATTCATCAACACTAGAATTACCTTGGCGTAGTTGTTGTAGCCGGTTGTACAAGGTCCTAGTGTAGTGTGCTGGGACAAAATGCCGCCTCAAAATATTCTTCAATTGTACCCAAGTATCCGGACGAGCTCCTACGCGACACAATTGATTCCACCAAACAAAAGCATATTCGGTGAACTCAATTGTCGTCAATCGAATCTTCTTATCCTCAGTATAGTGATGACTGTCAAAAATTTGTTCGACACGCATCTCCCAATCCAAGTACTCCTCCGGTTCAGCTTTACCATTAAATGATGGGATAGAAATTTTTACCGCCCAATTCCATCATCCACGGCAACATGCTGAGCAAACCCGACACCGTCACGCATACCTCCACCATGGGCAGCACCTCTGCCACGCATGTCCCTACCACGGTCAGCACCACAGTAGTTCCGAGCATGGCGCGGTTGTGGAGCAAAGCCCACTGCACCATCAAAGATCTCCTCGTGTTCGTCGTCTTCATATGGTTCACACCGTTCGGGATATTGAGGTCCCCGTTCAGCATGCTGAAATTGTGGTGGTTGGTTGCGTAGCGCCTCCGTCAAAGCATCAATTCGCACCCCAAATCATCAACCTTGCCTTCAAGCTTTCGGTGACACCTTAAGAAGTAGTCATGTGTCGCTTTAAGCCCGTGTCGCACCTTGGGCAGCAAAGACGCCGCATATTGGGGCACCTCCCCGATTGGCTCGGCATGATTATATCGCGCCTTGCCATCTTCAATCTTCATAGAACCCGCCATTAAAAAAATTCAGCAACAACGTACCGTGATCAACCACGCTCTGATACCAAGATGATGCGGATCCACCTAGCAAGCTAGCTGAACCCCGTTGCTTTGGCCCTGATCTTTCACGATACGCCTCGTTGAATGCCCTCTCCAAGATAAGCCTTCTCCCACGCACACCGCAGCACGTGAACGAAGGGTAGAGAAGCCGAAGTTTCAGCAAGTAGAATCCAACACCACAATTGGATTCAACACACCAAGAACAATTCCTCGATGGAAATCTCAAGAACACTCCAACAATGGCCACCAAACCATGGTGATTTTCTGGTTTCTATTTCTCAATTCATAACCTGAGTTACAATGGGGCTAAGGCCCTGGCCTTATATTGGTGCACAATGCACGGCCTTGATTACAACTCACGCACTACTTGGCCTAAGGCTGAAACAAACTCCAATACGAACTAAAAAGGAAATACCTAAACTGCTACCTCTGGTTTCTCTCTCACTTTGTGACTTTACCGTGAGGATTCCATAGCTGGCACCTCATTCATTGTGTGGGGCTTTAAAATAACTTTCCAACGAGTCCAAAAACGCCCAAATCGGACTCCGTTTGTGAAAGTTATGGACGTTTTTGTATTGGTCTTGCCAGCTGTCCCAATCCGAGTCCGAATCGGTTTCAAATCTTTATATGTTTTGTTTTCTTGTTCAAGGGGCATCCAAATCCATTTGGAACCTGAAAAAGAGTCCTTCTTAACCTTTATAAAGTCATGGTGTGGTCGGATTTTACCCTTACTTGCATTGTAATACTTGGACTCTTTATGTTTGGCAAGTCTTGCGTGTCTCTCTGGACAGCTCGTGCAGCATGCAATAAAATTGCCATAACTTTGTGTAGGACGCTCCAAATCAAGTGTCGTTTGATTCGTTGGAAAATAGACTTCATTAGCTTTCCAAATATATCTTTTGTGCACATTAGAAACCTTAGAATTGGTATTCAAAGTTTCTTAAACATTGTGCACAGAACTGCAAGCTCTAACCAAAGTTGTAGTGCTACTTGGTGCCACATCAATTCATGTTCAAATTCAAAGAAAAAATCCAAAAATTAGCAAATAATATTTTGGGTTTGGCCCATTTGGCCCTTGGCCCACTTCCCCCTCTTCTTTTTCCCTGTTCGATCACACCGCACCCGATGCCTCTGCTCATGCGCTGGTTGTGCCCTCGCTGCGCCAGCATCGACCCACCTAGTGCTCCACTTTACTCCGGCCATGCCTGACCTCTGCCAACACATGCATGTGTGCCACCTGACCCATTGCAACACCTTGTTGTGCTTCCATGTGTTGGGACTGCTCCTCCGTGCGCTGTGCAGTGCATGCGCCCTGGGCCGGCCGTGTAATGCAAAGCACCACTATAAGCTTCAACTGAGGCACTGAACCTCTGCATGTGTTTAGACCTAACTGCCTCGTCATCACCTGCATTGAAATGCATCACGATGCTAGCTGCCAAACTGACACCGTCCCTGCTACACCGTCGTGTCATTTTGACTTGCACTCCGATGACCGGCTGTGAAAGCCTCTTCCCCTCATACGCCAAATCCCTTCACCTCATCATGTGTGCGCCAACACCTCATCGCCCTCTGGCCACACCAAACTAGTTAGTACTTAGAACAAAAATTGCTTACTACAATAGTATTGGCTAGAAAATTTGTAGCAAAGCTTAGACATGCCTAGAATGACTTTAGGTTGGGTTAAATTTAAAAAATAATAATAATGAATATTTTAAATGTATTTTTTACTTTGGTGAGTCAAGAAGGTGTATAAATGGTTTTAGAAGAAAATATAAAAAACATGGTTTAGACTTGGGTAGTTGGTTAGGTGGTGGATGCTTGATGGCACAAGGTGTATGTGGAAAGACTGCCTAGATCAATTAAAGACCAGTCTGTGAGCTACTACAAAGACTCATCATATCGCCACAAGTCTAGTATAGGATAGACCTGGCTAAGTAATCTGTGAGGTCTCAACCATGGTTTCACTATAGGTTGAATGTGAATATGACGTAGGCCATGAAAAGTATTACACGACACAAGAAGGAGTCAAGATTCAGTGGATTCTTTATTAGGGTAAAATCTTAGTAACATTGTGACCAGGTCGACAACGTAGCAGTGTAAAGGCCTTATCATGATCTTCCAGCCGCACACTAAGGGAAGTTTGCTTATCTTGAAGCAATAAGGGATCATCATATCTTGTGCGTAAAGTTGTGCCACCTCCGCAGAGTGTATAAACTATCCTGGATAACTGTACCCATGGTCATGGGCAAGCTAAGTAAAGTTTTTCATAGATTAGACTTTGATTTCAAAAACTTGGTTTCAATTAGAAAAGATCTTTTGGAAAATGTGTTCCCTACCTACAAATGGACCCGACTGAACCCAATGATGGCCAATCAGAATCAACTTATTCAACTACTAGTCTAGAGCATCAATAAGCCCGCTCAACCTACTCATCCGCTACCACCACTAGCTCAGGCTCCACAATCCAGGTTATCAAAGTTCATGAGGATGCATCCTCCAACTTTCTCTAGCAGCATAGAACCTATGGATGCTGATGACTAGCTTCGTGCCATAGGAAAGAAGTTAGACATTATCCAATACAGTGACAAGAAGAGAGTTATGTTCACTTCTCATCAGTTGAACGAAACTGCTTTGGAGTGGTGGGACACTTTCACCACCACCCATGCCAATGTACAAGCTATCACTTAGATTGAGTTTGTGTAGAACTTTTGCAAAGCTCACATTCCCACTGGCACAATTACTATCAAGAAGGAAGAGTTCTAAGCACTACATCAAGGAGTATGTACAATGAATGAATACCAACTGGTGTGTTACACCCTAGATGATGTAGCCACTGATGAGGCAAGATAGGAGAGATTTTTGGAGGGTCTAAATGACAACATCTCAATGCAGTTGCTTTCCAACAACTATGCTGACTTTCATCAGCTTGTCAGTAAAGCCATTCACTAAGACAAGCATGTTGAGATGGAGAATCACAAGAGGAGGATGGCCACTCAAAAAGGCAATCCTGGAAATTTTCCCAAAGCTCGTGGTACCTCGCCACAGTCCAATAGCTCTAAGCCAGCAGCAACTGGGTACCTTTCTTGGCCACCCGCCCCAACCCTTAGGCAATCCACAGTATCCCTACTGGTGGGCAAGTGCAGAAGAGTACCACTTTGTCTAGTGGAGTGACTTGCTTCTATTGCAAAGAGACAGGATACTATGCCAAGTCCTGCCCCAAGAAGTTCCAAGCTGCAGGTAATGCTGGGTCATTAGGAGGTCAAAACCCAAGACAAGTTTTTAAGAAGCCCCAGAACTTCATCAAAGGATATGTGAATCATGTCACCACTAAGGAAGTCTAGGCTATACTAGACATCGTGTTGGGTATGTTTCTAGTAAACTCAGTACCAGCATCAATTCTATTTGATTCCAGCATTTCACATTCTTTCATGTCCAAAGTTTTTCCAAGAGTTGATTTGATTATAGGAGTACAATTCTAGCCAACCTAATATTTTGGAATCACAAGGATTGGACGTTATTCCTGGTATAAACTTGTTATCCAAAAATAGGGGATAAATAAATTGTGCCACTCAATCCATCGCGCTCACCAATGGTTAAGGATGGAAGCAACCTTCACAGCAGGAATCCCTGAAGTAGGAAAATGTATCTTTAACCATCTCCAAGTTCTAGAAGAAGTACTGGTCATGCCGGAATACCCAAATTATTTCCAGAAGACTTACCCAGAATGCCTTCAGATAGGAATATCGAGTTCATGATTGACCTAATCCTTGGTACCACACCAATCTCAAAAAGACCTTACCATATATCAGCTAATGAGTTAGCTAAGTTGAAGAAACAAACCTAAGAAATTGAGGATAAAGGCTATATTCAACCAAGTTCAGCACCTTGGGCAACACCTTTTCTCTTTGTTGAGAAGAAATATGGCAATATGAGAATATGTGTGGATTATAGAGCACTCAATAACACCACCATCAAGAACTAGTATCCATTGCCTAGAATTGATGTTTTTTTATCAGTTCAAGGGAGCTAGTATTTTCTCCAAGATAGACCTGAGATCAAGATACCACCAGCTGAAGATTTGAGAAGTGGATATACCTAGGATTGCATTTTCAACTCATTATGGATAGGGGTGGAAAACAGTAACGGATAATTTGTTTTATCCGATATTCGTATCCGAGAAAACACGAATGTGGTAAGCAAAATTCGTATTCGAAAACATTCGTATTCGTATTCGAGAATATTCGTATCCGGATTCGTATTCGAGACTATTCGATTCGTATTCGATCTGTTTCTAGAAGCCATAAAAATCCGTATAAATTTTGTGATTCAAAATTTGAATTTAGGCGGTTTAAAACCGGTAACCGGTCAAAAACTGGTGAAAATCGGCAAAACCGCTAGGAATCTGTTTTATCTGATATTCGTATCCGAGAAAATCCGTATTCGAAAATATCTGTATTCGTATTCGAATATATTTGTATTCGTATTTGAGAATATTCGAATTCATATTCGTATTCGTTTTAAAAATATGAATTCGTATTCGTATTTGAGACTATTCGACCGTATCCGATCTGTTTCCACTGCTAATTATGGATAGTACGAGTTCACAGTTATGTCCTTTGGACTAACAAATGCATCACCTTACTTCATGAGTATGATGAACAAGGTGTTCATAGAGTATTGAGATAAATTCATCGTGACTTCATTGATGATATTCTTATATACTCCAAAAATGAGAAAGAGCATGAAGACTACCTCAGAATAATTTTGGAAAACTCAGAGAACACCAGCTCTATACTAAAATCAGAAATGTGAATTTTAGCTAAGGAAGGTAGCTTTCCTCGGTCATATCGTGACAGTAGAAGGAATTGCAGTTGATCCTTCCAAAGTGGAAGCAACAATGGATTCGAAGTATCCTAGGTTTGTAATTGAGGTTAGGAGTTTTTTTGGACTTTGGATAGTATCAAAGCTTCATAGCAGGATTCTCTAAGATAGCTAAGCCTATGACTCAACTCCTAAATAAAGGAAAAGAAGTTCAATTGGATAAAAGCTTATGAGAAGAATTTTCAAACTCTTAAGAGCAAGTTGGTGTCAGCACTTGTCCTTGTTTTTCCATATGTACGCAAGGATTTTTGAGGTTTCCTATGATGCCTCCTGGCAAGGACTCAGTTGTGTTTTGGTACAAGAAGGCAAAGTAGTAGCCTATGCATGACCTCATGAGTGCAAATACCCCACTCATGGCTTAGAGTTAACAATTGTGGTTCATGCTTTGAAGATTTGGCAGCGTTATCCCTTTGGTAATTGCTGTGAAATCTACATAGACCACTAGAGTCTGAAGTATATTTTTCACCCAAGCAAAACTCAACTTGAGACAGTGAAGATGGTTAGAGCTGATCAAGGACTATGATCTTGGAATAAATTACCATCCGGAGATGCATGAAGTACAAATATTTATGCAAACTGCACAATGACAGAGGAGGTACAGACCCAACTTTAGGAGAAAGTTCCCCATCTTAACCTAAACCCAGTAATTCAACCCACCTTACCTGATCAAATTAGACCCCATATTTTTCCAAACATGAGTATTCTCTTAGCCCTAGAAATTCAACCCACCTTACCTGATCAAATTAGAGAAGCTCAAAAGATTAATGAGGACATCAAGGAGATAAGAAAGAACATGAGAAGAAAAAAAGGCATTGGTTTTAGTGAAGATGAACGTGGAACAGTTTAGTTCAAAAATCATATCTGTGTGCCAAATAATAAAGAGATTAAGGATATGATTATACAAGAAACTCATAAATCCTTTTACTCAATCCATCCAGGTTGTACCAAGATATACAGGACTTTAGTGAGAGATATTGGTGGGTTAACATGAAAAGAGAAATTGCTGAGTTTGTTGAAGCTTGTGACACTTGCTAAAAAGTTAAAGCAAAACATCAGAGACCTGCCAGATTATTGCAACCTTCGCCAATCCTAGATTGAAAGTAGAAAGAGATTGGCATGGATTTTATCACTGCATTTCCCAGGACTCAACCCGGTTATGCTCTATTTGGGTGGTTATAGATTGATTGACTAAGGAAAACCATTACATACCTGTCAAGATCACCTACTCTAGAAGCAAGTTAGTAGAACTGTACATGTCTAGAATTGTATGTCTGCATGGAGTTCCCAAGAAGATTGTGTCAGATTGAGGTAGTCATTTCACTTCTCGATTTTGGCAAAAGCTTCAAGAAGAGATATGGAGTAAGCTCAAATTCAATACAGCTTATCATCCCTAGACCGATGGCCAAACAGAGTGAATAAATCATGTTTTGGAGGATACGTTGAGGGCTTGCACTCTAGATTTTGGCACAAGTTGGGACCACACTTTGCCCTATGCTGAATTCTCCTACAACAACAATTATCAGGCCAGTCTCTATATGGCACCCTTCAAAGCGCTATATAGTAGAAAATGCAGAACACCTTTATGTGGGAGTAACCTAAAGGACATCAAGACCATGTGACCAATCTACTTCAAGATTCTGAGGAGAAGGTGAGAAACATCAAGGATGGATTGAAGATAGCATAGTCCCAACAGAAGAGCTATGCTGACAATCATCACTGAGACTTGACTTTTAGAGTGGGAGACTTTGTTTACCTCGGAGTGTCTCTGCTCAGAGGACTCAAGAGGTTTTAGACCAAGCGAAAACTTGCACAAAGGTTTGTTGGACCATTCAAGATCTTGGAGCGCAAAGGAAAAGTTGCTTACCATTTAGAGTTGCCACCAACCATGCCAAGAGTTCATGATATCTTTTATGTGTCTCAACTAAAGAAATGTCTTTGACTTCCCATAGAGCAATAAGCACTTGAGGCCCTTGACTGTCAAGAAGACATCACCTACAGAGAGCATCTGATCAAGCTAGGAACAACAGAATGCAAGACCAGAAGGAAAACCATCCGTTTCTGCAAAGTGCAGTGGATTGATCACTTAGAGGATGAAGCTACTTGGGAACAGAAAGAGGAGTTAAAAGCCAACCATCCCCATCTCTTTGCTAGCCAGTCCAAGTCTCGAGGATGAGATTTTTTTAAGGGGGTAGGTTTGTAACATCCTAAAATTTTAGTTTTTATTTATTTGAATTTATTTAAAATTTTCTAGATTTTCTCTTTTATTTAAGCCTATAGTAAGGAAAAGCCTAAATTGATTATTTTAAGGGTCTAAGAAAGTTGGTTTTATTATTCATGAGTTTATCTTAAGCTATAGTATTTTTGAGAATTTTTTAGAATATGTCGCTCTTATTTGCTATTTTTTAAGCCTTATTCCAATATCTGGTTATTATTTAAATAGAAAAATAAATTAAATCCCTTAAGATCTCTTGAGCCAAAACTTGGCTGGCCCAAACATCCATGCACGCGATGTATGGCCTCAGTCCACATGGCTCAGCTCATGCACAGGCCCGCATCACTCCCACTCGGCCCCACTCGTCAACCACCTCATTCTTCCTCCTCCCTCTCACCGCCATCCAGGTCCCGCATGTCACATACTCCTTCCTCACAGCTTTCTTCTTCCTCTAGCTGACCACCATTGACATGCATGGAGCTCTTCAATGCTTTGGTTTTCTTTCCGTTGTCTTGGGCATTTGCTGCCATTGAAGACCCCAGACACTCCCCACATCACCATGGCCATTTCCCAAGCTTTAACCCACATTTCCACAACCTTTACTCCTCAGCACCATAACTTCAGCGAGCCATTTCTCCGACGTGCCGCTTCCCTAGGCCTACATAAGGCCACCCTCGGCCCCACCCCTCCTCACACCATAGCTTTCCACCCTAGTCCCCTCCCACATGCGCCGAGCTTCTCCACATTGTACTCCTTTCACTCTCAACTTCGGCTGAAGCTCCAACGAGGAATTATCGCCACCCTGAGCCATGTCATGCCTCATCGCCATCATCTTAAACACAGCTATGCCCACATGATTGTCTTCTGCCCCTCCATCGAGTGAATCCACCATCGGAGCGTCATCCCCGCTAGAGCCGAATCTCACTACTACCTTGCTCTCGCCACTGGCCACCTGTAGTCCTCTTTGAACTCTGCGCCAAGGTGAAATAGACTCCCCACATTGCCCTCTTGCTTTTGCACCCCACGCCATCCACCGTCGAGTGCCGGAACACTGGCGACTGTCGGAACCTACGCACCACCACTGGCTAGCATGCCAGATTAGTGTGCTGGGCTAATGTGGTAGCACATGGCACCACAAACCACGTCACCTCAGCGCCACCATGCCAGCCAAGCCACCATGCCACATGAGCTATAGACCTGATCCATCATGGACCAGGCAACATCCGTGGACTCGGGCCCACTTGTCAGTCTCTCTACCCGATTTTCCTTTAAGAAAATAATTTGGTTGAAATAAAAAATCCTTGCTGAAGTCTTAATCCCAGTTTTTCTATAGAAAAGTAAATCTACAAAATGTTGAATAGTATTTTCTTTCTCTTTTTCATAGAAGTAAAACTTCTAAGAGCCCGTTCTGCTCTATTCTCCATTTTTCTTCCTAAATTCATCTAAAATCCTAAACTATCCATTTCTGTCTTTTTTGAATTTTTGGATTTATTTTGATTTTATTTGAATTTATTTACTTTGGTGATTTTCACGTGTAGACTACGATATTTTTGGAGATTACTACTACGTTGTCGATTCATAGGACCAAGTCTCTAAGCAAGGAAAGTTACACCTTTGATCATGTTGATCTCAGTAATTCAAATTATTTATATTGTTTTAAATTATTATACATTAGTGCTTTTAATCAAACCAAGTTTAAATCCGATTCACACTTTATTTACAACCAAATTCCTTGTGTATGGACAAAATTCATATTGATCACTCATATGCCTTGTCACCTTAGAACAAAAACTACTTAGTATGATAGAATTGGCTAGAAAATTTGTAGCAAAGCTTAGACATACCTCGAATGACTTTAGGTTAGGTTAAATTTTAAAATGAAGAACAATGAGTATTTTAAATGTATTATTGACTTTGATAAGTCAAGAAGGTGTATAAAATGTTTAAAAACAAAATGTAAAAACATGGTTTAGACTTGGGTAGTTGGTTAGGCTGTGGGTGCTTGTAGGCACAAATAGGTGTTTGGCACAAGAGGTATGTGGAAAGAATGTCTAAATCAATTAAGGACCGGTTTATGAGCTACTGCTACGAAGCATCATCGTACTATCGCAAGTCTACTATGAGATAAAATTGGCTAAGTAATTTGTGAGATCTCAACTTTGGTTTCGCTATAGGTTAAATGTAAGTATGGAGTAGGTCATAAAAAGTCTCACACGGTACATGATGAGGGCCCAATTTAGTGGATTCTTTATTAGGGTGAAACCTTAGCGGCAACGTAACTAGGTTGACAACATAGCATTTTAAAGGCCTTGTTATGGTCTGCCCTCTGTACACCAAGGGACGTGTGCTAATGTAGTGGCAATAAGGGATGATCACGTCTTGTGGATAAAGTTGTATCACTTTTGTAGAGTTTATAAGTTATCCTGGATAACTGTGCTCATGATCATGGGCAAGCTGAGTAAAGTTTTTCATAGATTAGACTTTGATTTCAAAAAGTTGCTTTAGATTGGAAAAGATCTTTTGAAAAACGCGGACTTGAGTGGGATACCCATGGATAGGTTAGTGTTATGATGGTGAGGGCGTCAAGGTGAAGCAAGGACCTCCTGCTAAGGTGTTGCGGTATCTGCCTGTAAGTCTCTATTTAAAGTATTTATTTGCGAACTGAAAGGAGGCAATATTGCTGCGTTGGCACTTCAAGGAGCGTAAAAAAGATGAAAAAATAAGACACCCTACTGATTTTGCTTAGTGGAGGAGCTTTGATTGGATGTTTATAGAATTCGGTGCGGAACCGAGGAATATAAAGTTTAGATTGAGTGCAGATGGAATGAATTCTTTCGGTAACATGACCAGTCGAAATAGCACTTGGCCTATGAATCTGTGTATCTACAACCTTCCACCTTGGCTGTGTATGAAACAGAAGTATATTTTAATGTCACTACTTATCCAAGGGCCAAAACAAACTAGGAACGATATTGATTTTGATGTCACTAGCTAGCAAAATAGGGCGTGTAACAAAGTGGATATAAGCACTATGCAATAACTGAGTATATACACCAAATAGATATGGCAGAGCACACTCAAAATAGTACTAAGAAATTGAATGGAAATGTGAATTATTACCCTTTAATAAAAATCACAACCGAGAGCATATCTCTCTTTTTTTCTTATTTCTTTTTTCACTTCCCTTTTCTTTTTTTCACTGCTTTTTTTTAACCGTTTCTGTTTTTTTTTGGAACCGAACCTCTTTCTTTTCTTTTATTGTGTGCTCTCGGTGTGGATACGCAAACGAGAGGGAGACAAACTTTCTTGTAACTTGGTGAAAAGGTGCAGCTACAAGGAATTCTTTGGTGCCTATGTTGCCTGCTCTTCAATGTTCTTGGTGCTAAGGGCATCTCCAATGGTTATAGCTAGCAACTAACTATAAGATTTTCACATCATTTATATAGTACACACTAAAGCTAGCATTCTAAAGAACTATCTAGGGCATCTCCAATGGTCTGAGTCAGCTAGCTATATGCATGTACACATCAGCATGTATCCTATGTGGAGGAAAGAGAGTATGCAAAAAAAAAATCGAGCCAGCTCTTCCTTAAGCACCAGTCTATAACGCCAAACGAGGCAGCCTCTATAAATTCTGTGTGTGCATGTAAGCATCAAATAGCTGCGATCTCTACATGACCATGCCTCTCCAAGAGAACCCTCCATGACTCCATGTCAACATCCAATCTAGAAGACAGCCGTATTGGCTCCCATGGAGATGACGTCGAAGAAACAAGAAAAGTGTGCTGAGTCATCTCTTGAAAAGATGTATCACAAGCGAGGAGCTAAGGCCAAATCAAAGAACATTAAGGCACCTTGCAAGCCCTGGATGTTCTCCTTTGAAATATTGTTGGTCCCCGACACACTGTTACCCCGCTAAGAATGAGTTGCAGGGGTTTACATGCCTGGTACATGTGGAGGACCAATAAGCGGAGGACAAATTGGTAGACTGGAATCACCATCAAAAATACAAAAATGCATTTCCTCCATGAGTTGGGCTACTTCCTCATGGGTTTCGATGATTTATGCAAACTATTCAACCTCGATGCCTCACTTCTATAATGGTGGACACTGTAAGTGTGTACAATCAAGTTTTACATTCATGTAATAGCAATAAATATTATAACTCATTTCTTATATATAAATACATGATGCAAGAAGCCCAGCGATCATGAGAACTAGTGGGTTTCCTCGACCGACATTTTTATCTCTGAGCAATGCATCACCGAAGACACATCCTACATTGACATTTACCTAATAACGTGATTGCTTGGTTAGATCAACAAGGATTACATTCTGGTAACCTACAACCAAGGGTAAGTGCTTCACGAGTTCCTATACAAATTTTATTTGTACTTTATACGCAACACGAAATTAGGTTTATGACTATGGCAGCATACATGAGTAGTTGGCACTAGATTCTGATTGTGTTTGTATCAAAGTGGAACAAGATAATATATCTTGATTCCCTACTAAAGAACAACCACGACTTCACCTGTATGCAATAAATAATTAACAAGTAAACTTATTTCCTCTATAAATAACTCTATTGTACTCTTCTCTTTGTTTGCGATGGCCGAGGCTTACTTTTCGGAATCACGTAGATCATTTAGCGTTTACGTTGCTAAGGGAGGGAGACATAAGGAATCCAGCGCCACACTGCAACACATAATGTGATTTTTGATACCTACTACAACACAATAATACTATATCACACTTCATAATAATGTCTTTAGAACTAACTATACCTATATATGTAGTTCTATTTTTATAGTGACACCAGCAGCTACTAGGTAACATATGTGCATTGTACGTTTCCCTCCATATACAGGAAATCATAGGTGTTAAGACGAATGATCTAGAGGTTTGTCAATTTGTTAATAATTATTTCTTAATTATCAATTTATATACATATACTTACGACTTTACTCCTCCTAGCGACAGGACATGACTATCAACTCAAATACATTTGATCTTAACACACTTTCGAATGTTCGATGACAGCTCTCCACCTTCTTGATAATGGAGGTTATTGACCTGAAAGGAGGGTTTCACTCTAGAAACAAAAGATTAATACATGTTCAAACATTTAATTCAATACTAATTTGTTCGTTTGTAATTCACTTTGAGTCGTAATTCAATTGTAACTCTAGCGACAATATATGAATAGTCTTTTACAATTGATTTTGAGTTGTAAATCACTTTTATAATCCATTTATCTATAATTTGCATGCTTGTTTGCATAGTGCATGGCTAGCATTTTTTGTGGCTAGCCAAAAACAGATAATTTTTTAGTTATGCAAAGAACTATCACAGACGGTTTCTAGCATAAAACTGTCTATGATACGTAGACCATCATAGAATATTTTTTGTACTAACCGTTTATGATATATCGGATATTATAGACAGTTTTTAAAAATAACCGTCTGTGATATCAGACATATCACAGATGACTAGTAAAAAACTGCATGTGATGGTCTACGTGTCACAGATAGTTTTGTGTTAGAAACCATCTATATTGTGACTTATCTCAGACAGTTTGGGTGCCCTTTATAGTAACCACCTATTATCACTAACGCTATAAATTAGACGGTTTAGAAACCATCTGTGATGATGGTTACGAACCGTCTATGATAACCTTCTCTGTAGTGGTGGTGATAGCCATATGTGCGAGTTGCTCTTTCAGTGAGCATTGTTCCAGGTAAAGCATGTCAGATTTCATGATTTGATTCCTTCACAGTCTATCCAACATCACAGGTGATGTTTTGGCTTATGCCAGTTTGATGATTGGACATTTGTTTCAGGAGGTCAATTGCACAAACTAAAACTTTAATGGGGTTATAAAGTTTTGAAGACATATTTATTCATCTACTTTGTTGATAGTTGTGTATTTGAACTACTGGTGACTTGCTCATTTTTGCTTCGTGAGATTAGCCTAATGGACTTTTGAGGCATAACATTTTTTGATAAAGACTTACTTTGAGGAGTTTGATATTCGGCTACAGGAGCGAATTCGTCTCAATGTGAAGATTGTTAAAGTCTGATCTGAATTCATCATTATGTCTGTGTAGGGCACTGTGCCAAATGTGACACTGAGCGGTGCATGCGCCAAGCCGTGTTAGGCGTGGCAACGGCTAGAGCATTCGACTCTAATTCGGTACTCGCTTCCCTTGTGCTATATATGTATATATGTAGTCCATAGGAAGGGTAAGAGAGCTTCATTGTAATATCTTCTCATATAGTAAATTCTGTCTTTGTGCATCCATGTTTTTTCCTATAAAAGTTTTTCATATAAAATTTGTATCACCCGTTCTTATTTTTCTATACATTATTCGCAACACTACGTCATGGAGACTGGAATCTCCTATCAAAAAGGTTTCCTTCAGCGATGTTATGTAATATCCGAATTGTTTAGGTAAAATAAGTGTGGTTGGGTCTTCAGTAGAGATGACAAAAAAACTCATTAGTAGGGCTTGTTGGCACGCTTTAAAATTATTTCAATCATACTCGTTAATTGGTTAAATATTAAAATAAGTTGATTTTAAATGAATTTAAATTTTGCTCTAGCTCGGCTCGTTAGTTCATTTCTAAAAATGCTTTCAAATTATACGTAAAATGATATTAAATCAAGTATGTTAATTTAAAAAAACTTAAAAAGGCGAGGAATTGACTTGACTTGATACCCACCCTAATGACCAGCCAGGAGCCGCCTCTGCCTATAAAAGGTATGCACAAGCTGTGAACGCTTGGTATTCCATCAGTAAGGAAGGTCAGAGAGTAACGGAAGCTCGGGAGTGCGATTAATGGCCAGTGAGAAGCCACTTAGGAGGTTCACTGGGGCCTTTCAAGCCCTCGGCCAGACGGTTGGTCCGAACTCTCCAATGACGATCAAGGCCTTCACAGATGCATGCTCGGAGTTGACATCATTGATCCATCTCATGGGCGATGACTCTTCCTTCTGGTTCGATGAATATGTTCCCAAGGTTTGCCTGTCCACTAGCAACAACCATATATATAATATGGCGTACATAATAGTTTGCTGTAATTTCAAAAAATTAGGGGTGGTCTTTGCATTCATCTGTATTAATACATAATCGTAATTTGAAGTATTCATGCCCGTAAAAGACAAAGTAGAAAAGAAATTTATAATTAGTAGTATTTTGTCCCTCTGAATAAAGGATTTTGAGCAATTTATTTTTTATTTTTGTTTTGATTGCATTTAAAAGTACAAATGTCCAGGTTTACTATCTTCTCCCCATTTTGCGGACAGTGTTTATTTTCACAGTCCGATGGACTATATCTGACCGCTTCTATTTGAAGTGATTATATTCTTTGTTCATATTAGGCCTTATTTGGAAGTGGGGTTTTTTCTAAGTCCCGTAGATACTGAACTGTTTCCTATTCAATTCATGTATCCGAAAGGCCCTTAAATGTCCACGTGTATTGATGAAGCATATTTTACTTGCAGTGCAAAATTTGTACGTCAAATCCATCTATTATATAATTAAATTAGTGTTAATAGGAGCAAGTACCTACATTAGCTTGAGAGGTTAGAAATTAATTCTCACGATCTACCTTGCTTATTTAGTATGCCTAGATTATAATGCATATTATTTAGATGTAAATATTAGAGTTGTTATAGTTGTATTATGAATACAACTTTATTTATAAATATACACATATGCGTTGTGGCACTTAGCTGCGTAATTTTGTGGCATTTATGGTTAGTTTAGTTTTACTTTAAAGTAGAGAGCCAGCTAAATAAAACATAATTCTAATTTCTAAATTTATAAACAATTCATTTTGAAACATGGTAGCCTGTTTATTTTGAATAATAGATGAGACAATCTGACGATTGGTAGTGTTAGATTTTTGTTTGACATTCCTTACATCGGCATGACTATTAGTTTTGGTACAACCCCATGATGTATACAATATGTGCTGCTTTATCTGTGGACCAAGGCAGGCATATATGCCCCGTGTCTCGACAGTTTTGATAGATAATTGACAACTCCTCGATCGGCAAATTGATGCTAACGCAAGATTCGTTGGATCTATTGGGGAGGAAACGAACTCAGGTTGAGCAGATGAAAACTATGTCAACGAGAGCAGGTATTTTGGAAGAGCTGATCGATCAAGACATGGCGAGCAAACACGTTACAGCCGCCGACAGCAACACCCGCATCCTTCTCAGGTTGAGGCGTGCGCTTGAAGTTGTAAAAGTTCTGTTTGAGCAGCTGCTGAAAGGAAGGTGAGCGAAGCTCGATTCATGCAATTCCCCTCTTCACTAGTTCACTTCGGAAAAATAGATCCGTAGATAGTAGAATAGTATCATATCTCTTCACTGCACACAGAAAGATGCCAGCATAGTTGTTTTCTAGACCACATTCGTTGATTGATTTGTGGAGTGCAGGGACATTTCCTTCCAAAGTGCTGCGCAAAAAGCCTATAAGTTAGTATTTGCGCGGCACCATGACCAGATTACTCAGAAGATCGTCATAGCAGTCATATCAGCACTCCCAACTAGGGCGACACTCCTGAGCAAGATGGAGGAGGAAGGTGAGTAGTCTTTTGTTGTCGTCTTCTGTTAATTTGTGGGTGGATTTGCCATGACTAGTGCCCTTTAACTTGAAGTAAATATGTTTCTTTTCTGAATCAAAGACTTCTCTATTTTAGAGGACGATGCGATCATTGAAATACAGAAGTATGTTGATGCATCTGCGGTTGTGATAGACTACATCGACGGGCTTTTCAAATCGAGAGGATTGAAAACAGATTGGTAAATTATGAGATGAGATTATGTGTGTCGTGGGTAACTCCATCGTGTAATGGTGTGTTTGCTACTCATCTGTATGCTGCTGCTTAAGAGATCACGCGTGGTGCCACAATAAGTGATCAGATATGATGGTCAATTTCTTCTCCATAAAAAGATATGATGCCACCTAGTTTGTTTCCTTTTTTATGGGCAAATAATTTGTTTGTTTCCATGTTTGTGGCAAGTAATTTGTTTCCAAATCTACATGCAATCTGTCTCTTTCTCAAAAAGAAAAAAAAAGAAAACTGCAAATCTTCTTGACCCATGGAAATGATCTATTACTTTCACCGAAAGAGCGTATGTCTTAGTCACGCGTTTCAGGAGCAACCGAGTTCAGTTACGCTACAAAATACTGCACACATAATATGCCTAGCGTAGATGATTGCTCTCCTGCCTAACTGAAGATGTGATCGTTGTTGGCTCATCTCAATGCAACTTAGATCTAACATGTAGCCTATGGAGTATTGCAGCACCTTTTAAAATTTAAGCTTGAACAAAAAATATGTTAGAAGAAAGAAAACATATAAGTTTCTGTGAATGGTAAATTTGTCTTTTTCTTTTGATTTATCATTTGTTGGAATTTTCTCATTTTTGTTAGACCCTCATCTAATACTAATGCACGTGCTTTCCCACCTCCTCCCTTGGACATAGACGCGTCCTCCCCGCACTCATCTATAGGCCTCCACACTTCCATGTTTTACTGCATTCTTAGTTGGGCACAAAACTACAGAAAACCCTATTACAGACTATTCAAAAACGTCATCACAGATGGTTTTCTGAACCGTCTGAATTTATGGGTCAGTGATAATCGAAGGTTATTACATACAGTTTTTGAACCGTCTGTGGTGTAAATATCACAGACGGTTTGTAACTAAAAACCGTCTGTGATAGCTGACAATCACGGACGGTTTGTAAGTAAAAAACCGTCTGTGATAGGTGATAATCACAGACGGTTTTTAACTAAAAACCGTCTGTGATTATCACCTATCACAGACGGTTTTTACTTACAAACCGTCCGTGACTATCATCTATCACGTACGGTTTTAGTTAGAAACCGTCTGTGATACTTCTTTCTACCCCTAAATCTATTTTTGTTTATTGGCTAGCCATGCCCTTTGAAACAAGCAGATAAAGATGTACATATATACATACAATTCACATCTCAATTCATTTCACAAACATAAAACATCCAATTCACATCTCAATTCATTTCACGAATATAAAACATCCAATTCACATCGCACTTCATTTCACAAACATAAAGCATCCATTTCACAAATCAATTAGTTGAAATGAAATAAAATATCCATTAACAAATACACAATTGCAAAAGATCTACATTGCATTTGCACTTAGATGGTAACAATGCATTTTTTATTGCTCTATCACTCCGGAATGAGGTCTCGCGAAAGGAACAGATACATAATCAACGAACTTGTCAGGCTACACAAGCTATACTTGGATGGTGCATGATTGCCATTCAAGTATTGCTTGTGCAGCTAACAAGTTTGTTGATTATGGATCTGTTCCTTTTGTGAGACCTCGATTCCGGAGTGATAAGAGCAATAAAAAATCATTGTGCGCAGTAGAACTCTCCTTGTGAGTTTAAGACTCTAGCCACCAAAAAGTATGCCAACTCTCCTCGAATTTGTGAAAGGTCGGGCTGTTTCAATGCAATTGAGGGGATAGACGCAGCCTGTCAATAGGAATATCAATGTGCCTATATATAACCTGACAAGTATGAAGTAATTATGGGAAGATTGAGAAACCTTGGAATTGGTGATCCTCGAGGAATCCAGGAGTAGGTCCATATGGTAGCAAACGTAGAATCCACACGTGTTGCCTGACAACTGCTGGTGGCACTGCAAAAAATGGAATGTGTTAATTTAAGAGGCATTACTACCAACTATTGCATAGGATTAATTAATGTGTAATAGCAAATACCTTAAAATTTTGAACATGTGTTAGGCCCTTGGCCCCTTGCGTCGAGACACCTGCCTTTTCAACGTACATCGCGAACGCCCTACGTGATTCGAAAAAGTTGACCTTAAGTCATTCGGAAGGAAAGAAAGAGTACAATATAGGTATGTATGGAGAAAATGTACTTACCTATCGATTACTTGGTTGACATGTGAAGTTCATTTTATTCTTACTTAGGGAATCAAGATATATTGCCTTGTTCCATTTTGGTACAATTACTATTAAAATCCAATGATAGTCCTGATTGTAGGGCATAAGTACATATTCCTTATCTCGGTAAGCCACCAGTGCTGATGCAATGCACCTCTCGACGAAAGCTGTATCCTCCTTGATGGTATGCATGGCGACCAAGTGTGGGTCCAAGAAACCAACCGATTTTTTGGATAATCTAGCTTTAGTCAACATGTGTCTATATATATACACACGAAAGCAACAAATTATATATGACATTTATCGGTATGACATGAACAGAGACTGTGATTGTACACACTTACAGTGTCCAACATCGAATAAGTGAGGCGTCGAGAACGTTGAGCGTGAAAAGATCAAATAAAACCTCGAAGGTGACCACGAAGACACATTCTTGAACATTGTGCTCTAAATCTTCTGGCGCGAATTTGACAGTGATACCTGAGCACCGTTCACCCTCTGGCTTATTGGACTGTTCCATATAGCACTTGTGTAATTGCGTGCAACTAATTGGTACAAAATTGAGGCGCGTTACCGGGTCGGCCAGCAGCTCGCCAAGCACGAATTTGCGGGCCAATGGAAGGTACAGGATATCATCATCGGTCTTCTTTGTTTTGCCCTTGCTGCCATAGCTGTAGGTCCACTTTATGGTAGTCGACTGTAAAGTAGAACCGGTGCAAGTTGCTTTGGCGAGAATAGCACCCATGGAGATATCACCGGTGCAGGTAGCGGAGGTGGAGATAAGTCTTGTGGAGATGGTACCAGTGCATGTAGCTCTAGTTCGCACTGCCCTTCTGGTCCTACCACCGGTGAAGAAGCCTCCAAGAAGATGTCGCTTTTGGGCCACTGGATGAATGTTCCAATGGCCTGCCCTAGAGTCACGATCTCGTCGTTAGGGGGCTTCGGTAGTGGGACGACCTCAAAATTAACATGCACACTGTTGTAGGGGTGGCCCCCACCTAAGCCCAGCAGGCCTGTTAGGAGAATATAAGGCCCAAAATGGGACATGTATAGTGACATAAGTACCCCTGAGGGGAGTACTCATATGTAAGGGTATAATTGTAAAAGCACTCCCCATGTGGACATATATATACAACACAGGCCATGGGGGGAAGCCCTAAGCCATTTACTCACCTAACTCCCCACTACCATACTCTCTCTCTCTGTTTGGTCTATAGCCACAACAGTTGGCGCCGTCCGTGGGGAAGAAGAGCAAGCCTCCAGGTCCGAAGGAGGATGGCACCGAAGAAAGCTTCACCGACGGCGGCGAAGAAGAAGAAGGCGGAAGCGGCGAAGTCTCGCGTCAGCATTAGAGCTTCAGCTTTAGCAGCTGCAGGTACGGGCGGCGGTGCAGGTGTGACGACCGTGAACACCGGCGTTCACGACGCAACGCCCAACCCCGCCACCGGCGTGATGCCCAACCCCACCACCGGCGCGACGCCCAACCCAGCCACCGCCGCAACGCCTAACCCAACCAGCGACATGACGCCCGACCTCGCCAACGTCGCCGCGCCGTCTGACCCCTCCAACACCGCCCCGACGACCAACCCTGGCGATGGCAACGCAGGCGCATCCATTTTCCCACCCGGCGCAGAAGCGGTGAATGGTCCCAGCGGCGACGCGGACCTCGTCACCGGCTCCAGGGTCCGCCAGGACAATGCGACGGGCAGCCTGGGCGCGTAGGCCGTGGTCATCGCCGTGCCGGTCGTACCACCAAGAGCACCGACGGCCCCAGCCACGTCCGCGGTGGAGACTGCCCTGATGGCGGCCCTCAGCGCATTTCAGCGGGAGCTAACAGACCTCCGCGGAGCTGTTCGAGACATGCAAGAGGCGCGCAGCCAACACGCCCCCCGACGGTGGCATCCGAACCCGCTCCGGAAAGGGCGGATAGCCGTGACGCCCCTACGTCTAGTCGCGTCCCATTGCGGCACGTAGACCCGGAGTCCCCGCTCTCCACGGGCCTACAGCAGGTGGCATGGCCTGAAGACTTCAAGTTCCCAAGTGTCATCGAGGCGTACAAGGGCGACTCCGACCCGCGGGAATTCGTGCACGTGTACGAGACCGCTATCGAAGCTGCTAGCAGAGACGACACCACGAAAGCGAAAGGGCTCCCTCTCGCGTTACAAGGGGTGGCGCTGTGCTGGTTCTTCACCATTGAACCACAGTCCATCTACGCGTGGGAACAGATCCGCGACCGACCCTACAACAACTTCCAGGGAAACTACGTCGAGTGTGTCGATGCGGACCAGCTCTTCGCAGTCAAGAAAAAACCGGAGGAGAGACTCCGTGATTACTTCAAGCGCTTCGCAAAAGTGTGTTGCCAGGTCAAGGACGTCAACGAAACAACCTTCATCAACGCAGCAATACAAGGCCTCCGACCGGGACCGATGGCCGAGTATAACGCGCGCAAGCCCATTAAGACGGTCGCGAAGCTCTTCGACAAGATGGAAGAGTACGCCAGAGCGGAAGAGGACGCGCGGCGGCGACACGGTGATGACTCTGATACCAACAAGGCGGACGGCTTGGCAAAGAGCGAAGGCTCGCCGAAGCAGGGCTCTTCGAAAGGCAAACACAAGTAGGAGCAGCCGAAGGGCGCCTCCGAACGCAGAGACCCCCAACACAATGACCCGTCAGGCGATAGGCCCAAGCGCGACTAGCGTAAATCCTGGAAATCTCGTTATGACTTCGACATCGAGGGCGGCTCTGAGGATAATGCCTCCACAGGTCGCGGAGGCAGAGGGCGCCGGGGCCGCGGGCGGGGGCGTGGCCGGGGTCGCGACGACAGAACCCGCGAGGAGTACAATGACCAGCACCACGGGCAGTGGTGCGAAATCCACGGCCGAGGCAACCATGACACGCGCGCTTGCACCACTATTGCAGCGCTCCAGCAGAGCGTCGCCAGGGATAAAAACCCGGAGGCACGTGCGCCCGTCGTGGCCCACGTCCAACACCCCCAGGACCAAGGAATGCAGCCCCAGGAAGGCCTCCTGTGAATTCAGGCACATGTGCAGCAACCTCGGGAGGGCCTCCTGCAGTTACAAACCCCGGAAGGAGCCCAGCACAGGATCATAAACGTCATTTCCGGAGGCTCCTCGTTGGAGTTCGCCTCCGCACGCCAACGAAAGGCCTACGCGAGGAGGTTGCACCACGTCGCGGCATACCCAGCGCAGGCGCCCCCGGAGTGGGCACAACACGAAGTCACATTCACGCCCGCTGACGCTGAGGGCATGGAGTTTCCCCATCAAGACCCTCTAGTCGTGCGGGTCCTCGTAGCAGGATGCGAGGTCAGGCGCGTCCTGGTCGACGGAGGAAGCTCCGCGAACATCCTATTCGCCGCGGCCTTCGACCAGATGGGGATCCCTCGGAGCCGGTTGGGCCCTTCAGGCATCCCGCTACAAGGCTTTGGAGGGCAGCCTTTACGCGCTCTGGGCCAGATATGCCTCCAAGTATCCTTCGGCCAAAACGACAACGTGCAGAGTGAAGACGCCATCTTCGACGTGGTCGACATCGCATACCCCTACAACGCCATATTGGGGCGGTCGCTTCTAAATACGCTCGGGGCAATTCCGCGCAACGCCTTCCTGTGCATGAAGCTTCCCAGACCGCGGGCCATCATCATCGTCCATGGCGACCAGGACATGGCTCGGCGCATAGAGCTTGGTGCTAGGGGTCCATGCCACGCGACTTGCCAAGGCACCTAGGCCGGGTGTGCAGGTGCGGAGCCCCCGGGCGCCCCCGGAGAGCGTCTCGCGCTCCTCGGGCACAAGGTTTGCCCCAGCAGCAGCGGCTCGTCAGCAGTCGCCCCCGTCCTAATAGCGGTCAGTGGTCGTATCCCCCTTTGTTTTTCTTGTAACTGCTCACCCGCGCAAACGGGAATTTAATAAAGTTCACCGTTTGCACAAAATTCTTGTTTCTTGCAACAAAGACATGCGTTCGCGCGCGCACTCTTTGTCAAAGACACGGGTATGAGTATAAACAAAGACACGCGTTCGCGCGCGCACTCTCCGTTAAAGACACGGGTATGAGTATAAACAAAGACACGCGTTCGCGCGCGCACTCTTTGTCAAAGACACGGGTATGAGTATAAACAAAGACACGCGCTCTTTGTCAAAGACACGGGTATGAGTATAAACAAAGACACGCGTTCGTGCGCGCACTCTCTGTCAAAGACACGGGTATGAGTATAAACAAAGACACGCGTCTGCGTGCGCAGTCTCCGTCAAAGACGGGTATGAGTATAAACCAAGACGGGCGGAGGGACGCCTCCGCACGCACTCTATGGAGTATAAATAACACGTAGCGTTGAGGTCCGCCTCCGCACGCATTTCACCGCCCACAACGTGCAGAGGCTTGGCTCCGCGCGCAGTCCACGGACTCTAAATAAGACGTAGCGTTGGGGTCCGCCTCCGCACACACTCACACTCTACGGAGTATAAATAAGACGTAGCATTGAGGTCCACCTCCGCACGCATTTCACCACCCGCAACGCGCAGAGGCTTGCCTCCGCGCGCTGTCCACGGACTCTGAATAAGACGTAGCGTTGGGGTCCGCCTCCGCACGCACTACACGGAGTATAAATAAGACGTAGCGTTGAGGTCCGCCTCCGCACGCAATTCACCGCCCGCAACGTGCAGAGGCTTGCCTTCGCGCGCAGTCCACGGACTCTAAATAAGACGTAGCGTCGAGGTTTGCCTCCGCACGCACTCTCCGGAGTATAAAACAGACGCGGATGCTATCCCTGCACACTCTACGGAGTATAAACAAGATGCGAACCCCGCGCACGCATGGGCATTGCTCCTGTGCGTACTCTTCGGAGTATAAATAAGACGCGGATGTCGACCCCGCGCACTCCCTGGAGTATAAAAAAGACGCGGATGCTATCCTGCGCACTCTACGGAGTATAAACAAGACGCGAACCCCGCGCACGCATGGGCGTTGCTCCTGTGCGTACTCTTCGGAGTATAAATAAGACGCGGATGTCGACCCCGCGCACTCCCCGGAATATAAAAAAGACGCGGATGCTATCCCGACACTCTATGGAGTTAAAAGCGCACCGTGGGAGCCCCCTCCTATGCGCATCCTGCGAAGTACCAAGGTGGCGCACCAGAGGCTAGCCCCCGCGCGAGCGCACTGGCGGGCGAAAGGCACCAGAGGCTACCTCGACCAGGCGCTAGCCCCGCTGCCACCAATTCGAATGGTAGAGGACGGAGTGCTTGCACGTCTACTTCGACTAGGCGCCAGCTCCGCTGCCACCACTTCGAAGGGTAGGGGACGGAGCGCTTGCGCATCTACCTCGACTAGGGCACCAACCCCGCTGATCCCACCTCGAAGGGACAACGGACGGAGCGCATGTGCGGCTGCTACAACTACGTGTCCACCTTGACCACCCTACCCTCGCGAGGCGCAAACCGTCGTATACAAGCTAAGTAACCGGCCGAGGTTACCATGGGACAGCGTAGCCGGAAGGGTGGGGGCGCACTTCGCAAGTTCCAATCAAGACTATTCTTTGTATTCGCCAAGGACGCTTACAAAGGCACACAAACACCTCCGACGCACAAGGCCGCTACTCAGCAGGCTCATCCTTAACATGCGTCCGTGCCGAGGCTCCACTCGAAGGTGCCCGACCCGCCCAAAAATCCAACGCTTCCTCAGCCCTTCGCCAGCGTCGAAGACGCCGTCGGGTCGCAAGGTCGGAAATTAGCAGCCGGCCCCGGCTGTGTAGCTGCTCGAGACAAGGGGGCAAGAATCAGAACATCGGCGAAACAACTTTGTACTTTACTCAAAAAAAGTAATAAAACACCCCCTGGCTTCGGTTACAATGCACGCCAACACGCGACAACCTCCTGTCACACCTGTGGGTTCGCGGTGTCCTCCGGGATCGCAGCACCATCCTCGTCACGCCATAGGACCTCGTCCAGAAACTGGCCAAGGTTCCCCTCACCGTGCAAGTTATTCCGAAGCTCGACCATGGCTGCGGCCTCGCTGCAATACTCCCATATCCGCTCATGGAAGAACTTCGCAGCGCGGCGAATGGTGCGCACGGCACCAGACATTACCCCGCCCCCGGCGGGCATCTCCAGTTGAGGATCGGCTAGCCCCGCAACGTGTTCACAGCCCCGGAGTCGCAGGAGCGCGCACGTCAGACACGATGCCACGTAGGCGCAGTGGTTGCCAAGGTCGTCGCGGCGTCGCGCGCAATGCCGGCCGCATCTCCGATCCACCGAAGCGACCACGACAGGTCTTCGGGCCCGAAGGAGCATACCGGCACCTCGGCGACAAGCCCCTCGAGGGTATCTTCCAGGGCCAACATAGCATCCCAGGCAGCTACCGAAGCGTCGCCCAAGGCCCGATCACGCTCCGCGAGAGAGGCAGCAAGATCGCTGTTCTCCCTCTCGAGCGCAGCGACTTGCTGCAACAGGCCGTCTCGCTCCACAGCAGCTTCCTGCCGCACTGCTTCGGCGGCCGACTCCCGCGCTACGGCGACAAGCTCCTCCGTGCGCGTCTTCATCTCCGCGCACTCCGCTTCCAAGCTGCGTATGCGAGCGTCCTGGGCAGAGCTTGCCCCAGCAGCTCCCCTTCGGCGGCCTGCAGCCTGCCCTGTAGCACTCCTTCTTCGCGAGCGTGAGCCGCTCACAGGGCCTCAGCCAGCACCAGTGTTTGCACGACGGAGGGCTTAGCAAGCGCTAAACGGCTGTGAGCGGGCCAAAAGAGACGCTTACCCTCACTCCTGACACTTCCAACGCGTCCCCAAGGCGCCCTGACCAATAGGTCTGCAGCGCCTGCCGGCCAATACTGGCAACCGCAGCGTCCACGATCCCACGCCATGCCCTCAGAGCATCCGATGGAGGGACTAAGTCTGCCGGGTTCAGGCACGCGGCACTGTGTCGTTAGCGCCAGGACCCCCGCGCTCAAGGGGTGGCTCTTCCACCGGGATAAGCGCCGCTGCGCGAGGAAATATAAGATTTGTCTTACAAAACAACAAGAAAAAGAGAAATAATAAATAAATAAAACAAAGTGATTATGTTAAAGGCATGCCGTCCTCGCCTACCCTCGGTGGCCGATGGGGGACCTGGCGGGGATGCCTCCCCAGCCCTGGGCGGAGCCGGGACCTCCGAGTTGGGACCCAGCGCCAACTCATCCTATGTCACGGTCACTGTGGCCCGAGGGTCCGGGAGGGCACGGGTTGGAAGAACATCGGTGCTCGAAGCGGAGTCCCACAAGCTCCCAACACCAGTCGCCACGGCGAACCCACGTGAAGTACGCTGAAGGGGGGACTGCAGGCGTGGCTGTTTCGCTTGAGGGGGAGGTCCCACCTCGGTAAACGCTACAAAAGGAGCCCCTGCGGCAACAATACCCGCCGAAGGAGTCTCCGCAGTTACAGCGACAGCGGGGGACACCTCCGCTTCTACGGCAGGCACTTCCGCCTCGGCCGCCGCCATTGGCAAAGGCCGCGCTCCACACGCTCCCGTGGAGGGCAGCCCCGCCACGGCCATGGCCATAGGCAAGGGCTCCGCACCGGTGCCGCCAGCCAGCACCGCCACCTCGGCGAATGTCGCGGG
Organism: Dendrocalamus latiflorus; assembly: GCA_017311315.1. Lineage (NCBI taxonomy): Eukaryota > Viridiplantae > Streptophyta > Magnoliopsida > Poales > Poaceae > Dendrocalamus > Dendrocalamus latiflorus. Next base: position 20,196,734 of record CM029658.1, read on the forward strand.
CATCTAGACCACCGCGGTGCGCCCTCCACCACCGGCGCCTTCGCCCTCAGTACCCGCGCCCTCCAAGTCTGAGTCGGCATACTTCGCTGAGTCCGACTCCGAGCTCGCCGCACCGGCAGAAACAGCGACAACCGCCGAACTGGGCGTGGTCGCAGTGCTCCGAGTCCTCTTGCGGGATGGTGCCTTCGTCTTCGCGGCACCGTCATCCTCATGCTGCTGGTCCGGAGGGGGGGCGCTCCGGCATAGGAAGCCCTAGGGCCTCGCACACGCGGTTTATCCACCCCAATCCCGCCTTCGCAGTCGCAGCTGCACGCTTCCCGTGCTCTCTGGCGGTGTATGGCCCGAGGAACACGTGGGCGGCGCGCTCCGCGTCCTCAAGGCGAGTCCCTACGCGGGGCACAAAGCACATTTACACAACGCAATGCGTATGAATGGAGAGGAAGGCACGGTCAAGGCTTACGAAGGCCAGTCGGCACGGGCAGCGAGCAAACGGACGGGCGGACGTTATCATCCCGACGTCCCCCGGCCGTGAAGCGCCAATCGCGGGAGAGCGGCGTCGCACCGAGCATTATGTACTCCTCGGCGAGGTCGCGCATATTGAAGCGGGTGGCGACCCTCACAAGTCTTCGCGCCCTCCGCCTATCCTCCTGGTCTAGTGTTAAGCCGGGCGTGGTCTTGAATGTAATCGGCCCGCCTGTTCACTCAAGGCAGCTACCACTGGCCACACGATGGTAGAACCACCGCCTCGCCTAGTTGGACTCCCATTTCCCTCGGGTCGAGTTCGCTGGGAAGTGCCTTCCACACGATGCCCGCAGGACGAAGTTGACGCTGCCAAACCTCGACAACGTACCGTCCTTCCGCTCCTTCGGTTGGCACCGGGCTTCATGCAGATACGCGAACAAGGAGGCGCTGGGCCAACAAGCCTCCGAACGAAGGGCCCAGCTGTACACGGCGAGGCGAGCCACCGCGTTCGGAGTCAGCTGGGACAACTCCAGCTTGAAGGTCCGCAGCACGTCCCCAATAATCGCTGCGGACGGGATGCGAAGTCCAGCTTCGAAGTAGGCAACGAAGATGATCGCCTCTGACTTCTCAGGCCGCGGCTCCGTCTCATCATCGGTGGGCAGCCGCACCGCTTGGCGGTCCGATAGCCTCCCCTCCCGCAACAGTGACCGGATCGTGTCCTCCGTCACGAGCGTGCGGCCCAACTCACCGGAGTACGGACCTTGACTCTTCTTCGCTGCCCACCACTTATCCGCCTCGGCCGGATCGCGCTCCTCGAGTGCATATTTCACCTCGAGCGGCGAGGACCGCCGGCGGATGGCGTGGCCGCCCACCTGAGCACGCTCGTCGCAAGTCGCCATCAGCGTCTACGGGGAACTCGACGGCAAAAATGAGCGCAGGAACAGGGCGAGCAAATGCGGGAGGCGACGTGAACAACCACAAAGCGTGAGTAGGAGGCGCAGGCACAGTACCACAGGGGGGGGGGTACTTGAAGGCACCTCGCCTCCCACCGACGGTAAGCGCAAACGGTGAGCGACAACCGCTCACCGCCCCCCCACGTGCGAAGCCGAAGCGTCGCGACGGTCCACATAACTCGTGTACGACCGTGGTCGTACAGAGTCCGGTCATCACATGACGCACCACTGGCGTCCCGCCGCATGTCGGTCAGCACAGGGAATAAATGCAGGTCACGCGACCCGACATAGCTTTCGGCATGCGTCGACGCGGCTCTTCGGACCCTTCAACCGCAATAGTCCAAACGGGGTCTCCGCCCCCTGACCCTGGCCGCACCTCTCCGAGGGAACAACCGCAAATCTGTGGAACATAGGCAACCGAAGATCGGCAAGAAGCGCAACTGTTAGCAGCTGGTGACGCGCGTTGGAAGGTGAGCAGCCAGCGCGCGGCGTGCCTACAGCACCGCGCCGCGTGCCCCGCCCCTCTGCGGAAGGGGCTTGATCGCTAACGGCCCGTCGCACACCAATCATGGCCCGCCACGTGGGCACCTCGAATGGACAAGCATGTGCAGGTACAGCAACCTGCTCATACCAGCCCAGGGGTCGACGTGATTCCCAGAGCCATTAAGGCGCACTACCGCGGGGTCTCATTCACCCCGGGGAATGCCTTGCTTCAAGCAGTGCACCACTTGGTTATAGAGCCCCCGCGCGCGTGGCACCAGGGAATGCATCGCCGCCATGTAGCGCGTCTACGCGCGTCTACTTCGACTAGACGCCAGCTCCGCTACCACCACTTCGAAGGGTAGGGGACGGAGCGCTCGCGCGTCTACTTCGACTAGGCGCCAGCTCCGCTGCCACCACTTCAAGGGTAGGGGACGGAGTGCTCGCGCGTCTACTTCGACTAGGCGCCAGCTCCGCTGCCACCACTTCGAAGGGTAGGGGACGGAGCGCTCGTGCGTCTACGTCCACTAGGCGCCAGCTCCGCTGCCACCACTTCGAAGGGTAGGGGACGGAGTGCTCGCGCGTCTACTTCAACTAGGCGCCAGCTCCGCTGCCACCACTTCGAAGGGTAGGGGACGGAGCGCTCGCGCGTCTACTTCGACTAGGCGCCAGCTCCGCTGCCATCACTTCAAAGGGTAGGGGACGGAGCGCTCGCGCGTCTACATCAGTTAGGCACCAGCTCTGCTGCCACCACTTCGAAGGGTAGGGGACGGAGCGCTCGCGTGCAAGCTCCGCTGAATGCCCGCGCGCGCGTAGCACCCTCGGCCCACCCTGCAAGCGCCTGCCCTCCGCGGCCACTATCCTCCACGATAGGGGACCAGCGGCTTCGGAGCGCCGCCTCGCTGCCCGCCGTGAAGACACCGCTTCGGTGGGATGGCGCATCCTCAGCACTCAGCTGCGCCTCCCAGGCACTACTTCGGCATGAGGCGCTGTCTCGGCGGGACAGTATGGCTCCGGCACAGGACTTCGCTATTCGCCACTTACGCGGCCACGGTCTCGACCTCGGCTTTGGATTCGAGGAGCGGTCTCGCGTGCAGGGACTCGTCCGTCGGCATTCCCCACATATCGTACGGGCGGAGGTTACGTCACGCCAAGTTTTGGCTTGTTCTCATAAACAGGCCACCTTCAGTGCATCAACATTCTTTTGAAAAGTAATGCGGACGGGCTTGATCAGAAACCCCGACTGAAGGTGGGCCTGTCTAAGAGAACAGGGCAAATCTTGCCGTTGGATGCAGAAACACAGCATGACCACAGCAGGTGCGACCAGTTATCGTTAACAGACGCTAACCAAGCTCCCGAGAAAAACAGGCCTCCATCAGTACATCAACATTCCCCGAGCCGCGTAGCGCCGCCATGGAATGTGGATGCACGGAGGAGGCCCATTTTAGGGGAGCAGCATCTATCCGAGCACGCAATGCAGGTACAATGTTGCACCAGCACGCTATATATACCCCATCAGTGGGGAAGCCAACCGGCAGAAGTCCAACCGGCAGGAGTCCAACCGGCGGGGGAGCGTCGCAGTACCGTACCACCGCGATGCTTCAAGACCCGCGCTGCGCCAAGCATGTGTCGCCACGTGGACGGTCAGGAGAAGGAACGTCGCAACATGGTGTCGCCACGACCCCTCAAGTCTCGTGTCCGTCAACCAAGCCTCGCTGGGCAGGCTGGCAGTCGCCTATCGTCAAGGGCGCTCAGCGCCGGAGGCGCGCGTGCGCGACATCTTACGACCCGCTCTGCCTACCTATGCCAACGCATGTGACTCCGCCAACACCCCCAGTCTGGCCCGGACGACAACCCCGACCAAGCCATAGCAGGGCTCTGTGGGTGACGAAGCCTTCGCCAGGCTGCCCGGTACCATATCTCCGTAATAAGGCGAACACTACACCTTCGATGAACGTTGAAAAAGCTCACAGGCCGCAGGGACGGAGGGGGCCAAAGGGCTCGACAACATGGCTTCGGCCCGTGAAGCCCTTCACCATGAGAGGCTCCTGTTGTAGGGGTGGCCCCCACCTAAGCCCAGCAGGCCTGTTAGGAGAATATAAGGCCCAAAATGGGACATGTATAGTGACATAAGTACCCCTGAGGGGAGTACTCATATGTAAGGGTATAATTGTAAAAGCACTCCCCATGTGGACATATATATACAACACATGCCATAGGGGGAAGCCCTAAGCCATTTACTCACCTAACTCCCCACTACCATACTCTCTCTCTGTTTGGTCTGTAGCCACAACACACACCATCCACATTAACTTTTGCGAAGCCTGGCGCTAAAGCTTGACAGTGCACCATGGCCTCGATACCAGACGGATATGCCTGGCCCCAAGCAGCGTACAAGGGAACGGAGGTATATCTCACTTGGAGCCTACACTTCGTACGCTCCTACATAACGATACAAAATTAGCTACTCCAATAGGCCTATCAATGGAGCAAGCATTCGAGAGATAATAATTATTACCAGGATGTCGTCCATAGGAAATATGGCCTCGCTTTCCGTCAGATTGGACGCGTAACTACTCGGACGGTTGTGTGGGCTAGCTTGCAAAGGAGCGGCAGCAGCGGCCTGCTGATTTTGTGTATATCTCCGCACCTCATCTCTGACATAATCAGCCAACTCCTCTCTAAGAGATGCCGTTATCTCTTCTCGTAGCTGTGCCTCACGCTCGGCTTTGGTTCTCTTCCTACGCTGATACATTTTGGAGTCGTCTTGGAAACCATGTTTTCAAGGAACGTAAAGCCCAAGGCCTCTCGTACGACCTGGGTGCTCCTTGTTTCCCAGGGTTGCGGAGAGTATATCTTTCTCCCTTGTTCCCTGGAATGATCCCTGGGAAGATTCAACACTCAGCGCTTCCTGCAAGAGCACGACATGTCATTTCACTTCGTATGAAGTTGTGGAGTAATTACAAGCTACATAGTTCGATCGATATCTTACCAGGCGCTGGGACACTTGCTGGTCTGTAGGGTTTCAAAAGGAGACGTCCCCCCGATCTGGTTGTAGATGACCTTGCTCTAATCCAATTTCGAGCGCGGTCATCCGGGATATTGGTAATTGCGGGGTGGTGTCCTGCAGGGCTGCCTGTTCGTCTTCCTTCCTCCATTGTGGGATTTTACCCGCATACTCAGCTGTGCCAAGTTTGTGGGGGTGTGTGTTTTTTGCCTAGAGGGCCTTGTGCACCGCACTTGTACTTTTGAAATCTTTGGTGGTCTTCATCGCCTTGAACTCTTCACATTGTGGTTCCAGGAATGGGTATTTATGAAAGGGCGTTTTGTCCTTCTCCACGTAGTCCTTGACAAGCATGCTCTTGAAGTTCTTCCATGCTTTGCACGCCGCTAGCATGGCTTGTCGTTGCACGGCGTCTTGGTGTTCTTCTGGGATCTCGAACAATGTCAAAATTTTTGTCAGCAGCTCAAGTTCCCGAGTCCCAGGCACGCTCTTCCACGAATCGAATGTGATCTCAATTCATTCTCGTGCAACTATTTCGATGATTCTTCGGAATGCGCGTACTGCTGGGAGAGGAAGGAGAGGGGTCCTAGATCCATCGACCTCTGTGATGGTAAATTGGCCATTAGGCTTCTTTGATAGCCCTCTTCCTTTGCGTTTTGATTTTGGAGCGGACGCATCCGGCGATGATGTTGAAGAATGCGCGCATGACATGTTGGCCTTCTCATATATGAAAAGTAAGCACAATGTAGCATATACGTAAATAGTGCGGTATAAGCACATACTTATATACATATACATAACAGTAAGATTTAACAACAATAAGATTTAACAGCAATAAGATTTATGAAATTAGTAAAATGAGTGAACTTGAGCTACTTTAGATGCTAAGAGTTAAAATAAAAGTAGGTAACAATGGTATTGTAGAGAGAGAAGTGATGAATCTATCTCATGCTCTTAAATGTACATAGGGGAAGTACGAACTAACTTACAAAGGTTAATTTCCCGGGTCCAGGCTAGAGGAGTAATTTGCCTCATCCATGAAAATAGACAGAGGTGGCTTTCCTTTTCGATTTGCACCATTGAGTCCATGAAAGTAGCTAATAATGATATTGTGGACAGAGAGACGGGGTGATGTGCCTATCTTAGCACCTACTTTAGTTGCTAACATATATACTAACACTCACAACAAGCAAAAGACAATTTACTACAAGAAATGAACATTACAAAATAAACCAAATAGCAAACTATGCTACTGCAGTAAACAGGATCTCTATTAAATCTAACTCAATGCTAATATTTTTTCTTTTCTTAACTGACAGACAACTAACTCAATGCTACAAAAATCTACTGAACTGATCTGCAACTACAAAATTAACATTCTAACAGTAGGATCTAATCAGACATGATAGATCATAGCATTACCACAACAAAATTCGAAATCTAAGAGTAGAGGACATGAAAATAGGCTAGTAAGGACATAAAAAATACTACACATGGCAAACGGTTTGTAGGAGGGCTTGGTACCTTAGGCGTAGGTACGGCGAGGCGAGCGACGGGCTCGGGGGGAGGAGGAGGGCGACGGCGATGGAGGACACCGACGGGCCCAAGGGAGAAGGAGGGCGACGGGCTCGGGGGGATGGAGGCGGCTGGCGACGGGCCCGAGGGAGGAGGGCGACAAGCTCGAGGGGACGGAGGCGGCCGGCGACGGGCTCGGGGGACGGCGGCGGTGACGGAGGTGCGAGGAGGCAGCGGCGACGGCGGCATGGACGGAGGTCCGAGGAGACATGTCACATCCCAAATTTCTCCTTTCTGGAAAAATTTAAATTCAGATTAATTATTTTAAGGTAATTGGATTTTACTTGGCTTTTGTTTGCCTTTCTGGATTTTCTGGAATTTAAAACCTATTTTTAGAATTTAAAAAGTAATTCAAAATATGAAAATTAAATATCAACAGTAGTTGGAAATAATTTTATTAAGTCCAAAATATCTCCAGGAGCTTCTGTGAATTTTTCTGGAATTTTTGGAGGCATTTTCATATTTTTCTGAGGCCTAAATAAATTCCTAGCCTTTTCTGAAATTAAAAGTCAATAAAAATCCAAATCCTTCCCTCCGGCCGACGCGTGGACGGCCCAGATCCGCCCACGTCACCGCTCGGCCTGATCCTGGCCGCATCCTCTCCTTCCCCTCGCTGTCTAGCGGGCCCGGCCCGTCAGCCGGCGGCCCCGCCTTCCCCTCCTCCTCGTCCGACGCGTGGACGGCTCGGATGAGCCGAGTCTCCGCGCGGGCCATCCAGCCGCCCACTCTCACTTCCTCCCTCACCTCGCTGACCTGCGGGCCCCGCCCTTCAGCCGCACGCGCTCTCGCTCACGCTGCCACCCGGCCCCGCCTGTCAGGCCCGTCGTCCCCGCGGAGCGCCACTTTCCTTTCTTCTCTCCCCGCTTTCCTTCTTTGCGCCGGCGACCAATCCGAGCCGGATCCGGCCTTGCCTTCCCTGCCTCTCCTCGATTTTGGCAACCCCGAGCCCCGCCAAGAAACAAATCCCCGATCTCCGCGCCTCCCTTCCTTCCCTGCCTCCCCTTTCCCGTTTCTCCCCCCTTCCCTTCCTTTTCCGGCCGCCAGCACCGGCGAGCGATTACCGCTCCCCTGCTCCCCTGCGCCCCTATAAAAGCCCCCCATCGGTTCGCCTCCCTCCGCCCAACACCCAGACACGCTCCACCTCCCTTCCTGAGCACCAAAGCGCCCCACCGTCGAGCTTCCTCTTCTCCGAGCTCCGCCCAACTCCGGCGAGCCTTCGCCGCCGCCTCGGTCATCCCCGGAGCCCGCCGTCGCCTCCCCGAGCTCCCTCTCGTCCGTGCGATCCTCCCCGACACCTCAGCCGCCCCCCCCCGGCGCCGGAGCGCCGTCGCGCCGGAGGACCCGAGCCAGCTCCGCCACCCCCTCGTCGCCGGCCTTCTCCGCTTGTCGCCGCACCTCGTCGACCCCTCCAACCGAACCCCCTCCGCTCAGGGATTGCATTTCACGCACCGCCCGAACCTCTCCGGCCCTCCCTCGCCGCCGGCGTCGTCGTCTCCGATCACCTCCGCCCAGGCCACCCGAAGGTATTCCTTAAGAGGGTTACCTACCCATTAGGGGTAGGCAACGCCTCCCCGCTCACTTGGCTATCACCGCTCGCTCTCCCCTCTCCCGACTCCCTCGGCGCGCGTTCGAGCCCTCGGCTCCGCACGCTGAGGTTGAGTTTTTCGTTATTTTTCCGCGACTGACAAGTGGGCCCCACACGTCAGCGGCCGCCGTTCTGCGCTGGCCACTGCCGCCTGGGCCCCACCCCTCTGCGCTGGACCCTGACAAGTGGGTCCGGAGTCCAGTGGGTCCCACGTGTCAGAGGCTGAGCCAGTGGGCTCACTGTCCAGTGGGTCCCACATGTCAGGGACAGCTCTCTGGGGACTCACTGACCAGTGGACCCCACCTGTCATTCTTCCAGAATAAAAATAAAAATTAAAATTAAATAATTCCCATGGGCCCCACCTGTCAGAAATTTCCTAATTTTTGGATTTATTCAAACTGAAAACTTCAAACTAGCATAACTTTCTCTTTTTAACTCCAAATTCAGCCATTCAAATTTCTAAATTCATCTAAAATCATAATCTATCCATCTATGGCCTCTATTTGGATTTTTGAGTTTGTTTGAATTTTATTTGTATTTATTTGCTTTGTTTGCTTCGTCTTTTCTCGCGTAGATTCCAACATTGTCGACGATCCCTCTTCACAGCAACAAGAAGACCCAGAAACCCTACAAGAAGGCAAGTCTCCTTTGATCATCTTGAACCTACGCTTTTGAAATGTTTTAAATATTTTAAATTATGTGCATTGCTATTTACATAAAATCACTAGTTCAAATCTTTAGGAGTTAGTTATTCCAACTTTGTTATGCCCTCATTTGACATTGATTGCCATGTACATTGTCACCCTAGAACTCCCTTGTCTCAATAATGAGATTAATATTAATCTTTGTGAATATTAGAATGGTAGGATAATGCTTAGTCTTGCTATCTAATAACTTTGGAAAATCTTGAAAATGGGAAATTATGATTTATTATTGAACCCTTGTGTTTGTAAATGAAGTGGCAATTGGAGTTGTCACTGTGATTTTAAAATAAAATAAAATGTGAAAGTTGGTTTAGATTAGGGTGGATGGTTGGTTTGGGTTGGTGCAGGAAGCACGAGATCTTGCTAAGTGTATGTTCCACCCTAGTCAATTAAGGACCGACGCTTGTGTTTGTCCAGACTGAGCATTAACCGTACAACCACAAGTCTATATGGGTACGACCTAGCTGACTAACTTACGATAGTCTAGTTTAGGTGCCACCAGTGGAAAGTGGGTGCCAGGGATGGACTGGTTATTCACAGTGAGGGACAGGGATTTACTGTACTCATATGGCGCAAGAGGGGGCTTCGGTTCGGGCAGTTAGCCTACCTGCGGTGAAACCTCAGCGGGTGGTATCTAGCTAGATTAGAGTAAGGTAAAAGGCTTTGTGATATTTTATCTAGGTCTCATGCCAAAGGAAGCGTGTTGACTTTTAGGATAATTTATCTCTTGTGGGTAAAGCTGTACAACCTCTGCAGAGTGTAAAACTATTCGAATAGCCGTGCCCACGGTCAAGGGCGGGCAAGGAATGCATTCACATGGTAGATTTCTGGTTTTGGTTTTTAAATCAAAAGTCTTGTATTCCGAGAGTGGAGGGAACTCTCGGAAGGGAATCCTGGCGGTTGGAGCCAGAGAGGGTGGATGTAACCCGAAATATTAACTTGTTCAGTTGGAAGTGATTAAGCTGGTGTTGGTGGATAGAACCTTCACTAAAGAATAATTGTTAGTTCTGTTAAATCGTTTACTTTATTAAATTGATGCCTTCGAAAATAATTAGTAGTAATTGGATTTAAAATATTGCTTTGTGCAAAAGAACCATATAGCCTTCCTTCGTCAAGCCTTGCATCTATGCATTTTTCCCAAGACTTGCGGAGTACTTTATGTACTCACATGCTACACTTAAAAATAAATCTCAGAGGAAGTCGAAGCTCAAGAAGGTGACTACGACTACTGCTTCGCTTGTGGCTGTGATGGATTCTTCCCGGAGGACTAGGTCGCGCTTCCCCAGTCAATTGCCTGTGGCGAATTGATGGGTCGTCTTCGAGTTATCTTTTGCTTCCGCTGTGTTTCATGTGTGCGAGGTCTTAAACCTCTATTGTAATAATGAGACCCTGTGGTCAGTACTCTTAATTATTGTAATAAATCGTTGATGGTGATGTTTTCCATTCTGTTTAACTGTGTGCACTAGCTTTGATCTGGGACTAGTGCAGTAATACACAGAGGGTCCGGGTTTGGAAATCCGGGGTCCCGACAAGACAAATTGGGAGAGCGGCGAGATATAAATCTATAACTACAGCATAGACGCAAAACCCTAGCCAGAGGGTATTTATAGGGAGGCTTATTACAGACGGTTCTCAGTTTGGAACCATCTGTGATATTTATTATCACAGACGGTTCTAAACTTAGAACCGTCTGTGATAGTTGAACTATCATAGATGGTTCTTAACATAGAACCGTCTGTGATAGTTGTACTATCACAGATGGTTCTAAACTTAGAACCGTCTGTGATAATAAATATCACAGACGGTTCTAAACTGAGAACCGTCTGTGATAAGCCCTTGCCCCCAGCTATAGTTATTAATATAAACACACCAACCAGCATTAATATAAACACCAACCAGCATTCAATAAGACCTCACACAGTGTATTTCTTTACAACAGCTGGGTGTATTTCTTTACAACAACCCAATAAACATAGAGATACATTTGTATGACTCATTCTCATATACATCACATGCATTCAATAAATATAAACACCAACTAGCATTCAATAAGACCTCACACAGTGTATTTCATTACAATAGAGCTGGGTGTATTTCTTTACAACAGCCCAATGAACATAGAGATACATTTGTATGACTCATTCACATATACATCACATACATGCATTGTTATATACATAAATGCAAATGCCCACATATATGTCACACATTCTCATTCCACTTGCTTATTTCCTTTAAAAATTAGCCCTTCATGATGATCAATGCGTACGTAACTAGTTTCGTCATGTTGTTTGTCGTTGACCCTTATGCCATTTCCAAAAGGAGGTAACTCGTCAAATTGATTGTATTCTTCCTCGTCCACTACATTCTCTACTCCGACAATTCTACTTTTTCCATGAATAACTACATGGCGTTTCTTATTTGCCGAATCGGTTACATAGAAAATTTGAACAACTTGGTTGGCGAGTACGAATGGTTCGTCTTTGTACCCGACACGTTGGAGGTCCACAGTAGTGACACCGTAGTTGTCAACCTTCACCTGTGGGAGATGCACCCAACGGCAACAAAATAAGGGGATCTTGAAAACCACGTAATCGAGCTCCCAAATCTCTTCTATGAACCCATAGTATGAGTTCCTCGACCCATCGGTACTGAATGCATCTATGCGGACACCGTTGTTCTGGTTAGTGCTCTTTACATCCTGAGACTGTGTATAGAATATGTGCCCATTTATGTCATATCCTTGCCATGTCACAACTGTAAATGTTGGCCTTTTTGCCAACCATGTCAGCATCTTACTTAGCGAGCTCCTAGTGATTTGCTCCTTCAACCATTAGTTGAACTGACTATTGTGTTGCCTCATGATCCAAACATCCGGCCGCTCTGGATTCTGTTGCCGAAGCACATCCTTGTGCTGGTCGACATAAGGTGCCACTTCAGTCATATGTTGCAAGACCATGAAATGGGCTTGAGTATACGTGTCCATATCTGCAGTGATTGCTTTTCTTCCGATAATTCCAATACCCTTCAGCATCCCCTCATGACGAGATTGAGGCACACCTATCGGTTGAATCTGAGCCATATAATCGACACAAAACTCAATGACCTCTTCGCTTGCATAACCTTCGACGATGCTGCCCTCCGGCCGAAATCGATTCCGTACGTAGGACTTGAGAATTCTTATTAACCTCTCAAATGGGTACATGCTACGTAGGAATACGGGCCCGCACATTTTTATCTCCCACACAACGTGAACAATAAGATGGACCAAGATATCGAAAAACGAAGGAGGGAAATACATTTCAAGATGACATAGAGTTGTCACCAACTTGTTGTCCAGAGCATCTAGTCCTTCGAGATCGATGACCTTCTGAGCAATTGTGTTAAAGAAATAACATAGCCTCATGATTGTCTCTCAGACTTTGATCGGCAAAATATTTCTAATTGCAATAGGGAGCATCTGTGTCATCAGCACATGACAATCATGAAACTTCATGTCATTTAACTTCAAATCTTGCATCGAAACAAGTTTCTTCACGTTGCCGGAGTAACCAGACGGAACTTTGACACCATGCAAGCACTGGCACAGTTCTGTTTTCTCAGCCTTGGACAGAGTGTAACTGATGAGGACATCTTTTCCATAGATATAACTATGCCAACTCCACAACAAACTCAACAAATTGAAACTATGATACAAGGACCAATGACTCGAGCGCGAGCACGTCAACTTAACCATGAGGTGAATGTGTTCCTAAGTTTGCATACAAATATTTCAAAAAATGGCATACTACTTAATTCTTGTGATGATTTGATTGTCCTTAGGAACCATGGGGAAGAACCACGTGAGATCAAGTGTAGAAGTGGAACCGTCAAGCGCAATCCAAGTCCTGCTCGCGAGCTCGACTCAGATTCGGCCTTTGTAACAGCGTCTACTTCAAATGGATATAACTTTTGGTCTAGAAGGCTTCTCGGGGCCCGTGAGTACTCGTTGGAAAGCTCTTGGAGTCTACTTTCAGATGGATCTGGTCTCACCTCCAAACTCCATCCAAGCAGATCATAAACTGTGAAATAAGTCACATCATTTTTCCAGTCCGAGTCAAAGTGGGCCGAGGGCCTTGTAACTTACGCTATTTGGGCCGGCACTGTTTATGTGAACAGTGCCACCGCTGCATGAACAGTAACCACGATTAGTATAGCATTCCTAGTCATTAGATAAGTGCAGCTTTTCCTTCCCCTATTTAAAGAGGTCGCACCCCTTTAGTTTTCCTTGGGTTTTTCTTAAGAGATTATTCTGCTTAGCAGTTTCGCCGCATGTTCGGTTGAGGAACTCCAACTTGTGAACTTAATCTTTATTCGCAATACAATTTTAGATTGCATCTTAAACTCTCTTGCTTGCTTGTGCTCTCGATTCACTTGTAGGAGATAGCCTTCTTGGTGAGGTCAACCGTGTTCGGCACGGTTGATAACCAACGGAGCAGTGGTGTAGTGATTGTGAGGGGTTCGATCTATTTTGGTCGGAGCCTTTGGATCATCAACGTCGAGTTCTCCACAATCGACTTATCAGTACCTCTCGGAAGATCGAGTCATCGTCACATTAGTTGGTATCAGAGCAACGGTTGCCCATGAGGTAATTCGTCCCTTTTAGATTAGTTTATGTTTATCATATCGTCCCAAAACTCCAGAAAATTAGCCACAAAAAAATTGTCGTAGTGTTCTTCCACTGTCCCAACACCCCTTGTGCCATTGCAATTTTTCGTTTCAGTATTGCTCGTTGAATTTTTGGTTACATTGTCATGTTCATGTTGTTGATTGCTAGTTTAGTCATAGTCCAGTTCGTCATTGCCTAGTTGCATCTCGTGTTCCTTTGCGTAGTCTCATCGTTGTGTGTTCTTGTTCCTTGCCGCGCCGCCGTTCCTAGCCACGCATCCTTGCCGCACAGCCATCCTTGCCGCGGCCTCCCATCCATTGCCACCCCATCCGCTGCCAACCCTTGCTGTGACCCCCTGCCTTGCCATCTCGCTTGTCTCGTCCTTGTGCAAGGAAAAAATTAGGGTTTCAGACTCAAAAAGAGAGAGAGAGAGAGAGAGAGAGAGAGAGAGAGAGAGGGAGAGAGAGAGAAAGAGAGAGTTGATTTCAGCTGTTTAGAAAAAAAAACAGAGAAAAAAAGAAAAGAGAGAAAAAAGGAAAGAGTCTATCTTTGTTGAAATTTGGAAAGTGCATCAAACCTTCGCCAAAAATAGTGAAAATTGGTGGAGCTGTGTTTCATACATCCAAAAGCCTCCAGAAAACAAAATTGAGCAATTTCGGCCACGGGATCAAAAGTTATAGCAGTTTAAATTGAGGCCGAAACGAATTCGAGTCCGTTTCCGACACACCTTCAGTAAAACGGGCATAACTTTTGCATACGGTGTCCGTTTTCGACGTTCTTGTACTCGTTGGAAAGCTAACAACGAGACCGATCCAAAAAAATGACTGGCCGCCTAAGTCACGCTCCAAGACCCCGAAAATCGGCCATCTTTAGCCCCGAAATTACATCGCAAGTTTTTGGTTTTCTGTCTTCGGTGATTTTTTCGGTCTTCCCTTCGGATTTTGGGTTTCGTCCAGTTGAAAAAGTTGTAGATATCATCGAAACCTTTCAAATGAGTATATATATGCCATATAAAACTTTGTCTTGTCATCGTTTGAGACTAGATGTTGTATCTGCTCAATATAGAGGGATGTTCGCGTTTTACCAATATCGCTGTTTTGTGCTCTACATCGCACGAATACTCTTGTGCCCTTAGAAAGAAGTTTGAGTAGTGGGCTAGCATCAATCCTAGTACTTATTGTGAGGTTCTCCTTTGCTTAAATCAAGTCACATTGATCGTTGCGTGTGCGTTCCTACACTTCCATGCATAGGGCTTGATTGGCTAGCTGTGTGATTAGGCTAGGATCAGCAACTTTTCACGAGTCCTTTAAACAAACTTTCAACTTGCATTTACTAAACTGATTATTGCTGATCCTTTTTGCTACCATATTGTGCCTTCCAAGCTCCACCTACTCTTGATCAGAACATGTCCCCTCTTGCAATCGTACCCACGCTCGACACGATGTCACGAACCAGCCACCGGTTGTACCACCTGCTGCATTGGTAAGAACACTTGTAAGAGTGTGGTAAGACGCTTGAGAGTGTGTGATTCCACTTCCCACCACCTAGTAGTTGATAGGGATAATACCTTTGTGTTGTCCTTTGTTTGCTATTAACCATGGCAGGTAAGACGTCTGATACGCAAGAGTGTGTTTTAAAGGGAGAGCTCATGACGCTCTTAGATGAACAATGCACTACCTTTAATGAGGACATCGATAGGAAGCTTCAAGCTTCGACAAACACATTGCAGCGCCCCATCAATTCCATCAATGAGAGTATTGCAGCACTCACTACACGCCTTGAAAGAATGGTGAATCAGCCGCCAAACAATGGACGCGAGTATGATCACTATGCAGGCCAGGATCTCGAGGAGGGAGATGATAATGAGAGACAAAACCGTGATGCCAGCGCTGCATTTGCTGCCCAAGATGCACGCCCATGACACCGCCTGTAACATCCTGAAATTTAAATCAGAAATGTATAAAGCTTTTGAATTAATTTTGCAATGTATTTCCAATTGCATTTGGAGTTAGAATGTTTTCCTAAAATTTGGCAAAAGGATTTAAGAGTTAAATGGATCCAAAAAGAAACATATATGTTTGAATAGTAGAGATTTGAAAATCTAAATTAAGAATCTGAAAAGATGATCCATAAAATGTAAGGAGAGAAATGTAATTAAGCATAAAATGTCATCAACAAAAATAAGAGTATGAGTGGCAAGGTGGCAAGTAAAATAAAATGGGTCAACATATGATTATATATATATATATGTACGCACACACAACCTTGGGCTACATGGAAAAGGCACATAAGGGAAATGAACCAGTAAATGAAGAATGCAATTACATGTACATAAACCCATGAGCATATGTGTATATGTTCATATAAATGTGATGGAGATAGCAAAAGAAAAAAAATAAAAAAAATAAATATATATTGGGGGGGCGAGTCAGGCCAGACCAAGCCAGCCCAGCCCAACTCCCCGCTCTTCCCTTTTCTCAGCGCGCGGCCGCCTTCCACTCCTTCTGCCCGAGCACGCCCCCAGCGCTGTTTCTCTTCCTCCTTCCTTCTCTTTCTGTTGCGCAGCCGAGCTGTCTCCACGTCGTCCCCTCCCTCCGCGCCTCCTTTCCTCCGCCCCACCTCGGAAACGCTGGACGACGTTGCCTCTGCCCATTGGTCCGCCGCGCCAAGGCTCTGCCGCCCACCCTCTTTTTCCTCCCCGCTCTGCCGAGCCATTCCCTCACGCGCGCAGCCCAACCTCTCTGCTACACCGTGCGCGTCGCCCTTGCCATGATGCCAAATCCTCCCCGCGAGATTTCCTTGCCCTGTCCACCATTGGCTCGCTGCTCTCCGATGCAGCCGCGCGGGCAAGCTCCCGAGGCAGCCCTCCTCGCGCGTCTATAAGTGTCACTGAGGGCCTCTACGGGTTCCCCGCCTCACCTGCTCCCTCCCGAAGAAAGGAATTGGGATTTTGCCCCGAAATCACCGCCGCAACCCCCTTTCTTCCCAAACTCCGGCGATCGGGCGCGCCGCCGTGTCCAGCCACCTCCGTCCAATTCCTCCCTCCCACACCTTCCTAGGCCCCCAACGAAGCTGATCCCACCCTCGGCCGAGCCTCTCCGGCCCTGTAGCTCGCCGGCGTCGACCTCCTCCCTGGACCGCCACCACCGCACGCCGCCGGCCCTACTCCGGTGACCCCCGCCCGCCGCCGACTCCACCATCGGGATCCCCGGCGTCAGGACATTCCATTTCGGCCGTCACCCTCAACCCTCCGGCAGCCCGCCGCCGACCGCACCGCCGCCCATCCTCGGTCCCAAACTCCTCTGCCCCGGCCTCTGCTACTGCATACCTTAATAGGTAATGGCCCCCTGTATAAGTAAGCAACACTTGAGGAGCTCTCCTGGCTAGCGGCGTCGGTGCTAAGACGCACCCAGGCAGCGCGCGTTCGAGCCCGCTCCGCCGCGCCGGGTGGGTTTTCGGTGTTTAATTTTGCCTTTTTTTACTGTGCGCCAGTGACCCAGCCGACCGTGAGGATGTATGCTAGTTCTGTAGCAAGGATAGATAGAAAGCATGTGCCATAAAATGTCATGTATAATTATAGATATACACATATCCATGAGTGCACATATGAGCATATATAATAAATAACTTTGTTTAAACTTTTAGTAAGTAAATAGAATGAATGATTGAATGTAATTTAAAATGGCACATGTAATAGCAAGCATCTTGTATATAACCTGGTGTATTAATCTCTACATATTAAAACTAAGGGTATTTAGGGACTTTTGAGCATGGATATTTATCATGTGTCAGAAGATAATACTTAGATGTAGGTATAGCCTGAGTAATATTTACAACCCTCTTTGTCAAGTGAAAGGGTTTAGTAATAGGGTGATTAGAGTGATTGCTCACATAAAATAATAACTTGTCAAACAAAAAGGGGTAGAAACAAACTGTTAACAATATAGGCTAAAAGATATTATCAATAGCTTAGGCCATGACATCCAAATATAATTATAGAATGCAGTATATTAAAATGAGTATGATTAAACTTTAGTTACTCAAAATGGGATTTCCATAGCACCAAAACAAATGAAACTAGGAATTTGGTGTTGGAGTTATTTGGGTCTTTTGGTAAATGTTTACTGGTTTGCTGATTGCCTTTTTCCTTTAAATTATCACGCACGTGAAAAATAGCTTACGAGGCACAAGAGGAGGAGGCAGAAGTAGCAGCGCTAGAAGCTTCAGACAACCCAGAAAACACCCCCTGTGACCAAGGCGAGTCAATACTTTGATCATGTTGAACCAACGTTTTCTGCAAATTACTTTTGTTTAAATTATCAAATTTGCATGCTGTTATGTTATACGTAAATACATGTTAATTTAAGATTTTAGTTATATCCCATTGCGTACTTGGTTAATGTTCTACCTCCTTGAAATATTTGAACATGTGAACATTGTCGCCCTAGCACAAATTAGAATAGTAACTTTTCGAAAATAAGTCCGTAGTTATATGCCATGCTTAGTATTGTTTGGATATTCATGGGCGTGAGAGCGCCCCAGCATCATTTTTAATCATGGGAAAAGTTGGTTGGGCAGTCATGATGGTAATGACTGGTGTATGTTGGATATGGTTATTTTATAGTCCCAAAAACCTCAAACTGCTTATTTATCTGGGCGGATGGATCGGGGGTATGGTGCAGGGGTGCACGAGAGTGTGGATAGTGGTAGAACCGCCCAGATACCTTAAGGACTGAATCTTGTCATGATCTCCCCTGTAAAACAAGTACAACCACAAGTCTGTAAAGTACAACTTGGCTTAGTAGATTTACTGGACCCCGAAAGTCATCATCATCGGTGGAGGAGAAGTGGTGGTGCAAGTAGCGATTCTGGGTGACGGCTTGAATGGGACACTCTTTGTGAGTGAAGTTCTTCTGCGACGTGCTAGCAGTACGGGGAGTCAGCTGCTAGGCGCATAGGAGGGGAACATCCCGCACAACGTATGGGACCCACCGCAAGTGGGAGTGGCCCATCGGGTGAGATGATGGACGGGGCGAGGTACTTTGAACGGTCACTGTGATGGTTTGCTCAACCGCACGGTTAAGGAATCGTGTGGGGCAACGAGGGAACTGTCTCTTGTAGGTAAAGTGTGCAAACTCTGCAGAGTCAAAACTATTCGAATAGCCGTGCCCACGGTCAAGGGCGGACATGGGAACTTAACTAGATATAGTTCTATTTCAAAAATCTTGGCAAATGGGATGAGGAATGGAGGGCAGTGGGAAGCCCTAAAAGGTGTTGTTGTCCTGGGCATCGTCCCAGTGGTAATGTAAGCGGCTATAACGCTGAAGATATAGCATACGGTATGGAGACCATGTAAAAGTGGATGGTCTCTAGATCACTGGTATTAAAGCATTCTGATACACACTTACATTTTGGTGCAAAATTTGCTAGGTCATAGGGATTTTAAGTAATTGTATTCAAAAGCACTCTACGCAAAACAAAATAACCCCAGCCTTCTCTTGATGAGCCGGGCATATTACTTAATTGCATTCTGTGTATTGGCTCGCGGAGCACGGGGTCGGAGTGCTCACGCTCGCATTATCAAACCAGATTCTGGAGCCCCGGATCCCTACGGTTATGAAGACGCCCCCGCTGCCGAGGAAGGGAACAACGAGGAGAATTAGGGCGTCTCTTGCATTTTCTTTTGAGTCCTAGGTGGTTAGACTAAGGTATAGTGTGCCTATGGTTATTGCCTTAGCTTAGGTAATAACCATAAGGCACATATTTTACCCCAGTCGCTGCTTGTGGATTATTGGCTTCACTTGGCTTTTGCTTCCGCTGGCATACTTTTGTAATGTAAACATTTGGCCTGGTCGGCCCCTATGTAAACTCATTGCCCGACGTGGCATAATTCAAACTTCTGTTATGTAATATGTGGTTGAGTTGTGAATGTCCATGCGATGTATGAAATGATGCAGCAATGTACCTATGAGCACTATCTACTGATCCAGGGAATAGTGCAGTGGTTTCACAGGAGATTCCAGATTGAAAAATCTGGGTCTGACACCGCCCTCATTAGAACCGTCACGGTATGGGAGGTAATAATTTTCAGCACCACAATACTCGTGGTAATGATGACCCATTTGCTAAAGTCAAATTTACCATACCATCTTTTGCGGGTACTTATGATGCTGAAACTTATCTAGATTGGGAGATGACAGTTGAACAAAAATTTAATGCCCATCTAGTTCCTGAAGTGCATAGAGTCAGACAAGCCACTAGTGAATTTAAAGATTTTGCTATCATTTGGTGGACTCAAGTAGTTAATTATGGTTTAACATCTGATACATGAGATAGATTGAAGGTAGCTATGCATGCTAGATTTGTTCCTCCTGCTTTTAAACGTGAAATGCGTAAGAAATTGCAGCGCTTAGACCAAGGTAATAGATCTGTCGAGGAATATTATCAAGAACTACAAATAGAAATGTTGCGTTATAATGTTGAAGAGGATGAGGAGGATAAGATGGCTCGTTTTTATGGGGGCTTAAGGCGTGAAATTCAGGACATAATTGATTACAAAGAGTATAACGATATCAATAGATTGTTCCAGCTTGCTTGATTGGCAGAAAAAGAATTGCAGGGTAGGCAACAAAGGACAAGGAGCAACTTTGGAAGTACGTTTACATTAAGATCGACGCCTAGGCAAGCCAAGACAGCCCTACCTCCTGTTTTTCAAGCTGCTGCCCCCTCTGTGAGTAGTGCGCGTTCAGCAGCACCTCCGCCACCATCACGCACATCCGAGACGAGCAAATCTACTAGTGTGCAAGCACCAGCAAAGAGCTCTTCATCGGTTGCTTCCATGGGCCGTACGACGGGCATTGTGTGCCACCATTGTAAAGGGATGGGCCACGTCATCAGAGATTGCCCAAGTCAGCGGACGTACATTGCAACAGAAGATGGTGGTTATGTAAGTGCTAGTGATATTGAGGATGAATATGCTCTTGTAGCTAACCTTGCAGGTAATGGTGATGATCATGAGACAGATAGCGATGGTGAGGAAATTTTAGGTGTCACTGCTACGACGAATTATAGAACCATAATTGTGCAGTGAGTATTGAGCACTCAAAGAGAGCAAGAGGAGAAGCTACAACGTCATAATCTGTTTCAGATGTTCCTCATTGTCAAGGATTGTCATGTTCGTGTTATAATTGATGACGGAAGCTGCAATAACTTGGTGGATTTAGGATTGGCCAAGAAGCTTGGCTTGACCACACGTGCGCATCCTCACCCATACCACATTCAGTGGTTTAACAATAGCGGTAAGGTGAAGGTAACACAATCTGCGAGAGTGCATTTTTCCATTGGTTCTTATCATGATGTTGTTGATTTTGACGTAGTACCTATGCAAGCCTACTCACTTTTATTAGGTCGTCCATGGGAATTTGATATCGATGCAACTCATCATGGTAGATGTAATAAATACTCTCCTGGGCACAAAGGAAAGAAAAAATAACTTTGCTACCTTTGACACCTACTGAAATTGCTAATTGTGATAAAGAGCTAGCTGAAAATAAGAAGAAAGAACTTGAACATGAATCTGAAAATCAGTAAGTAGTAAAGAATGTTTTCCCACCTAAGAAAGAGAGGTTGGCACCTAGTTCTAGTACCGAGGGAATTAAATTAAAGGGTTGTGTCATGCTTGCAACCAAATCTGATCTTGCTAAAATTTGTCATGATGATATGCCATGCTATGCTTTGATATGCAAAGATGCCTTATTTTCACTTGATGATGTATCTAGCTCTTTACCGTCTGCTGTCACTAACCTTTTGCAGGAATATAAGGATGTGTTTCCAGCTGAGATACCCCCGGGGCTGCCGCCTATTAGAGGGATTGCACACCAAATTGACTTAATTCTAGGAGCGACTTTGCCAAATCGTGCAACTTATAGGACCAATCCGGAGGAGACTAAGGAAATTCAGCGATAAGTCTAAGATCTTTTGGACCGAGGGTACGTACGGGAAAGCCTTAGTCCTTGTGCTGTGCCTGTTCTTTTGGTTCCTAAGAAAGATGGTAGTTGGCGTATGTGTGTTGATTGTAGAGCCATTAATAATATCACAATACGGTATCGTCATCCTATTCCTAGGTTAGACGACATGCTGGATGAGTTGAGTGGTTTTATTCTTTTCACAAAGATAGACTTGCGTAGTGGGTACCACCAGATTAGAATGAAATTGGGAGATGAATGGAAAACAACATTTAAAACTAAGTTCGGGCTATATGAGTGGTTTGTGATGCCTTTTGGTTTAACTAATGCACCTAGCACTTTCATGCATTCGATGAACGAAGTTTTGCGTGCTTTCATTGGGAAATTTGTGGTGGTTTATTTTGATGATATTTTAATCTATAGCAAGTCATATGAAGAACATTTGGATCATTTACGTGCTGTTTTTGATGCTTTGAAAGATGCACGTTTGTTTGGTAACCTTGAGAAGTGCACCTTTTGCACGGATCGAGTCTCTTTTCTTGGCTATGTTGTTACTCCACAGGGCATTGAAGTTGATCAAGCCAAGATCATTGCTATCCAGAGTTGGCCGCCTCCTAAAACGGTCACACAAGTCCGGAGTTTTCTCGGGCTCGCTGGTTTCTATCGGTGTTTTGTTCGGGATTTCAGCACCCTCGCCGCACCACTGAATGGGCTTACAAAGAAGGGTGTTCCTTTTACTTGGGCCACCAAACACCAACAAGCTTTCAACGTCCTCAAAGATAAGTTAACACACGCCCCTTTGCTTCAACTTCCTGATTTCAGCAAGACTTTTGTATTAGAATGTGATGCTAGTGGCATAGGTCTTGGGGGTGTGTTAATTCAAGAAGGAAAACATGTTGCTTACTTTAGTGAAAAATTAAGTGGTCCTAGTTTGTATTATTCTACCTATGATAAAGAATTATATGCTCTAGTTCGAACTTTGGAAACATGGCAACATTATTTATGGCCCAAAGAGTTTGTAATACATTCTGATCATGAATCCTTGAAACATATTCGAAGTCAAAACAACCTGAGGTAGTCAACAGAACATTGTCTACAATGCTTAGGGCTGTGCTTAAAAAGAACTTAAAAATGTGGGAGGAATGTTTGCCTCATGTGGAATTTGCTTATAATCGTTCGCTGCATTCTACCACAAAGAAATGCCCTTTTGAGATTGTTTATGGTTTCATACCTCGTGCACCTATCGACTTGTTGCCTCTTCCAGCTTCTGAGAAGGTAAATTTTGATGTGCAACAACGTGTTGATTTGATACGTAAGATGCATGGGACAACTAAAGCGAACATTGAGATTATGAATGCTAAATATAAAGTTGCTGGTAGTCAAGGACGCAAGCATGTTACTTTTGAACTTGGTGATCTTGTGTGGTTACATTTGCGTAAAGAACGATTCCCTGAATTGAGAAAGTCTAAACTCATGCCTCGTGCAGATGGTCCTTTTAGAGTGCTTGAACATATTAATGATAATGCATATAAGTTAGACTTGCCTGTAGATTTTGGGGTTAGCCCCACCTTTAACATTGCAGATTTACGACCTTGCTTGGGTGCGGGAGATGAGCTTGAGTCGAGGACGACTCCAATTCAAGAAGGGGAGGATGACGAGGACATCTTTTCCATAGATACAATTATGCCAACCCTACAACAAACTCAACAAACTGAAACTATGATACAAGGACCAATGACTCGAGCGCGAGCACGTCAATTTAACCATCAGGTGAATGAGTTTCTAAGTTTGCATACAAATATTTCAAAGAATGGCATACTACATAATTCTTGTGATGATTGGATTGTCCTTAGGAACCATGGGTAAGAACCACACGAGATAAAGTGTAGAAGTGGAACCGTCAAGCACAATCCAAGTCTTGTTCGCGAGCTCGACTCAGATTCGGCCTTTGTAACAGCGTCTACTTCAAATGGACATAGCTTTTGATCTAGAAGGCTTATCGGGGCCCGTGAGATAGATCTGGTATCACCTCCAAACTCCATCCGAACAGATCAGAAACTATGAAATAAGTCATATCACTTTTCCAGTCCGAGTCAAAGTGGGCCGAGGGCCTTGTAACTTAGGCTATTTGGGTTGGTACTGTTTACATGAGCAGTACCACGACCACATGAATAGTAACCATGATTAGTACCGCATCCCTTGTCATTAGATAAGTGCGGCTTTCCCTTCCCCTATTTAAGGAGGTCGCACCCTTTAATTTTCCTTGGGTTTTTCTTAAGAGATTATTCTGCTTAGCAGTTTCGCCGCATGTTCGGTTGCGGAACCTCAACTTGTGAACTTAATTTTTATTCACAATACAATTTCAGATTGCATCTTGAACTCTCTTGCTTGCTTGTGTTCTCGATTCGCTTGCAGGAGATAGCCTTCTTGGCGAGGTCAACCGTGTTCGGCAGGTTGATAACCAATGGAGCAGTGGTGTAGTGATTGCGAGGGGTTCGATCTATTTTGGTCGGAGCCTTTGGATCATCAATGTCGAGTTCTCCACAATCGACTTATCAATACCTCTCAGAAGATCGGGCCATCGTCACATTAGTAACACGCAGGGGGAAGGTACGTTCGTCCATTATCAGTGCATGTCAGTGCTAACTCAAGCCTGATGTCCGTATCAGCCAAGTCAACCCGTGCGTTGACGCCGTCCTTTGTTTTATCACGAATGTTCAGTAAGAGACCAATCAAACTGTCACATATATTCTTTTCTACGTGCATGACGTCGATGCAGTGTCGAACATCTAGGTACTCCCAATAAGGTAAGTCGCAAAATATTGATCTCTTCTTCCAGGTGTTCTTCTCATGAGCCCTCAATTTACGTCCCTTTCCGAGGACAACATCTAAATCCTTAACCATATTATAAACATCTTTTCCCCTTAAATGCCTTGGAGTTGAACCGTCTTCCTTCTCTCCGTCAAATTGTTTCTTCATGTTGCGGTATGGGTGAGCCCTCCGAAGGAACCGGCGGTGACGCATGTAGACGGTTTTGCGTGAGTGTTTCAGCCACACACTCTCGGTACCGTCTAAACAGTGGGTACAAGCTTTGGCACCTTTTGTACTCTGGATCGATAGGTTAGCAAGGGCAGGATAATCATTTATGGTGCAGAACAATAAGGAGCACAAAGTGAAGTTCTCTCGTTTGTATGCATCCCATACCTGTACCCCTTCGTTCCACAGTACTTTTAGATCTTCCACCAACGGTGCTAGGTACACATCGATATCATTCCCAGGTTGCTTTGGCCTTTGGATAAGTATCGACAGCAAAATATACTTTCTCTTTATACACAACCAAGGAGGAAGGTTATAGATGCAGAGAGTCACGAGCCATGTGCTATGTCGGCTACTCATGCTACTGAAAGGATTCATTCCATCTGTACTCAGTCCAAACCTTATATTCCTTGGTTCTGCACCGAAATCTGCAAAACTCCAATCGATGTTTTTCCACTAGGTGGAATCAGCAAGGTGTCTTAGCATTCCATCCTTCTTGCGCTCCTCCGAGTGCCAATGCAGTAGTTTTGCCTCCTTTGGATTTGCAAAAAACCTTTTCAAACAAGGAATTATAGGAAAATACCATGCCACTTCAGCAAGAGGTCCTTTCTTACAGTAGAGGATACAGTTGTTCGGACATGCATGTATTCTTTCGACTTTCATTCCCAACGGACAAAGAACCTTCTTGGCTTTATACGTGGTTTTAGGCAACTCATTTCCCTCCGGAAGCATGTCCGCTAAAAGACCTAGCAGCGCCGTGAAACTCTTGTCGGACCAAGCACGACCGACAACCTTATGTACTTTAACTTGCAGCACATGAACAAAGGTTTCTCTGAGTCCTCCATCAAGCCCTAGAATTTAATATACTCTCTCTCATCATAGTTCTCTTCTACATCACGAAGCATCTGATCCAGATTGTCATCGTGCAACCTATCCGAATCCGAACCACAATCGACATCATCCGGCGGCATGTCATTCACTTCACCGGCAATGTCATCCGGCAGCATATCATTCACTTCACCGGCGATGTCATCCGGCGGCATATGATCATTGACCTCGCCATGACTAGTCCAACACGTATAACCCTTTTTGTAACCCCTCCGAATCAAGTGCGCTTCAATTTGCCCTCAATTCTTAAACATCTTTAAATTCTCACAGTCAGTGCATGGACAGTATATATTCCACCCCCTTATTCAGCATATCCTCCTCGGCAGCTCTTGTAAAAGCAGACACGCCATTAATGTACTCTTCACTCACACGGTTCGCGGCATAGATCCAGCTTCGGTCCTACGTTATGTATATATATAACAACTTAGTATTAAAAATTAAATTAATTAATTATTACTACATATATACCACATGCATTCAGGCTTTGCTAGCTTAATTCATATTATAAACACAACAGCTATTATATAACCAACAATTTTGCAAACCATCTTCAATAACACTCACCAATTACTTAGATCTAAATTGTGATGCAAAGAAAAATAAATTTCATTACTAACCAAATCTAGAGCAACCAGGAAAGTATGAATCTTCAAAGCTCAATCTCTGCCTCCTCCCACCAAATTAATTGGCCTGAAATCGCCTAGCTTGTCTCCTGAGCGAAAGAGTGCAGCACCGGCTGGATCTGGATCGAAATGAAGACAAATGCGGTTCTGAGCAGCACAATAAATGCCTGGCGCCATTATCACAGACGGTTGTTTATTACAAACCGTCTGTGATAATCCTGAGATTATCACAGACGATTTTTTATTAAAAACTGTTTGTGATAATCAGCTTATCACAGATGATTTTTAATTAAAAACAATATGTGATAATTCCATATTATCACAGACGGTTCATCGGTGAACCGTCTGTGATACTTGTTTTCTCCAACACCACCAACACAGACGGTGTCCAAATTAAAACCGTCTGTGTTAGTGTCGGTCACAAACGGTTTTGTCAAACCATCTGTGATTGGCCGTCTAGTATTAGGCTTTCTGTAGTAGTGGCATTGTAGTGACTTTTAATTTGCAAGTGATTTGCCTACATACCAAGGAAAATTGTAGCTTGCACAAAAGGACCTGTCGTAGGGATGGCCCCCACCTAAACCCAGCAGGCCTGGTAGGAGATTATAAGGCCCAGAATAGGCCATATGTAATGACATAACTGCCCCCAGAGGGGATAACCAGATGTAAGGGTATAACTGTAAAAGCACTCCTCATGTGTGTATATATATATATATGAGTACAAGCCATGGGGAGGACCCCAGACCATTACATTCATCTTCATCACTCTCCACTACCATCTCTCTCTCTGTTTGGTCTGTAGCCACAACAGTTGGCGCCGTCCGTGGGGAGGACAGGAGCAAGCCTGACGACCGAAGAAGAAGGATGGCACCGAAGAAAGCTTCTTCAGCGGCGGCGAAGGGAAAGAAGGCGGCCGGGCCGGAGCGTCGTATGAGTACCAGGGCTTCGGCATCGGCAGCGGCGGGCGCGGGTGGCGACGCAGGTGCGGTGGCCGAAGACGTCGACGTTCGCGCGGTGGCGACCAACCTCGTCACCGGCACCGCGACGACCAACCCCGTCACCGGCACCGCGACGACCAACCCCGTCACCGGCACCGCGACGACCCGCCCCGTCACCGGTGCTGCGGGGACGGACCCCGCGGTCGAAGACGTCGATGCGGGTGCGGCGACAACCGACCCCGCTGACGCAACGACAGCCGACCTCGCCGCCCCCACTGCAGGCGCGGACCGGGCGGTTCGAGGTAGCCACAACGGAGCGACCGGCAGCTCGGGACCTCGCGACGCGGTCGTCCCCGCGCCGATCCGCCCGTTGGAAGCACCGGCGACCCCGCCCGCACAGGCGGTGGAAAGCGCCCTACTGGCGGCCCTCAACGCGTTTCAGCGGGAGCTAGGGGACCTTCGCGGAGCCGTCCGAGATATGCAAGAGGCTCGGAGCCAGCAGGCCGCGCCGGCAATCGTGACCGAGCCCACGCCGGAGAGGGTGGACAGTCGCGAAGCCCCCACGTCTAGCCGCGTGCCGCTGCGGCGCGTAGATCCGGAGTCCCCGCTTTCAGCGGGGCTGCAGCAGGCGGTATGGCCCGAAGACTTCAAGTTCCCTATCGCCGTCGACTCGTACAAAGGCGACACGGACCCCCGTGAGTTCGTGCGCGTGTACGAAACCGCGATCGAAGCCGCGGGCGGAGACGACACCACGAAGGCGAAGGGACTCCCCCTCGCGCTGCAAGGAGTGGCGCTCTCTTGGTTCTTTACCATAGAGCCGGGCTCCATCTACGCGTGGGAGCAGCTCCGCGTCCGCCTTCACAACAACTTCCAAGGAAACTACGTCGACCGAGTCGACGCGGACCAACTCTTTGCTGTGAAGCAAAAACCCTCGGAGAAGCTCCGGGACTACTTCAAACGCTTCGCCAAGATTCGATGCCACGTAAAAGACGTTAACGAAACCACCATCGTTAATGCAGCCATACAGGGCCTTCGTCCGGGCCCGATGGCCGAGTACAATGCACGAAAGCCAATCAAGACGGTGGAGAAGCTCTTCGACAAAATGGAGGAATATGCCAGGGCGGAAGAAGACGCGCGGCGAAGGCAAGGGGACGACTCCGACACCAACCAGGCCGGAGCCTCGGCAAAAGCCGAAGATCCGCCGAAGAGCGGCTCTTCGAAGGGAAAACGTAAGCAGGAGTCGTCCAGGGACTCGCCCGACCGCAGGGACGCCTCGCATAAGGAGTCATCCGATCAGCCCAAGCGCGGCCAGCAGAGGTCGAGGCGAAACCGGTACGTCCTCGACATTGAGGGCGGTTCCGACGAGGGCGCTCCTGCGGGCCGAGGCGGTCGGGGGCGCCGTGGCCGCGGGCGTGGCCGTGGCCGAGGCCGCGACGATAAAGGTCGCGGAGATTACGACGACCAGCACCAGGGACTGTGGTGTGTAGTCCACGGCCGCGACAACCATGATACCCGCACCTGCACCTCCATCGCGGCGCTCCGCGATAGCGTCGCTAGGGACAGGAACCTAGAGACGCGTCCGCCTGCGGTGGCCCACGTCCAATTCCCGTACGAGGCCCCCGTGCAGGTACAGGCGCAAGGGATGCAACCCCAGGAAGGCACCTTACGGATCCAGGCTCACGTACAGCAACCTCGTGAGGGCCTCCTGTCGCTGCAGGCTCCAAAGGCCACCCACCGCAGGATCATTAACGTCATATTCGGAGGCTCTGCGCTGGAATTCGCCTCAGCACGGCAGCAGAAGGCCTATGCGCGAAGACTACATCATGTGGCGGCATACCCAGCGCAAGCACCCCCGGACTGGGCGCGGCACGAAGTCACATTCACACCCGGCGACGCCCAAGGCGTGGACTTCCCTCATCAGGACCCCCTGGTCATCCGGGTCACTATCGCGGGATGCGACGTGGGGCGTGCCCTGGTGGACGGCGGTAGCTCCGCGAACGTATTGTTTGCAGCGGCCTTCGACCAGATGGGGATCCCTCGAAGTCGCCTAGGGCCCTCGGGAGTCCCACTGCAGGGCTTCGGGGGACAACCCCTGCGGGCGCTGGGACAAGTAGGTCTTCAAGTCTCCTTCGGCCGAGATGACAATGTGCGGGCCGAAGATGCCACCTTCGACGTGGTCGACCTTCCGTACCCCTACAATGCCATATTAGGGCGCCCAATCCTCAACTCCTTCGGCGCGGTACCACATCACGGCTATCTATGCATGAAGATCCCGGGTCCCCGGGCCATCATCACCGTTCGAGGCGACCAGGATATGGCCCGGCGCATCGAGCCAGGTACCAGGTGCCCGCGTCGCGAAGCCCAACGGCGCTCCTAGAGCCGGCGCCAGTGTCACAACGCGGTGGTCCGCGGGGCCAGTCGGAGGCGCCTTGGCGGGCCCTGCAGAGGTCTAGCGACTAGAGGCTTCGGCCGCACTAAGGGAAAATGGTTAGTACATCCACCCCTTGTAATTGCTTGCTCGCGCAAACGGGGATGTAATGAAGATCGCCGATTGTCGCTAATATTTCTTCATCGTGCGCAAGCACGTGGCGGAGGCGCGCGCAGGCTTCGCCAGCGCGCGCGCTCCTGCAATATAAATCGAAGTCGCACGTTCGCGTGTGCACTCGCCGTAGCCAAAGGTGACGGGCCTGAGTATAAACAAAGACGCACGTTCGCGTGTGCACTCGCCGTAGCCAGGGGTACGGGACTGAGTATAAATCGAAGTCGCATGTTCGCGTGTGCACTCGCTGTAGCCAAAGGTGACGGGCCTGAGTATAAACAAAGACGCATGTTCGCGTGTGCACTCGCCGTAGCCAGGGGTACGGGACTGAGTATAAATCAAAGTCGCACGTTCGCGTGTGCACTCGCCGTAGCCAAAGGCGACGGGCTTGAGTATAAACAAAGACGCACGTTCGCGTGTGCACTCGCCGTAGCCAGGGGTACGGGACTGAGTATAAATCGAAGTCGCATGTTCGCGTGTGCACTCGCCGTAGCCAAAGGTGACGGGCCTGAGTATAAACAAAAGACGCAATGGGGGGACGCCCTCGCGCGCACCAGTCTACGGACTTTAAATAAGACGTAGTGTCGAGGTCCGCCTCCGCACGCACCAGTCTACGGACTTTAAATAAGACGTAGCGTCGAGGTCCGCCTCCGCACGCACCAGTCTACGGACTTTAAATAAGACGTAGCGTCGAGGTCCGCCTCCGCACGCACCAGTCTACGGACTTTAAATAAGACGTAGCATCGAGGTCCGCCTCTGCACACACCAGTCTACGGACTTTAAATAAGACGTAGCGTTGAGGTCCGCCTCCGCGCGCACCAGTCTACGGACTTTAAAAATGACGTAGCGTCGAGGTCCGCCTCCGCACGCGAGTCTCCGGACTATAAAGGAAGACGTAGCTTCGAGGTCCGCCTCCGCACGCACTAGTCCACGGACTCTAAATAAGACGTAGCGTCGAGGTCCGCCTCCGCACGCGAGTCTCCGGACTATAAAGGAAGACGTAGCGTCGAGGTCCGCCTCCGCACGCGCGAGTCTCCGGACTATAAAGGAAGTCGTAGCGTCGAGGTCCACCTCCGCACGCACTAGTCCACGGACTACAAAGGCTAAGCGTCGAGGTCCGCCTCCGCCCACGCCAGCCTACGGGCTGTAAAAAGTTGAGGTGCCAAGGACTGCCCCCGCAAGCGCCGTTCTAAGGAACCCTTGCGCAGCTACTTCACCAACAGTGGCATCAACACAGCGCATATCCTAAAATGCCAGGAAATCTGCATACCAGAGAAATCACAAGTACAAAGGTCCGGCAGCATCCTTGCCGCTCTAAGCTGCTATCCCGTGGGTTCGTCCTTAACACGCGCCAAAACCGGGGCCTCGCTCGAGGAAGGCCGGCCCGCCCAAAAGTCCAGCGACTCTTCGGCCCTTCACCAGCGTCGAAGGCGTCGCCGAGTAGAAAGGTCGGCCGCACGAAGCCGGCCCCAGCAAGAAAGCTGCCCGGGATATAGGCGAAAGTCAGAATGCATACAGCAAGTGTGTACATTAGCAAAAAGAGGGAGCAGTACAACACACGCCTACACCTAGGCACCACGGCATCAGACCTGCGGGTTCCCGGCGCCCTCGGAGGGCCCAGCGCCGCCCTCGTTGCGTCGAGGGATCCCGTCAAGAAATTGGCCGAGGCTCCCCGTCCTGTAGAGCGACTTTCGGAGCTCGATCCGTGCAGCATCCGGCCTGGCGTAAGCCCAGATCCAGTCGAAGAAGGGCCCGAGGGCACGGCGAGCGGAGCGGACGGCACCGGACATTACTCCGGCCCCGCCGGGCATCTCCAGCTGGGGGTCATCCAGCCCGGCGACGTGCGTGCAATCGCGGTGCTGCAGGAGCGCGCACACCAAGCATGCCGACGTGTACGCGCAGTGGGTGCCAAAGGACGTCGCCGCGTTGCGCGCGACGTTGGCGGCATCCCCGATCCAGCAGAGCGTCCGGGACAACTCCTCCGGGCCGAAGGCGCGCTCCGGCACCTCAGTCACCAGCCCTTGAAGATGGCTCTCCAACGCTTGCATGGCATCCCACGCAACCACCGAGGTGTCGCCAAGCGTCTGGTTACGCCCCGCTAGAGTCAAGGCAAGCTCGCCTTTTTCCTTCTCTAGCGAGGCGACCTGTTCCAGGAACCCGGCCCGCTCCGCCGCAAACTCCTGTTCAGCAGCTGCCGCGGCCGACTCCCGCGCTGACGCGACAAGTACCTTGGCGTGTGCCCTCGCTTCGGCGCATTCCGCTTCCAGCTGGCGGATGCGGGCGTCCTGGGCAGAGCGGGCTCCAGAGGCTTCGCGTAGCTCCTCCTCGACGGCCCGCAGCCTATCCTCGAGCGCCGTGCGGCCGCGAGCATAGGCCGTTTGCAAGGCCTGCCCCAGCACAAGTGTCTGCAGAAGGGAAAGGCTTAGCAAGCTCAGCCAGCCCAGGCGTCATCGTATGAAGTACTTACCCTCACCCCAGACACCTCGAAGGCGTCCTGGAGGTGCCCCACCCCGTAGGCCTGCAGCACTTGCGGGTCGACACTGGTGGCCGCGTCACTCACAATTCCGCGCCACGCCCTCAGCGTCTCCGGGGGCGGCACGAAGTCCGCAGGGCTTACGCACGCGGAGGTCCCGTGTTCTGCCAAGCACTCCCCCTCCGGAATGAGCAACGCTGTAAACAGGAATACAGGTGAGTACCGCAAGGCATAAAAGCGTACACCAGAGTAAGCTACGCCACCCTACCTTCGGTAGCAGAAGGAATGGTCCCGCCGCGGGCCGAAGCCTCCGCGTTCGGGGAGGGGGACGGCTGTCCCTGCGCGGCGGGAGGCGTGGCCAGAGGGGCAGAAGGCGCGTATGCCGCAGGGCCCCCGGCGCTTGCGCTGGAGTCCCACAAGCTTCTGATGCCCGTGGCCACGACGAATCCCCGCGGCGTCCGGTGGAGCTCCGGCCGCACACACGGCCGTTTAGCCGAGGCGGCCAGCAGCGAAACCGCCCCCGCAGTCGCGGCTGGGGAAGCCCCCGCGGTCGCACCGCCCGGGGGCGAAGGTTCCGCGGTGACGATTGTCGAAGGGGGCACCTCGGTTCCTGCCGCTGTCGTTAAAGGCAGCATGGCTCCGTGCGCCCCCGTGGAGGGCGCCTCCGGCACCACAGCAGCCACGGCCAAAGGGTCCACCTCAGCATCGCCGGTCCGCACGGGTTCCGCCTTGACGACTTCGGTGGGCGGCGAGTCTTCCCCCCTCCGGCTGCTTGTGGCAAACCCACCGTCCAGGGCGCTCGCCGAAGATACCTCGCCTTCGACGTCTGCCCCACCCAAGCCCGAATCGGCATACCTCGCCGAGTCCAACTCCGCGTCCGCCACGCCCTCCGAAACACTTGCAGCAGCAGTAGCAGCTGCCGCGCTAAGCGCGGCAGGTGCCCCGCTGCGGCCCCTCTTCCGAGACGGTGCCTTCTTCTTCTTCTTCACTGCACCGTCATCTGGAGTGACATGGTCCGGCACGGCAAGGCCCAGGGCCTCGCACACGCGGTTTATTCGCCCCAGCCCTGCCTCAGCGACAGCCGACGCACGCTGCTCGTGCTCCCTGGCGGTGTACGGCCCCAGGAATACGCGCGCGGCTTGCTCCGCCTCCTCCAAGGAAATCCCTGAAGCAAAGGAGAATAGCATCAGCATATAACGCATTTCACGTGAACAAAGGAGGGACGCGATCGAGGCTTACGAAGACCGGGCGGCGCCGGCAGTAAGCAGACCCATGGCGAAACATTGTCGTCTCGACGCCTCTCGGCGGCAAGACGCCAGTCGTAGGCAAGCAGTGCCACGCCGTACATCACGTACTCTTCGGCGAGGTCGCGCATGTTGAAGCGGGCGGCCATGCCTACGAGCCGCTTGACCCTCCGCCTGTCCTCAGCATCGAGCGTTCGGCCGGGCGAGGGCTTGAACGCGATCGGTCGGCCTGTGCACTCAAGGCCGCTCCCGCTCTCCACACGGTGGTAGAACCACCGCTTCATCCAGTAAGACTCCCACTTCCCGCGAGTTGAGTTCGCAGGGAAGAGCTTCTGGCACGACGGGCGAAGAATAAAAGTGACGCTACCGAAGCTCGACAGCGTCCCGTCCTTCCGACCCTTGGGCTGGCATCGTGCCTCGTGAAGATAGGCAAACAACGACGCGCTGGGCCAACACGCCCCCGAGCGCAAGGCCCAGCTGTACACCGCAAGCCGGGCCACGGCGTTCGGAGTCAGTTGCGCCAGCTCCAGCCCGAAGGTCCGCAGCACGTCTCCCACCATAGCCGCCGCTGGGATCCGGAGCCTCGCGTCGAAAAAGGCAACGAACACGACCGCCTCCAACCTCTCGGGATGAGGTTCCGTCTCGGTGGCGGTGGGCAATCGTACCTCCTGGCACCCGGACAACTTCCCCGCGCGCAGGAGCCCTTGGATCGTCTTCTCGGTCACGAGCGAGGGGCCTAGCTCGCCGGAGAACGTGCCTTCCTCCTCCGCCACCAGCCGCTCCTGGTCCGCCGCCGCTGGGTCGCGCTCTTGGAGCGCGTATTTCACCTTCAACAGCGAGGACCGCCGGCGAATGTCAGGGCCACCAACCGCCTGGCCGCGCTCGCTACTGGAGGCCATCGCTTCCCACGGAGAGACTGAAGCGTTGAAGATAGCGCGAAGGTGTAGAAGGCGGAGCAGACAGGAAAGAGGGCGTAAAGGTGCGGGGACGCTGTTACAGGGGGGCTATTTCAAGCCACCTCGCCCATACCGCCGCTACCGAAGCGTCGCAACAATCCGCGTGCCGGATGCAACCGCAGCGGTGTAAAGGCCCGCCCCGCACGATTCCCCGTAACTGAAAGCGAAGAGTCACGAAGGTCCGTGTACAAGGCGCGACCGCAGTCGTACACGCGCCCGTCCAGCGCAACGCCCCACACCCAACGCTGGAAGGTCACGACCACAGGCGCCAAGGACCGCCACAGCACGGCGTTACCTAGCCGCGGTTATAGGCGCACCAATGGGCCAGGGGATCGCAACAGCCCCGGCGCCACACCATTCACTGCCCGCCCCGTGTCCCGCTCGCCTAGGGAAAAGGCGAGTGGCCGCAAGCACGCAACCGTCCACATCCCGCCGCCCACCAGTCGTAGGCCGTCGCGTGCCCCGGGCGCGTCGGGTCGCACGGTACGGGAACCTAACCCTGGCAGACCAGGGGCCGGCGTGATTCCAGGAACCTTTACAGCGCAAGATCGCCTCGCAAGATCCCAACTCACCGCCCACGTGGCCGTGTTTCACCCGTGCGATGGGTAGGGGACGGAGCGCGCGCGTCTACTTCGACTAGGCGCCAGCTTCGCTGCCACCCATGCGATGGGTAGAGGACAGAGCGCGCGCGTCTACTTCGACTAGGCGCCAGCTTCGCTGCCACTCGTTCGATGGGTAGGGGACGGAGCGCGCGCGTCTACTTCGATTAGGCGCCAGCTTCGCTGCCACCCGTCCGATGGGTAGGGGACGGAGCGCGCGCGTCTACTTCGACTAGGCGCCAGCTTCGCGGCCACCCGTCCGATGGGTAGGGGACAGAGCGCGCGCGTCTACTTCGACTAGGCGCCAGCTTCGCTGCCACCCCTGCGATGGGTAGAGGACGGAGCGCGCGCGTCTACTTCGACTAGGCGACAGCTTCGCTGCCACCCGTGCGATGGGTAGGGGACGGAGCGCGCACGTCTACTTCGACTAGGCGCCAGCTTCGCTGCCACCCATGCGATGGGTAGCGGACGGAGCGCGCGCGTCTACTTCGACTAGGCGCCAGCTTCGCTGCCACCCGTTCGAGGGGTAGGGGACAGAGCGCGCGCGTCTACTTCGACTAGGCGCCAGCTTCGCTGCCACCCGTTCGATGGGTAGGGGACGGAGCGCACGCGTCTACTTCGACTAGGCGCTAGCTTCGCTGCCACCCGTGCGATGGGTAGGGGACGGAGCGCGCGCGTCTACTTCGACTAGGCGCCAGCTTCGCTGCCACCCATGCGATGGTTACAGGACGGAGCGCGCGCGTCTACTTCGACTAGGCGCCAGCTTCGCTGCCACCCGTGCGATGGGTAGGGGACGGAGCGCGCGTGTCTACTTCGACTAGGCGCCAGCTTCGCTGCCACCTGTGCGATGGGTAGGGGACGGAGCGCGCGCGTCTACTTCGACTAGGCGCCAGCTTCGCTGCCACCCATCCGATGGGTAGAGGACGGAGCGCGCGCGTCTACTTCGACTAGGCGCCAGCTTCGCTGCCACCCGTTCGATGGGTAGGGGACGGAGCGCGCGCGTCCACTTCGGCGGGGCGCAGCAAAGGCGGGAGTCTTGTCCTGCAAAATCTGCCTCGTTTTCCTTAACAGGCCACCTACAGTGCATCAACATAAAAGGTAATGCCGGCGGGCTCCATCAGGAACACCGACTATAGGTAGGCCTGTTAAGAAAAACAGGGCAGACCTCGCTATCTCCTACGGAAGTGCGGTGCGGGGGCAGGAAGCGCGGCTGGCTGCCGATAGCCGGCACTGATCAAGCTCCCAGGAAAAATGGACCTCCTTCTGTGCATCAACATTCCCCAAGCCGCTCAGCGTCACCCAGGAATGTTGATGCACGGCAGGGGCCCATTTTAGGGGAACAGCTTCTATCACAATATACGCAGGAGCAACGCCGCACCAGCGCCATATATATACCCCAATCAGCAGGGGAGCCAACCGGCGGAAGGCCAATCGGCAGAAGTCCAACTGCCGGAAGTCCGCCGCCATATTAATGGTCACGACGCCTCAACGCTCGCATCGCGCCAAGCACGCTGCACCACGTGGACGGCCGGAAGTCCGAGCATCACAGCAGCGCGCGCGTCTGCTTCGGCTACAACGCAGCCCCGGAAGTTTGGAAAAGTTCACAGGCCGCGGGGACGGAGGGGGCCAAAGGACTCGGCAACATGGCTTTGGCCTTGTGAAGCCCTTTACCATGAGAGGCTCCTGTCGTAGGGATGTCCCCCACCTAAACCCAGCAGGCCTGGTAGGAGATTATAAGGCCCAGAATAGGCCATATGTAATGACATAACTGCCCCCAGAGGGGATAATCAGATGTAAGGGTATAACTGTAAAAGCACTCCTCATGTGTATATATATATGAGTACAAGCCATGGGGAGGACCCCAGACCATTACATTCATCTTCATCACTCTCCACTACCATCTCTCTCTCTGTTTGGTCTGTAGCCACAACAGGACCTGATCCCATCCGTCATTGTCGCAATTGAAGATATTTAAGAAGAATGTTAATTTTCAGTGGTATAGACTTTACCATTCCTTAATTTGCATGTTCATTTTTCACAGGCGTCCACGCTTCCATGTTGTTCATTTTTCACAGGCCTCCACACTTCCATGTTTTTGCTGCATGTTTTAGGCTTCTTTGGCATTATAGTGGCTTTTGAGAGACCATGTGGAGGTGTCCCCATATTTGTGATGAGTAATTGACGCTTGGGTCAGAAAGTTTGAGTTTGATTTGGTTGGTTTGCGCCAAGTCGGTGCTTGGTACGGTCTGGTTTGGTTGGACTTGATCGAATGCAGTCGGATGTGTTTAGGACACTTGTTCTATTTCTCGATCGGTCATTCGGGCTATTTTGTGTTTGACTATATTTTGTTGATGCTAATGTTGATTATGCTGTTTCGAGCGGTGCTATGTGACGGTTTGCTTGTCTGTGTGACTGCAGGACTTCGGAGCTAGGTCATGGTGAGGCGTGAGAGGACCGGGACTAGGCACAGGAGATGTTGAGGTCCAGACGGTCAGAGATGTCGAAGATGATCAAGGCTGCTGAGGTGGTTGCAACTTGGGAGACGAGGAACTATAGCTGGAACTACCGGTGGTGGACACGACAGGCAACGGCGAGGAGGATCGGGACTAGGCTTAGGGAGGAGCTAAGGTCCAGACGGTCAGGATGCCGGGTGCGGTCGTGTGCAGCGGAGCAGATCGGGACTAGACGCAGGGAGGAGTCGTGGTCCAGACGGTCAGAGGCCGGGTGCTGTCGTGCGAGGACAGGAAGCTTCCAGGAAGTTGCAGCAGGGGCATTTTGGTAAAATGCGCAAGGCTGCAAAATGGAAGCGGACTCGGTTGAAGATAACAGGTTGGAGACCCATTAGTGGTTGTGAAGGTCAAATAGAAAGGGTTTAGGGTTTGGAGTGAAAAGGGTTGTTTTCCCTCCAATTCTCCTGATGGATGTTTTGACTTTCTTTCCTTACTTGGGTGTGAGGAAATGAAGTGGAGAGCAGCTACCATTTCTTGATTTGCTATTAGAGGGTGTGAGCCCTTCTATTTAGTGAATGGGTCTTGGCAGTGCAGGTAGCTCTCAGGACTTCTCTCGTGTGTGTTCTGTATGGAGTAGAGAGCTCAAGCAAGCATGTAGTGAGATGGTTGTGAGATGAACCCTTTGTAATAGCCTATGTGTAGGATCGGATATGGCAACAGAGGGGGGTGAATGGTGCCTCTTAAAAATCGCCCCTCGAAAGTATCCACTAAAACACACACTCTTCCGATAGCTACAAAGCTATGAAAGAGAAATCATGTGCCCTCTAGAAAATCATATGAAAGAGAGCAAAGAGCATTCTAGGAACCCAGACAAAAGAACAAAGAAATAAGAACATAAAAAAATGAAGACAGAGAGACACTTGGAGGCAGGCCGGTCAGACTGCTGCTGCCAGGCCGATCTGACCGGTTTCACTGGGCCGATCTGACCGCTCGGCTAAAGTCGGTCTGACCGCCATCAGCAATCCGGTCAGACCGCAGGCTAAGGAGCGGTCTGACCGCTAGGGTTTGCGGTCTGACCGGTTTTTTGCGAACAGAGTAGTCAGCAGTTTTGAAATTCAATGACTTGCTCAAAACAAGGGTTTTTGAGATTTTCCTTCTTTCCTCCTTGAACCAAAAGGTCACAAACTTGATTTAAATAGCTCAGAGACTCTAAAAAACCAGATAGTTCATCACATGAGCTTGAGATCAAGATTTGAGCAAGAAATCTGAAAATGAAATGGAGGCAGGCCAAATCTCCGATTTCTCAAGATTCTCTTGTCCATTGCTTACAAGCTCCTGCAATCAGCTAAGCCATGACAAGTGGACATAAAAACACAAATCTTGAGCCACCTGATGAAAGGAAATAAAAGTTCCCAACATCCCCTATCAAGGAAACCTTAGATTCCATAAAACAGAGAAAGTTCCCCGAAGATTTCAGAAATCACAAGAGACATTAAATCCTTTATTTGCTCTAGGAAATGGATTGATCATGTGGTCTTGATTATATTTCCATCACAGAGCAACCAAGAAATAGCAGCTTTAGCAAAGATTCAACTCAAACTCATCTTCAACAGAGAAGAACAAAAGAGTAAACTCAAAAAATGAAATCCATCACAGAAGGAGCACAAACTGAAACCAGCCAACACAAATCTTTCTCATATTGATTTAGAGGTAGAGAGATGAATGATTACAAAGGTTTTGATCAAATCCCTCTCACTACATGCTTGAGAAAGGGAAAACTCACGTACACACACAAGAGCTCATTGAGTTCACTCTTCAGAACACTCCCTAGCCCCTTGTGCTTTCTATTGAAATCTCTCTACATTGGAATGGAATACCTCCTGCTGCCTTCTCCACCACATATGAAGGCCAAAGTCCATCCTAAAGAGGGAAGTCAAGAAGTGGCATACTCCACCCACTCAAACCTCACACCACAAATGAGGAAAGTGGGTCAAACCAGATTTTTGGAGGGAAATCTGCCTCCACCTCCATTGCTTGAGTCAAAATACCATTTTGCCCCTCAAGCACCTTCTCGGAAGCTTCCCGCAACCGGCGCCTTTGACCGATTGGACCTCAACTCCTCCTTGAGCCTTGTCCCGGTCTATTCCGTCACGTACGACCGCAACCGACATCAACCGTTCTGGACCTCCAACTCATCCTTGAGCCTAGTCCCGGTTCTCTAGTCGTCGCTCGTCGTGTCCATCACCGGTAGCTCCAGCTCTGGTTCCTTGTCTCCCGACTCGCAACCACCTCACCAGCCTCGATCATCTTCAGCATCACCGACCATCTGGACCTCAACACCTCCCGTGCCTAGTCCCGGTCCTCCTCACCTCACCATGATCTAGCTCCGAAGTCCTGCAGTCACACAGACAAGCAAACCGTCACATAGCACCGCATGAAACAGCATATCAACAAAAGCATATGTAAAAGGTACTCAACCCTAGAATACCCAAAACAAACTCAAACTCACTAAACCACCGTCAATTACTCATCACCAACATGGGGATATCTCCACATGGTCTCTCACCATGTCTCTGAATCAAAATGAAATGGATTGAGTTTGGCTATTCCTTTTCTTGTGCATTTCTATGCTATATCTGTGTTTTTCTCTAGCTGTTGTTCTTTGCTCCTGTGATGTTTGATTTGATTTCTTTTTGAGAAACTGCAAATTGTTTGTCTCAGGACTGGGAATCTTCACAAAGCTCTTTGGCTAGCTCATTTCCAAGAGCAAGGATCCAAAATAGAGGTTTTCCATTCAAAGAATGTCTTCGCCGCTCATTCCTCTGTTTCCTAAAAATTAGGGTTTGAATGCAAGGGAGTGATGGTGTGTCGAGACCCGAATATACAAATCCGGACTCTCCTGTGTATTCTGCACTAGTCCAGGATCACGCTAGTGCACACAGCATAAACAAAGATAAATATCATCCACATCACGATATTCTAAAGAAAATCCAAACTATATAAATAAAATATCAGAGTACAACCTTATGGTCAAGCTTACAATCTCAATAGCCGGAGTGGCTAATAAGCTAGCAGCGGAAAATCCAAAGTAAAACGTAGTGGCCCATCGACATGCCCACAGGCAATCGAGTGGGGAGCGAAGCCTAGAACGCGTAGTCGTCAAAGTACTCGCCTCCTGGAACCTCCTGCTAGTAGTACTCCTCATCCTCAACTGAGCAACATAGGCATAAAGCCGTGAGTACATTGGTACTCAGCAAGCCGTTTGTAACAAATGATGCAATATAATATGCAAGGCTTACCAATGGAAGGCTGAAAGGGTTAATTTGCATAAAACGGCATTTGAAATTACCATAAATAGATTGAAGGCGAATTGAAGTAAAACAATAATAAACAATAATCAAAGGAATTGAAGTAACCACTTATGAATCTCCCATCCATAAGCTAAACCAACCACTTAAGGACCTCCCAACCAACAGTGAATTAACCACCCACTGTCCAAAACTTTTTAGAAATAACTATACCTCGTGTGAAATCACCGAGCATTGTCCATGACCGAGGACGCGGCTATTCGAATAGTTTTACACTCTGTAGAGGTTGCACAACTGTACCCACACGATGTGATTAGCCTCAGCTTAAGGTAATCACAACAAGGCCTTTACAATGTTCAATTCCAACCCAATCCCGCCCGCTAGGGTTTCGCATCACCCCCCCCCCTTGCGTCCCGTGGAATGTATACGACACCCACTGACATCCCAATGGCGGAACCAGAATTGAAACATCACAAATTAATCAGCCAGGTCTGTCCCATACCAGACATGTGGTTTGCACGGTAAGACTCAGATCAATGGCGCACAAAGTTAAGTCCTTAAGTGTTCTCGGGCGAGACTACCACATCCCTCGAAGTGCTCCAACACTTCCCCCTTTACTGCACGATCATTCGCCCGAGTGAAAACCAATTTTGTATAACCACCGCCAATGATGCACCAACGTCACGGCACAAATTTTATAACAGTGGCACCAACCACGATTCAATATCTCATTAGGTTAATTAATTAATCACATATGATGATGAAACCTTTCGCAAAATAAGCAAGGCTAAGCATTCTAATCGTACCAACCCAATGTGACAAATAACATAGCATCACTAATTAAATTCCCAACCTAAGGTGACAATGGCATCAAGGTATTCCAAAATATCAAGGAGGGAAATAACCAATTGGGACGATAACTACCAATACAAGGGTTTGAATAAAAATAGCAATGCAAGATAATTTAAAACAAAATAATTAAATAATAGATTGCAAACTGGGTTCAACATGATCAAAGGACACGACTTGCCTTGGCCTTGCTCAGTTGACGGATCTTGATCTTCAAACCCTGCTTCGGCTCCTTCGAAAACGTGATCTAACGAGAGAGAAAACGGAACGAAAACACAAAACAAGATC
The DNA here is from genome assembly GCA_017311315.1 of Dendrocalamus latiflorus. Taxonomy (NCBI): domain Eukaryota; kingdom Viridiplantae; phylum Streptophyta; class Magnoliopsida; order Poales; family Poaceae; genus Dendrocalamus; species Dendrocalamus latiflorus. The sequence continues at coordinate 20,238,300 of CM029658.1, forward strand.
AAATAAAATTCAAATGAACTCTAAAAACTTTCAAACCTGAACCAAAAGGTAGAGCTCAATTTTAGATTAATTTAGGAAAAAGAATCGGGTCAATCGGAGCTAGGACGAGGGAGAACGGGGCTCTGGAAAAATAAATCTACAGAAAATCGGGAAATTGGAAAAGTGCACTGTGCTGTAGACCGGGCGCATGGTGAGATGGGTCTACGGTGGGCTCGGCTCACGAAACAGTGCGGCTGACTGGGCTGCTGGTGCAGGCGGCGGAGCTGACGTGGCGGCCACGTGGCAGGACACGTGTGCACCGAGCTGACGTGGCGGCTGACTAAGCAGGGTGACGTGTCATGCTGACGTGGCAGATGACGTGGCACCTGGGACGGCTAGGCTGCTGACGTAGCATACCACGTCGGATCTAGGGTTGACGGGTCGGCTTGCGTGGCATGCTGACTGGGCAGGGTGGCGTGGCTCATGGCGCACGGGTCTACGGGGCTCGGCTGACGGGTGGGCCCGGCTTGCCAAAGACTCGGTGCACGGCGGACTCGGTGCGCGGGAAGGTCAAGGGGCGCGGATGCTGGCGTCAGCGCTGACGCGGCGGTGCGGGGACCGAGGGGACGCGGGGTGGAGCGGCCGACGGGGTTCAGGCGGCGGGGTCTGGCCGGCGGGCATGGTCGGCGGCGGCGGCATGGCCGGCGGGGCTCACCGGCGGCGGCGACTGGAGGCGGCAACGGGGCGTCGGCGACTCACCGGCGACGATGGGGACGGCGGCGGAGGCGACAGAGCACGGCACCGGCGGCGAACGCACACGGGCGACGGCGACTACGGCGCGGCGCACGGTCGTCGGCGGCGGAGGCGGCGGCTGCGGGATGAGGGAGAAGCCCGGGGGTCGGCCCCCTTAAATACACGGACGCCGAGGTGTCCGGATGGAAGACGGCGGAGGTGTCCTGGGCGGAGACGGCGAGGCGGCGGCGGAGTCGTGCCGGACACGGAGACGGGAGTCCCGGCCGGGGACGATACGCCTGACAGGTGGGCCCCACCTGTCAGTGGCACGGGGAGAGAGCGGCGGCTACGATCGAGCGCGGGCGAAACCACCTCCCTGGATAGGCGACGCGTGGCCACCATCCAGCGGGCGCGCGCGGACGCGGAGAGCGGGCGGATGGCGGCCGCGTGGCGGCCATCGCACGGAGGAGAGCGGGCGCGAGCGCGGATGCGCGACGTGTGGCACGGGCGGGGCAGGCTGGGCCGGCTACGGGACGGGCTGGCTGGGCCGGCTGGCTGGGTGGGCTGCGGGACGGGCTGGCTGGGCCGGCTGGCTGGGTGGGCTGCGGCCCACCGGCCGGTTGGATTTTCTTTTTCTTTTCTTTTTCTTTTCCAGAAATTCAAATAAATTCTTTTGAGCTCTAGAAAATAGCAAATAAATCCAGAAAAATCCAGAAAAATTCCAATAAATTCCCTGAGACACAAGGAACTCAAATAAAATAACATTGGCAAATGTTAATGTTTATCTTAATCATATTAAATCCTTTCAATTTAATAAAATTCCAATTAAGCTTTAATTAATTCCAGAAAAATTCAAATGGTGAATTTTATTTTAAAAAGCTTCAAAAAGGCTCTGAAAATCAGGATGTTACATGGTGCCTCTGATTTCTTGGCTTGATTGTGCTCTTACTTTGTCTACTTAATCTTAAGGCTATCTCCTGCTGTTATTCCAAAGCCTCATGGAAAAGATTCAAAATCAAGAATTATTTTGGATTTTGGGTTCCTAGCTGCTCTCTTTTCAGCAAAATGAGCTTTTACTGTTTCTTCGTGCAGTTCCTCGGCATTTTCTCCTCTTTAAGGTATTTTAGCTATTTAAATTGAAGCTCAGTTGTTTTGACCAGAGGAGAACAGCAATCACTAGTTAAAATCAGTGATTTTCGGTTGTGTGCTGTATTTTCTGTTGGTCTGTAGTTTGCTCTGTTTTTGGTTTCTCTTCAGTTCTTTTCGGTTTCAGTTCTTCTTCAGTAATCCTGTTGTGTCGTTTTCAGTCAGCTGTGCGCAGCTCCTTCTTCTGTTCGGTTTCTGCTGCCTGAACTTCTTTTCTTCCTGTCTAACCGATTGTGATACTGCTTTCAGACCGATCAAAAGCTGCAGTCAGGAGTTGATTCTTGCGGTCAGACTGCTATCTCAAGTGCAGTCTGACCGGCCTAAAAAAATTTGCCTTCAGCTACAATTTTGTACTTCTTGCCGTCTACTGTCAGCATTCCTTCTTCAATTTTTGTTTCAGCTGTAGAGTATTTCCTGTGCTCAGTCTTTTTCGGTCAAACTTGTCTTCTGCTAGTCTGTCTTTTGCTGATTCCATTCCCTGTTGAACCGAAGCATTCCCCTGCAGCCAGACCGAATTGCCTCCTTCTCTGAACTGTATGTTTGCTTCTACAGTCAGGTCTTTAGCTGCACTACTGAGCTGATTTCCTATTTTTTCAGTTTTTGGCCAGCAGTCTGATTTTCAGTTTGCTGCAGATCAGTCTTTGCTTTTCCAATCTTTTTCTTTCTTTTGGCCAATGCAATTCAGTTCAGTCTGCAAACTGTTCTCGGCAAAGTAGTTCACGGCAGCATGTTGAGGCCAGCTCTGTATTGCTCTCTGTTCTTGCCTGTTCACAGCAGCAAGTCCCCTCAGATTCTTTGGTCTGGCAGTTGACCTTGGCAAATTCAGTTAGGGCTGCTTCTTGCTTTCGATTCTGCAGTTTTGTTTCTTTTGGTGCAGTCAAGCAAATTGGTTCCTCTGATTTGGTTCGGTTGTCAGTCTAGTCTTCGGCTTTTAGTGAGCATGTATTTTCTTACTTCATACCTTCTGTAGCTATCAGAGAAAAAATTGTGTGGATACTTTGGGGCGATTTTTGAAGGCACCATTCACCCCCCCTCTGTTCCCGTTTTCGATCCTACAATTGGTATCAGAGCCGGTTAACTCTTCTCAATAGATCATAACCGGTCTGTGAGCCATGTTGACAGACAAGTATTCCACCAAGCCCCCGATCTTCGATGGGATCGACTATCCCTTCTGGAAGAGTCAGATGGAGACTTACATTTAGACTCAGGGCTATGCGTTGTGGCGCAAGGTTAAAACGCGCTTTGTTGTTCCTACCGATGAGAACATCAATGTGGCAAACATGCCCGATGTTGAGGCGAATGCTAAGGCAAGGAACATCATCATCCAAGGTTTGAGCCAAAACGAGTTTGATCGCATTTCTCATCTTTTGTCGGCCTTCGATATTTGGGTGACCCTGGATGCTTACAACAAGTTAAGACGGTACAACAGGACCAGTACAAGCGAGATTACAACAAGTTTGAAATGCTCGCTGGAGAGTCCCTTGATGATTGCGAGGTTTCATAAGATTTTGAGCAACCTCCGAGCGGTCGGTCTCACATACCCAAACTCGGACAACACTCGTCAAATGCTTTCGGCCTTGGATTTGCGAGTTTGGGAGATGAAACTGACCACCATCAAGGACATGACATATCTTTCAACTTTGACTCTTGATGCGTTGTATTCATGCCTCAAGACTCACAAGATTTACATTGTCTCTCGCAAGTCGAAGTCACAGTCGATGGCTTTGGTCATCGATCCCAGTCCTACCTTTGGATCTTCTACTGACACTGTTTCGGGTTTCTCTCTTGCTGTTCTGTGTGGAATTGATGATGATCATCTAGAGCAGCTCCTAGAAAACCAACTAGCCCTCTTAGCCAGAAAGTTCTCCCATGCATACAAGAGGGTTAGGGAGAGAAAGAGAGGAGGAGGACCCATGATTTGCTTTGAGTGTGGTGGCCCCAACCACATTCGAGCAAACTTTCCCAAGTTGGAGAAGGGCAAGAACGACTACGGCGGTTCGAGCAAGAATGATTACACCAATATGAACCGCAACAAGAAGCCCCAGGCAAAGGGAAGAAGTTCCGCGACCTTGGCAAAGCCAAGAAGCTCTTCCATCGCGTCCTCACCGCTTTCGACGACATCAACTTCAGCGATGTCAAGGGGTGGAGTGACATCGATGGGAAGGACGATCAAGATCCCAAGGACGGCGATGACTTCATCGGCATGTGCTTCATGGCCCTTAAGGGCGACATCAACGACAGCGAGCTCTACTTTGACTCCGATGAGGTATATCCTTCTTATGACCAGCTCAATGATGCTTTTCTTAAGATAGGAAAATTTCATGCTATATCTAGAGATAAGTGTAGTGAGTTGGAGAAGGAAATAGATAGACTGTCACGGGAGCTAACTTCTCGATACTATGCTTCTCGATGTATGAACTGTCTTTATACTATGCTTCTCGATCTGCCTGAAACTTGTATCAAGGACTATGCTTCTCGATACTATGCTTTTCGATGTATCAAGGACAATACTTTTAGAGGTCTTTATACTATGCTTCTCGATCTGCCTGAAACTTGTGAAAGTTGCAATAATTTAAAAATGAACCTAAAGAAGGCAGATCATAAAATTGCTGAGTTACAAGCTTTTCTGCTAGAGCCATTGCTTCATGTATGAACTGTCCCGAGTTGACTGCTGAGCTTGAATCTGTCTCAAAATAGTTTCAAGAGATGATTGATCACAGTAACAAATTAGCTTACTATGCTTCTAAGGACCCTATTAGCTCACCATGTAATAACTGTGAAAAACTAAAATCTGAGTTGATTGCATTGGATGACAAATGTGTGAAGCTAACTAAGGATTTTCTAGAGAAGTCACCATCTGCTTGTGATGTGTGTGCTGTTGTGGGGGAGAAATCTAAGGGTAGGGTAGAGACGCTTAGCGATGAGAACCAAATGGCTAGCAGTAGGACTGTCCCCCTGTTCCTTGTGAAGATCTCAATGTTGAGGTGGTTGTGCGTGCACATGCCATTCGTTCTTCTGTTGTTGGTTCTTCTTCTTCTCCCTTACCTTCTGCTGTCTCTTCTTCCCCCTGCTCTTCTTGCACCTCTCTCTTTCAGGAGTGTCAGTATCTTATGAACACTCTTGAGAGATTTGTTGGAGGCAAGAAGAAGCTGAATCTTATTATAGACCAGTCCAAGATTTGCAAATTCAATCAAGGTCTAGGATATGATTTTCTTGAGGATGTTAGGAAGCATCCACCTGCTGTTCTCAGACCCACAGCAGCAGGTGTGATCGAGGTCAAGCCCAGAACTAAGAAAGTTCAATTCAAATCTACGGGCTTTGTCCAAGGGATCTCTGACAGTAAGGTGGTTTCACCTGTTGCTTCGACCTTTCAGAAGGCGAAGCCTCACCATTCTACTTCTACCTCTCAGAAGGTGAAGTATCATTGTAACTTCTGTCAGAAGGATGGACACTTGATCGAGAGATGCTTCGGGCACGCCAAGATGCACGGAGAGACGTGTTCAGGCTCTTAGGCATATTCAAGGTCAGCCCTAGACCTTGAGTGCACCTAAGACCAACACGAGGTCTAGAGTTGCTCATATTGATGTGTTTGGGCAGCATCGAGGACTCGGTTTTTCTAAGTTTTTTGATTTTCGTCCTCGATTTGCCTCTGGTTGTGATATCCGCCGTCCTGAGGGTAGATCTCGTTTTCCCCATCAAGATAGCTACCCGCGGCGAGATCAACGTGTTGTTGGTGCTCCAACTCGCTCTCCCATAGCAGTTGGACCCAGCAACAGCTTCAGGTCTGCTCATAGACCTTCTGGCTTTCTGAGCGATGGATAGCGTAGGGTAACTAGAGTTCAGTCATGTGTGACTACTTCTTCTGCTCGTCGTGTGACTCGGTATTAGGTGCCAAAATCACTTTTGATTTATCCCAATACTGAGACATCTCTCTCTTGTTGACTCAGGTTCGCCGGGTAGGGAAGGGAGAGGTTTGGCTCATAGACTCCGGGTGTTCTCGATACATGACCGGAGATTCTCGTTGGTTCTCTTCCCTAGCCCGTGCACCAGGTGATGAGATGATCACCTTCGGAGATGCCTCTTCTGGGCGCGTCATCGCCAAAGGTACTGTGCGTGTTAATGATTCTTTCGTTTTAAAAGATGTTGCTATAGTAAGTAAGCTGTAGTACAATTTGCTTTTGGTTTCCCAGCTTACCAATAACGGTTTCGAGGTGAGCTTTAAGAAAAATACTTGCAAAATTCTTGATTATTCGGGGAGTCTGGTTTGTGGGATTTCTAGATATGGGAGGATCTTTCGTGCTGATTTTGTTGAGTCTTCTGGTGATCCTCTCGGGTGTTTAGTTGTTTCTGAGTCCCGTGACCTCACTTTCTGGCATAAGAGACTTGGTCATATTGGATTTGACCACTTGACTCAAGTTAGCGGCCACGATCTCATTCGTGGTCTGCCTAAACTCAAGATGGTCAAAGATCTTGTTTGCGCTCCTTGCCGGCATGGCAAGATGGTTGCCGCTTCTCATCCTCCGGTCATAGTGACTATGAACGATGCACCAGGACAGCTGCTCCACATGGACACAGTTGGACCAGCTAGAGTGCAGTCAGCAAGAGGGAAGTGGTTTGTTCTTATCGTGGTCGATGACTTCTCGAGGTACTCTTGTGTGTTTTTCTTAGCCTCGAAGGATGAGACATTTACCCATTTTCAAGGTCTTTTTAGTAGGCTTTCTATTGAGCTCCCGGGTGCATTACGAGCGATCCGCAGTGACAATGGCACGGAGTTCAAGAATTTCTACTTTGAGAGGTTTTGTGATGAGACAGGTGTAGAGCACCAGTTCTCTTCTCCATACGTCCCTCAGCAAAATGGCGTTGTGGAGAGGAAGAACCGTACTTTGGTCGAGATGGCTAGGACGATGCTCGATGAGTATTCTACACCCAGGAAGTTTTGGGCTGAGGCGATAGCCACCGCGTGCCATATTTCAAACAGAGTTTTTCTGAGGGCACACTTGCATCACACCTCTTATGAGTTGAGATATGGGCGAAAGCCCAGTGTCTCGCATTTTTGTGTGTTTGGTTGCAAGTGTTTTATCTTGATGTCCGAGAACCTAGATAAGTTCAAGTCACGATCTTGTGATGGGGTCTTTCTAGGCTACTCGTCTTCTTCGTGGGCGTATAGGGTCTGGAACTGCGAGTCTAGCAAAATGGTAGAAACCTGTGAGGTGACTTTCGATGAGGCCAGTCCGGGGACTAGGCCCGATATCTCAGGTTCAGTAGAGCAGTCCGAGCCCATCTTTGTGGACGATGAGGAGGATGGAGATGAGGGTCGTCTACCCGATCCAGTTCCTTCTCCCCTTGAGGTGCCTGCTTCTTCCACTGCACCTCGAGGAGATCAGCCCATGCCTTCCACATCTTCTGGAGCTAGTGGCTCTGTTCCTACCTCGTCAGCTCATGAGGTAGAGGCCACTTCTTCATCTCATCCAGGACCTCCCCATCATATCCAAAAAGATCATCCTTCAGAGCAGGTGATTGGAGATCTCTTTGAACACGTCACACGCTCAAAGTCTGGCATGTCTCATTTCTGTCTCCACTCTGCCTTTGTTGCCTCTTTCGAGCCCAAGGATGTTGATCATGCTCTTTCTGACGAGTCTTGGGTCAATGCCATGCATGAGGAGTTAGAAAAGGTTGAGAGAAATAAGGTTTGGTCGCTTGTTGAGCCCCTTAGAGGTCATAATGTCATAGGTACTAAGTGGGTGTTCAAAAACAAGCAGAGTGAGGATGGGGTAGTCATTCAAAACAAGGCTAGATTGGTAGCTCAGGGTTTCTCCCAGGTTGAGGGTCTAGATTTTGAGGAGACCTTTACCCCTATAGCTAGACTAGAGGCCATTAAGATCCTGCTTGCATTTGCAGTGTCTAAGGGCTTCAAGTTTTACCAGATGGATGTCAAGAGTGCCTTCCTCAATGTGTTTATTGAGGAAGAGGTTTATGTTTGACAGCCTCCAGGTTTCGAGAACCCCACATACCCAAATCATGTCTACAAGCTTTCCAAAGCTTTGTATGGACTTAAGCAAGCCCCTAGAGCTTGGTATGAGAGGCTTAAGTCCTATCTGTTGAGTCATGGGTTTGAGATGGGTAAGGTAGACAAGATCTAGTTCATTCGCAGGCATGGCAATGACCTTCTACTCATCCAGGTTTATGTGGATGATATCATCTTTGGCGGCTCTTCTCATGCTCTATTTTCATAGTTCTCGAATGTCATGAGCACCGAGTTTGAGATGAGTATGATGGGCGAGTTGACCTTCTTCCTTGGCTTCCAGATCAAGTAGACTCGGGAGGCAAGTACACTCGTGACCTCCTGAGACGCTTTGACATGAGTGATGGCAAGCTGGTGTCAACTCCGATGGCATCATCAGTTTTACTTGACCCAGATGAGGATGGCAAGCCAGTTGATCAAAAAAAGTACAGAAGCATGATTAGCTCTCTCTTGTACCTCACTGCCTCGAGACCGGACATACACTTCTCTGTGTGTCTATGTGCTCGATTTCAGGCTTCTCCTCGCGTATCTCACCCCCAGGCGATGAAGCGCATCCTTCAGTACCTTCGAGCTACCATAGACTATGGTATCTAGTACTCTTCCTCTTCCTGTCTTTCCCTTAGAGCCTACTCCGATGCAGACTTTGCTGGCTGTAGGATATATAGGAAAAGTACTTCTGGCACCTACCAATTCATTAGCACTTCTCTTGTTTCTTGGTCTTCTAGGAAGTAGTCTGGTGTTGCTCAGTCCACCGCAGAGGCCGAGTATGTTGCTACCGCCAGTTGTTGCAACCAGATACTTTGGATGGCTTCGACCCTGCGGGACTTTGGGTTAGTTATAGATAGTGTTCCACTCTTTTGTGATAACACTTCTGCCATTAACATTGCTAAGAACCCAGTGCAGCACTCTCGGACCAAGCATGTTGATATCAGATATCACTTCCTTAGAGACCATGTGGAGAAAGGTGACATAGTGCTCCATTTTGTGGAGAGTGACCACCAGTTGGCTGATATCTTTACCAAGCCATTGGATAGCTCTAGGTTTTCAGCCGTGCGGGGAGAGCTTGGGGTGGTCTGTCCTTATGGATTGTTGTGAGGGGAGCTTTGTGCTTTATGCTTTATCTTGTTTGTATGCTTCTGTCTCTCTTTGTTGCATTGCATTTGGGTGCATTTGGGGTTAGTCCTCCTAGCATAGATTAGAGTGTTTCTCTCGTCTAGTTGCTTAGACTTCTTCCTCTCATCTTGTGGTTCTAGGATGCTGCTTATTAGCTGTATCTCTTCTCACTAGGTTGAGCTCACTCACTTCTTATATGTTCTAGCAAAGGTTGAGCCACCCTTGGGTAGACAGGGAATGTGTTTGCTCCTTAGTGTGTTAGAAGAGCAGCTGATAGTTCTAGTGTCATATGGGGTAGATGAGAGTCAATCTGAGCCGTACTATCCTCTATATCTTGTCTATGCTTTAAAGACTACACTTTCTGATTTTCTTGCCAACTTCTCATTTTTATTGCTTTGGTTCATGGAGAGTTCATTTGGGAGTTTCTAGATCTTAATGCTGACATAACTCAACTTGAACTAAAAGTGCATCACATGTTGAGGAGGAGCTGGATTTCCTTGCATTTCATTTCAGCATTCTGCACTATAATATAACTTCATGGAGCCTTGATTATTATCCTCTTATGACATGTTTACAATGCTTTACATCTTGCCATGATCCGTGCTTAATTGCTAGATTTATCATGACTTTACATGTGTAGTCAAGCCTTTGCCATGACAGGTTGATTAACATTGCACAAACTTGAATTAAGACATGTCATGTTAGCTCTTGAGACTAGTCTGTCTTTAGTTATCCTTTTATGATTCATGACATGTCAAATAGGCTAAGTTGACTCTTGAACCTTTATTGAGCTTTAGATTGAGCTATACTAGTTTCTTGATAGAGCATGAGTTAGTACAACTTTTTTTAGGAAAGCAAAATGATCTCTTTTGTGCGAAAGAACTGATCTCACCAATTCTTTCTCATGAGACTGCTTGCCATTGCACTAGGCATGAACTCAGGGGGAGTTTTGGATGACCAAGATCATCTTCTTAAGCTTATTGCTTGGAGTGGTCGCATAAGGCTTGAGATCTAGCACATGACTAAAATTTTGGTTGGAAATGACCATGAGTTTCAAAAAAAAGAAATATATCAATTATGCTAAATTTGCTTAACTACAAACAAAACCAAGTACTTGAACAAATGATTCATTCCTGAACTTATACCACTCTGAATTGACTCAATTCTAGCTTCTTGGTTCCAATTACATTATTGACATGGCTTGCATCATCTTTGGATACCTTTAGCTAGACTATACTCCTGAATGGCTTGACATGCTAACAAATTCATCTAATATTCAGATTGTTGCTTGTGTGGATTGGCTTGATTATGCATATCTTGTCATGATCTTGATAGCATTCATATGTGTTATGGATTGGTGTAATACTCAAAAGGTCATTTTGGATAATCTTCATGGCTCTAATTGCTTAGAATGAATAATATTCACTCATTTCACTCTCACACCATGCCTTATTCTCTCTTTTGCATCTTGATGATTTTATTGCCAAAAGGGAAAGAATATTGGAGAAAAAGCCAATTTCTAGGATCTTTTGAGGAAAACTTGCTTTCTGTTTTTGCTCCTTCTGTCAACATGGTCTGGCATCACTTTGTTTCTCTTTTAGACTATGTATATTTTCAAAACAAACTCAACTTTGCGCTTTTTCTGTGTTTGTCAATATACTCATCAAGGGGGAGATTGAGAGACCATGTGGAGGTGTCCCCATGTTTGTGATGAGTAATTGACGCTTGGGTTGGAAAGTTTGAGTTTGATTTGGTTGGTTTGCACCAAGTCGGTGCTTGGCATGGTCTGGTTCAGTTGGACTTGGTCGAACGCAGTCGGACGTGTGTAGGACGCTTGTTCTTTTTTTCGATCGGTCGTTTGGGCTATTTTGTGTTTGAGTATGTTTTGTTGATGCTAATGTTGATTATGCTATTTTGAGCGGTGCTATGTGACGGTTTACTTGTCTGTGTGACTGCAGGACTTCGGAGCTAGGTCATGGTGAGACATGGGAGGACCGGGACTAGGCACAGGAGGTGTTGAGGTCCAGATGGTTGGAGATGCCAAAGATAATCAAGGCTGCTGAGGTGGTTGCGAGTCGGGAGACGAGGAACCAGAGCTGGAGCTACTGGTAGTGGACACGACGGGTAATAGCGAGGAGGACCAGGACTAGGCTCAGGGAGGAGCTGAGGTCTAGATGGTCAGGATGCCAAGTGCGGTCGTGTGCAGCTGAGCGGATCGGGACTAGACTCAGGGAGAAGTCGAGGTCCAGACGGTCGGAGGCCGGGTGCGGTCGTGCGAGGACAGGAAGCTTCCAGGAAGTTGCGGCAGGGTCATTTCGGTAAAATGTGCAAGGTTGCAAAATGGAAGCGGACTCGATTGAAGATAACGGGTTGGAGACCCGTTAGTGGTTGTGAAGGTCAAATAGAAAGGGTTTAGGATTTGGAGTGAAAAGGGCTGTTTTCCCTCCAATTCTTCTGATGGATGTTTTGACTTTCTTTCCTTGCTTGGGTGTGAGGAAATGAAGTGGAGAGCAACTGCCATTTCTTCGTTTGCTATTAGAGGGTGTGAGCTCTTCTATTTTAGTGAATGGGTGTTGGCAGTGCAGGTAGCTCTCAGGACTTCTCTCGTGTGTGTTCTGTATGGAGTAGAGAGCTCAAGCAAGCATTTAGTGAGATGGTTGCGAGATGAACCCTTTGTAATAGCCTATGTCTCTAAATCAAAATGAAATGGATTGAGTTTGGCTATTCCTTTTCTTGTGCATTTCTGTGCTTTATCTGTGTTTTTCTCTGGCTGTTGTTCTTTGCTCCTGTGATGTTTGTTTGATTTCTTTTTGAGAAACTGCAAGTTGTTTGTCTCAGGACTGGAAATCTTCACAAAGCTCTTTGGCTAGCTCATTTCCAAGAGTAAGGATCCAAAATAGAGGTTTTCCATTCAAAGAATGTCTTCACTACTCGTTCCTCTGTTTCCTAAAAATTAGGGTTTGAATGCAGGGGAGTGATGGTGCCTCTGATTTCTTGGCTTGATTGTGCTCTTAGTTTGTCCACTTAATCTTAACGCTATCTCCTGCTGTTATTCCAATGCCTCATGGAAAAGATTCAAGAATCAAGAATTATTTTGGATTTTGGGTTCCTTGCTACTCTCTTTTCAGCAAAATGAGCTTTCACTGCTTCTTCTTGCAGTTCCTCAGCATTTTCACCTCTTTAAGGTCATTTAGCTATTTAAATTGAAGCTCGGTTGTTTTGACCAGAGGAGAACAGCAATCACTTGTCAAAATCAGTGATTTTCGGTTGTGTGTTGTATTTTCTGTCGGTCTGTAGTTTGCTCTGTTTTCGGTTTCTCTTCAGCTCTTTTCGGTTTCAGTTCTTCTTCAGTAATCCTGTTGTGTCTTTTTCGGTCAGCTGTGCGTTGCTCCTTCTGTTCGGTTTGTGCTGCCTGAACTTCTTTTCTTCATGTCTAACCGATTGTGATACTGCTTTCAGACCGATCAAAAGCTGTAGTCAGGAGTTGATTCGTGCGGTCAGACTGCTGTCTCAAATGCAGTCTGACCGGCCTAAAAAAAATTTGCCTTCGGCTACAGTTTTGTACTTCTTGCTGTCTACTGTCAGCATTCCTTCTTTAGTTTTTGTTTCAGCTGTAGAGTATTTCCTGTGCTCAGTCTTTTTTGGTCAAACTTGTCTTCTGCTAGTCTGTCTTTTGCTGATTCCATTCCCTGTTGAACCGAAGCATTCCCCTGCAGCCAGACCGAATTGCCTCCTTCTCTGAACTGTATGTTTGCTTCTACAGTCAGGTCTTTAGCTGCACTACCGAGCTGATTTCCTATTTTTCAGTTTTCGGCCAGCAGTTTGATTTTCAGTTTGCTGCAGATCAGTCTTTGCTTTTCCAATCTTTTTCTTTCTTTCGGCCCATGCAATTCAGTTCAATCTGCAAACTGTTCTCGGCAAAGTAGTTCACGGCAGCAAGTTCAGGCCAGCTCTGTATTGCTCTCTGTTCTTGCCTGTTCACAGCAGCAAGTCCCCTCAGATTCTTTGCTCCCGGCAGTTGACCTTGGCAAATTCAGTTCGGGCTGCTTCTTGCTTTCGGTTCTGCAGTTTTGTTTCTTTTGGTGCAGTCAAGCAAATTGGTTCCTCTGATTTGGTTCGGTTGTCAGTCTGGTCTTCGGCTTTCAGTGAGCATGTATTTTCTTACTTCATAGCTTCGGTAGCTATCAGAGAAGAAATCGTGTGGATACTTCGGGGCGATTTTTGAAGGCACCATTCACCCCCCCCCCCCCCCCCTCTGTTGCCGTTTCTGATCCTACAGCTTTTAAATAAACTTATATTTTTTCTATTTTTGATAAACTAACTATAAAATTAATTTTGCTAGTTAAGTACTTGTACATCGCTATGGAAGCCCAAAAATCACTCAACATGTTCTAAAGCCCAAAAAGCAAGCCAAACTCATTGTCGTCATTGGATTATCAAATCACATTTGTCATCACTTTCCATACACCTTTCAATTATCGAGCTAGCCACCAAGTAATGTCGTCGCACCTCACCCAGGTAGCACATCAGCCTGCGCCTTACCACCGACAACACCTTGTGTCTAGTACATGTGTACGTCTTATGTATATTGTATTGTACATATGTATGTGCATTGGGATATGTCCCAGACACCTCGCACCCTCTCCTCTCTCTCGTGCGCTCCCTAGTCTGACTGCCCTCGCCACATGACCCTCCAGCTGACACCGGCCAGTCCAGGCCTCGCCCTCATGGATGCTGATGTTATTCGGTCCTCATCTCCATCGCTGGCAAGCTTGACCCTCCCCATTATCAACACTGTCGGGATTGGGTCCTTGTCTTCCTCACAACCAAATGTTGTCTTACTCCTCGCTGTCGATTGCCGAGGTGCAGATTCTTCCAAATTTGATGAAGTTTTAATGGTAAATATTTTCTATAATTTTAGTTATTAAATTTACATCGGATGATTAAGGAGTGGAAATGCAGTATAAATTAAAAGAATAATTCAAAAGATGCACTATTACTATTGGGCCAATTCCTAACCCCATAGCCTACTTTAGCGCAGTTGGGCACGGGCACACCCGACCCAGCTAACTAGCCCGCATGGCCCGACCACGCCGCGCCACTAACCCTCAGCCTCCTCCCTCTCTCACATTCTCCCTCACACCACTGCCTCTCTTTCTCTACACTTTCTACAGTCTCTCTCACTTCCTCTCCCACATCGCCACCACCGACTAGATCCACCTCCTTCGGTGAACCCCGCCACCACCTTCAGCCTCCCTCTCCTTCTCCTTGGTCCCCTCGACCCACTCCTGACCTAGGTTAGCCCCGCCGCCGCCTCCTTTTATGCTAGCGCCCAATCCTAGCGTGCGTCGCCACCACTGCCTCCTCTCAGTGGCTTTGCCACCATCCCCGATGAGGATGACCGGCGCCAACGCCATTCTTCACCGGCTTCCTCCCCTTCCCCGATGGCCACAGTCGACCACACCGACCACTACGGCCATGAGGAGACTGCAGCCTACGGCAGCGCCGACGTGGCCATTGATGTGGCATATCACCTTGGTGACATCAAAAGTGGTGGGCTGAGGGCAATAAGTCACAACGATTGCACACACTATGTGCATGGTGGCAACTCCGTGGGCCTTGTGGAAGGTGGAGTATCGGCGTGCTGCTTGTAGATCTAGCGGAGGCAGTGTGAGGGCATGCGGGTTCAGTGGCAGCTGCAAGCCGTGACATGAATGATTGGCAATAGCTTCTGCCGATGCGAGGATGAATCGGCAACAGCGTGGGAAGACGGTTGGCAGAACGAGGAAGGTGGTGAGGTAGTCTAGGGATGCATGCGGATCAATATAGGTGGTCCCACTGCGTGGGGGTAAACTCCTTTTAATAAATATTAGTATAGATAATCTGAAGTGTCACATGTAATTAAGTGGAATGGCTCTAGTATGATGGTTGCTAGATTAAAACATTTAGTGTCATGGGTTTTAAATTCCCTATCCTCTCCCCTTAAAATAACTAATTAGTACACATATGTGTTTGACAAGGATAAAATAATCCTAAAAATTATTATGTCATTACATTCTTCGAGTATACCCCTTATCGACTAAGGGAGAAATTTCACTGGGTAGTCATAAGTCCCTCTACGACCACTCTTAAGTCGTATGTTCTTCTATGCCCATGTAGTCATAAGTTCTTCTACGACTACGTACTCGTAAGCTGTCGTGCGACCACCTCGTGGTCGTGGAGTATCTTGCAATCAATCTATCTCCAACTACTTTATTTACGATGTCCTATTACATCGTAGAGTCGTCGGACTAGGCAGTTAGAATGTGTGCTTATCTCCAATAACCGCACATGATCTGTTTTTGACAATAACCTCTATACGACGAACAGGGCACGATGTCTCTTTGACAATAGCACCCGTCGGACAGTTATCACCCGAAGCGTTAAGGCATCTTTTGGCATGGAACAATGGCCAATGCTTCGTATGTTATACAAAGGATGATGTCGGTGAGAAAGGGGATCAAATCGTAGCTCAAGCAAGACATAGTGCAGGGCTTTTCAAATTACTTTCTCAGTTGTAATCATTTCTCTTAGTAATAGCCACACAGGAAGTAGGGTTATTATTTTCCCATGAGAAAGCCCAAACCTGTATAAAAATTCCTGTCTTCTTATTCTGCATGATCATAGTTTATCTTAAGAGTTTCTCTTGAATCCAAGAAATCATACGTAAGATTGGTATTAAAACACTAACAGTTGGCGCCGTCCGTGGGGAGATTTCTTCAAGTCTCCGGTAGCTTTCTAGTCGGCAAGTTCTCTTCTTTCTGATGTCCTCATGGCAAGAGAATGGAATGAGGAGAATTGGTTCGACTTGACCAAATACGCAGACATCAACATGGATGCCTGCTATGACTATGAGCAGACGATGCAATCCTTTGACAGTGACGATATCTCTGGAGGTCCATCCTGAGACCTTGAAGATTGTACCACAAGAATGGCTGATGAGGAATCCTTATCCCCCACAGCAATATGTCCAACGGAGGAACCAATTCCCAAGTGGCAAGGGTCAATCAGACCATGAATAGGACTCGTGGCATGACAATGGGCCTACCCCCAAGTGTGTAAGTCCCACGGTGACTGATCGATCAGTTTCAGTGAACCCTACAATCTGTCACTCTAGGGATACATCGCCAACTTGTCGTCATAACTCTCTGGTGGAACCTACAAAGAGAGTGGGTAGGATCACTACAAGTTTGCCCCTACCATCGCAGAGTATCGATCCAATTGAAAACAGTTATAACCTAGAATTCCCCTACTTAGCAGGGTTTACTCAAGGCCACGATGCAATCTCGTTGGACGATTCTTCAAGAGAGGGGCCCTCCATCAGAAGTGGAGATTCTAGACAGGAGGTCTTTGCCCTTCTCGTAGATCCTGATCACTCTCTCGAGGAAGGCCTGAGGATGCTCCCAGCCAGTCACACACTCTCACCTCTTGTAAGGATGGCGAGGAGACCTCCAACGATTAACCAGCCCAGTTGTCTTATAAGCATGGGAGAAATCCTAGAAATAATCGCTCTACTTTAAGATAGCCTTAGCCAGCCTCAGAGATCGAGGACCCCAAGATCGCTCGAAGGAGGCATCTAGCTACCTAGAGGACATTACCTGGGCGTGTCCAATACCAGTCCGAAGAGGCTCGAGAGCTTCAACGGATCAATGGCTTACTTGAGAACCTGACTCAAGAGCTTGCTGAGTGCCAGACTATGACCATTTCACTAAAGGTATTACGCGAAGACTCTGTGCATAATGGCTAGACTTGAGCAGCCACATCGACACAACTCTAGGAGTCGAATAGGTATGACTATGTCAAGTCATTCATAGAACTCAACTCATAGGATTCGTGTAGAGACCCGAATATGCAAATCTGGACTCTCCTGTGTATTCTGCACTAGTCCAGGATCACGCTAGTGCACACAGTATTAACAAAGATGAAATATCGAACATATCACCATTTACTAAGAAAAGACTCAAATATTATTAATAATTATCAGAGTGCGACCTTATGGCCAAGCTTACAATAGACTAGCCCGAAGGGCTTAACAAAAACTAGCAGCGGAAATCCAAAAGGAAGCGCAGCAGCCAATCGACACGCCCACAGGCTATCGAGTGGAGAACGAAGCCTAATCCGCGAAGACGTTGAAGTACTCTCCTTCTGGAACCTCCTGCTGGTGATACTCCTCCTCCTCAACTGAGCAACAGGGGCATAAAGCCGTGAGTACATTGGTACTCAGCAAGTCGTTTGTAACAAATGAATGCAATATAGTGTGCAGGGCTTAACAATGGATAGCTGAAAGGTTAACTTTGCATAAAGCAACGATTTAAAGTAAATACAATAAATAGATTGAAAAGCGACTTTAACAAAAGACATTAAATAAATAATCAAAGGAATTGAATATAACCACAAGTGAACTAACCATTCACTCCCCAGCTCAAACCAACCAGATTTCATAAAGACTCTACCCCTCGTGTGAAATCACCGAGCATTGTCCATGACCGAGGACACGGCTATTCGAATAGTTTTACCCTCTGCAGAGGTTGCACAACTGTACCCACACGATGTGATTAGCCTCGCGCTAAGGAAATCACAACAAGGCCTTTACAATGACCCATCTCCACCTGATTCCACTCGCTAAGGTTTCGCCGTCGAGTAGGGTAACCCCCTAGTCGATAATTGCCCCCTCTTGCGCCACAACAACATCGGTAGTAAAACCAAAGTGGAGAGTTCACAAATTATTATGTCAGGTCTATCCCATACTAGACATGTGGTTTGCACGATTAAGCTCAGATCAATGACGCACAAAGTTAAGTCCTTAAGAATTACCCAGGCGAAACATCCACATCCCAATGTGCAACTTGCACCCCCTTTACTGCACGATCAATCGCCCAAGTGAAAACCAATTTTGTACAACCAACACCAATGACACTACCCATGCCATGGCAACAAGTTTTATAATCGTGGTTAACCACCACATTCAAGTATATCATTAAGTCAAGATTAATTAACCACATGTGATGATGAACCCTTTCGCAAAATAAGCAAGGCTAAGCATTCTAATCGTACCAACCCAATGTGACAAATAACATAGCATCACTAATTAAATTCCCGACCTAAGTTGACAATGGCATCAAGGTATTCCAACATATCAAGGAGGGAAATAACCAATTGAGACGATAACTACCAATACAAGGGTTTGACTAAAAATAGCGATGCAAGATAATTTAAAACAAAATAATTAAATAATAGATTGCAAACTGGGTTCAACATGATCAAAGGACACGACTTGCCTTGGCCTTGCTCAGTTGACAGCTCTTGATCTTTAAATCCAACTTCCGCTCCTTCGAACGCGTGATCTAACGAGAGAGAACGCAAATCGAAACACAAAATAAAATCAAATAAAATTCAAATGAACTCCAAAAATTCTCAAACTTGAACCAAAAGATAGAGCTCAATTTTAGATGAATTTAGGAAAAAGAATCGGGTCAATCGGAGCTAGGACGAGGGAGAACCGGCTCTGGGAAGTTTTAAATCGGAGAAAAAGATTGTCTTCGGAAACCAACGTGGTCGGAGAGGGAGTTACGACCACGGCTATCGCGGTCGGGAGGGTTACAACCACGGCAAACACGATCAATAGGGGTTACGACCACGTAGTCGGGCCTGCGACCACAGCTGACGAGTACCCGGTTATTTACGACCACTCGGATGGAGCTTACGACCACGTAGTCGCTCACGACCACGGTCGAAATTACGACCATGAAGTCTTTTACGATCACGTTACCGTTTACGACCACAGAGAATGGCTTACGACTACTACGTAGAAGACTTTCGACTACGCAGAAGACTTTCGACTACACAGAAGACTTACGACTACGCAGAAGACTTACGACTACGTAGAAGACTTTCGACTACGCAGAAGCTAACGACCACGTTGAATTGAGCGACTGAAACCGAGAGCTGCTACAGGTCTTACGACCACGTAGTCGAGCACATGACTACGATCACTCAGTCGAGATTATGACTACGTAGTCGAACCTACTACTTCGACCACACAGAGCAATCTACGACTACGACCACACGGGCGGCTACGACTGCACAGCGGCTACGACTACTCAGGCAGACTTACGACCATGAAGTTGTTTACAACCACATGATCGAACTTACCGGTGGCTTTACGACTTACGACTAAGGCTCTACAACGTAGTCGTAGAACCTTACGACCACACGGATCTACGACACACGGATCTACGACACACGGATCTACGACCACGGATGGCGGCGGGATCTGGTCGGCGGTGACTAGGGACGGTGGCGGGACTCACCGGCGACGGCGGATCGGCGAAGGCGAAACGGCGGCGAGGACGACACGACTTCGGGCTCCGGCACGACCACGGCAGCGGCTACGCGTACGACCATGGCTTTGGCGAGGCGCACGACCACAGCGGCGGCCGGCACGACTTCGGTTTGCAGCTCAACTCGGAGGCGAGGCTTGACTTGGGATGAGGGAGACACCAGGGGTTCAGGCCCTTTTATACCCGGTCGTAGAGGTGTCCTGGTCGGCCACGAGTACGAGTCCGGGTGGGATACGACCTGAGAGTCCCACTCGAATACGAGTACGACTTGCTAAAAGCGGGCGGCTGCGATGCGGGGGCGGGGTTCTGGATGGCTGACACGCGGCGGGGGCGGAAGCGGTTGCGGCTTGACCGACTGGTTTTTCTTTTTCTTTTTCCAGAAATTCAAACAAATCATTTTGTGCTCTAGAAAATAGCAAATAAATCCAGAAAAATCCCAGAAAAATCCAGAAAATCCCTTGAGACCCAAGGAACTCAAATAAAATACTTTTGGCACATTTTAATGTTTAACTTAATCATATTAAATCCTTTTAATTCATAAAGATTTCATTTAAGCTTTAATTAATTCCAGAAAAATTCAAATGGTGAATTTTATTTCGAAAGCTTCAAAAGGCTCTGAAAGTCAGGATGTTACAAACCTCCCCCCTTAAACGGAATCTCGACCCTGAGATTCTGGCTCTCTAAGGAATAGGTTTGGAAACTCCGCTCTAAGATCCTTCTCGCTCTCCCAGGTTGCTTCCTCCTTGGAATGGTTGCTCCATTGAACCTTGCAAAAGCGAACGGTCCTTCTTCTGGTTACACGCTCTGCCACTTCCAAAATTTTTATAGGATGTTCTTTATAAGACAGATCCTCCTGAAGATCCACCGCCTCTACGGGCACTGCTTCCTCTAGCACTCTCAAGCACTTCTTTAGTTGAGATACATGGAAAACATCATGGATCCCGCTCAAGGTGTTTGGTAATTCCAGCTGGTATGCAACCTCTCCTTTGCGCTTTAAAATTTTAAATGGCCCCACATACCTTGGCGCTAGCTTTCCCTTCATTTGAAATCTCTTAACACCTTTGAAGGGTGTGATCCTGAGATACACATAGTCATTTGGCTCAAAACTTAAATCTCTTCGACGAGTATCAGCATAACTCTTCTGTCTGGCTTGGGCTGCCTTTAGCCTTTCTTGAATCAAACGCACTTTCTCTTCTGCTTCCTGAAGACATTCTGGCCCGAAAATTTGACTCTCCCCCGTCTCTTTCCAATTGAGAGGGGTTCTACATTTTCTGCCATACAGGGCTTCAAACGGTGACATTTGTAGACTAGTCTGGTAACTGTTATTGTAGGAGAACTCCGCAAAAGGTAAACAACTATCCCATTTAGCTCCGTGATCCAATACACAAGCTCTTAACATATCCTCCAGGATTTGATTCACACGCTCCGTCTGACCATCAGTTTGCGGATGATATGCTGTACTGAAGTTCAAGTGAGTACCCATTGCCTCGTGAAAGCTATTCCAAAATCGTGAAGTAAACTGCGACCCACGATCCGATACTATCCTCTTGGGCACCCCATGAAGACTCACAATCCTGGACATGTATAACTCGGCCAATTTATCACCAGAATAAGTTGTTTTGACCAGAAGAAAGTGAGCGACCTTCGTTAGTCGATCCACAATTACCCATATTGAGTCGTAGCCCTCTTTAGTCTTGGGTAAGCCTGTAATAAAGTCCATTCCCACATCTTCCCACTTCCATTCAGGAATCTTCAAGGGTTGCAGCAAACCTGCTGGTCTTTGATGTTCAGCCTTCACTCTTTGGCACACATCGCAAAGTGCTACATACTCGGCTATTTCGCGCTTCATACCTGGCCACCAATATTTGTCTTTAATATCCTGGTACATCTTGGTACTGCCGGGGTGGATTGAATATAAGGACTCATGCGCTTCCTTAAGTAATAACTTCTTCAGTTCCCCCTTGTTTGGTACGCACAAACGCGTCTTATACCACATGATTCCCTGATCGTCCTCCACAAAGCCGGGTGCTTTGCCTTCCTTTAAACCTTCTTTGATTCTCTGGATATTTTCATCCCCTGGTTGCTCGTGACGAATCTGACTATCTAGGGTCGGCTGCAAGTCCAAGGTAGCTAACATCCCTTCCTCAACCAACTCCAAACTAAGCTTCTGAAATTCCTCGTGTAGAGCTGGTTGTTTTTCCTTGACCATCACTGTATTGCAATACACTTTTCTACTCAACGCGTCTGCCACTACATTGGCTTTTCCTGGATGATAATGGATTCCGATGTCATAATCCTTTATTAATTCCAACCATCTTCTTTGTCTTAGGTTGAGCTCCGATTGTGTGAAAATATATTTCAGGCTCTTATGATCCGTGTAGATCTCACTTCGGTTACCCATTAAATAGTGACGCCAAATTTTCAGGGCATGCACAACTGCTGCCAACTCCAAGTCATGCGTGGGGTAGTTCTCTTCGTGTGGTCTCAGCTGGCGTGATGCATAAGCCACCACCCTCTTGTCCTGCATCAGCACACACCCCAAACCATTGCGGGATGCATCACAGTAGATCTCAAAGTCCTTCTTGATGTCGGGTAGAATTAGTACTGGCGCTGTTGTTAGGCTCTCCTTTAATTTCTGAAAACTCCTCTCGCACTCCGGCGTCCATTCAAATTTCTTTTCCTTCTTCAACAGCTGAGTGAGCGGGCGCGCTACACTGGAGAATCCTTCAATGAAACGGCGGTAATAACCCGCCATTCCCAGGAAACTTCTGACCTGAGTTACTGACGTTGGTGCCCTCCATGTGAGTACATCGTTCACTTTCCCGGGGTCAACTGCTACTCCTTCTGCGGTCATCACATGGCCCAAAAACGCAACTTCCTTCATCCAAAATTCACATTTGCTAAACTTGGCATACAACTTATGCTCTCGCAACCTCTGCAATACCATCCTCAAATGCTCTTCATGTTCTTCCTCATTCTTGGAGTAGATCAGAATGGCATCGATAAACACGACAACGAACTTATCCAGGTAATCCATGAACACCTTGTTCATCAGGTACATGAAGTATGCTGGGGCATTGGTTAGGCCAAAAGACATTACGGAGAATTCGTATAAACCATAACGAGTTGAGAATGCTGTCTTAGGTATATCCTCCGGTCGAATCTTCATTTGATGTTAACCTGACCTCAAATCAATCTTGGAAAACACTCCGGCTCCTTTTAGTTGATCGAACAAGTCATCAATTCTGGGCAAGGGATACTTGTTCTTGATGGTAACTTCATTGAGAGCTCGGTAATCCACGCACATGCGCTGGCTACCATCCTTCTTTTTGACAAACAATACTGGTGCTCCCCACGGAGAGGTACTAGGCCTGACATAGCCTTTATCCAACAACTCTTGTATTTGTTTCTTCAATTCTGCCAATTCATTGGCGGGCATTCGGTAGGGTCTCTTGGAAATAGGCGATGTACCCGGTACTAACTCAATTGCAAACTCTACTTCTCTGTCGGGTGGCATCCCAGGAAGATCATCGGGGAATACATCAGGATATTCTCGTACAATTGGTACTTCCTCTATCATGATCCCTTTGCTTTGGCATACAATCACTTTTTCTGGCTGCTTCATGTTGGCTTCAAATCTAACTTTACTTCCATCTAAACCGACCAAGGTGACGGCTCGATTTCCACATTCCAACACTGCTTGATGCTTTTTGAGCCAATCCATACCCAGAATCACATCCAAAGACTGGATATTTAGCACTACCAAATCAGCGGAGAACTCTATTCCTTGGATGGCTATTTTAACTCTAGGGCATCCTAGATTGGTACTCATCTCAGAGCCCGGGGATTGAACCAGCAAAATAGAACCAAGAGCAACAACTTCCAATTTATGCTTTAGAGCAAAACTCCGGGAAACAAACGAATGTGAAGCTCCAGAATCGAACAAAACTGTGGCAGGAACTGAGTTTACTTGAAACTTACCGATCACAACATCTGGTGCTGCTTGAGCTTCCTCCATGGTGACATGGTTCACCTGGCCGCGCAGCACGGTCTGCGATCCTCTGTTGGGTTGACTTGATGTTTGCGGTGCTCCGCGTCCTGACCCTGCTGCGGGAGTCCGATCTGGGGTAGAGCCCAAGTTGAAACGAACTAGTGTCAAGGCTTGATTCTGCGGGCATTTGTTGGCATAATGTCCCGTTTCATGGCATTTGAAACAGGTAACTGCTGTCATGGGCTTGGTGATCCTCTGCTGTTGGCTTCCAACTAGAATTGGCCTTGGTCCTGATGAGAACTGGCGAGGAGCTGGTGCAGGTGTTTTGAATCCTGACTGCTGTGGAACACGAGCGGGCTGAAACGTACTGAAGCGGGTCCTCTGAGCCTGGTGCATCTGTGATCCTTGCTGCATCATCCTCCGCTTGCGGGATTCCTCTAACTCACGACGACTCTCCTCAATGAGCATCGCTTTGTCCACCATGTTTTGAAAGCTGGCGTAGTCATTTCCCACTACTTGAACTTTCAGACCGGGGTTTAGTCCTTTCTTGAACCTCTTTTGACGGGCATCATCTGTAGCGACATCCTCCGGGGCATAACGGGCTAGCTGGGTGAATTTATTGAGGTACTCACTCACTGACATGCTCTTCTACTGCAACTCTCGAAATTCTTCCTTCTTCATTTCGATCACCCCATCCAGGATATGGGCATGACGAAAGGCTTCTGCGAACTCAGCCCAAGTGATGCTATCTTGATCCTCATGAGCAGCACAATAATTCTCCCACCACTCAGCTGCAGCACCCTCGAGCTGATGGGCTGCATACAATACCTTCTCGCGATCCGTACACTGGGCAAGGTTAAGCTTCCTTTCCACTGAGCGCATCCAATCATCGGCTTCCAATGGCTCAGAAGACCGTGAATAGGTAGGAGGCCTTGTTCTCATAAACTCTGCGAACTTGGACTGCTGGCGAACTGGTTGCGGTATTTCTTGGTTTTGCCGATTCATCATGACGTTCATGTTCTGCATCATGGTATTCATTAATTGGGTCTGGGCAGCCATAAACTGACTCAAGGTCGGATCTAAACCAGCCAGATTCGCATGCTGCTCTGGAGTTGCTTGGTTTCCATTACTGCCTTCCGGATCCTGGTTCATTTGACCGCGTCCTGCGGAGCTCCGGGTGTCAACCATTTCTGCTCTGTTCTGAAGGAAAAGACCATTTGTTGAGAACTGACTCTTCAAGGCTCAATAGGTAAGAGGGAAAAGCAAAGGTAAGTGGTAAACTCGTCTAACTAATGGCAATCCTAAAACTAAGCAAACACTTAGCCGAAAAGGCTAACAAAAGAAGCAATAAACTCCACAAAAAGACTTTTGACATGGCTGCATCATAATGCTAGAAGCAAAACTGCAGCTCACATCACACCCAACGGCAAATAAGAAGCAAGACGATCTACACGATACTAAAACTATAACAAGGTTCAAAGCTAATGGTTCCTAATCTTCCCGGAAATTCCCAATCTTTTCTTGACATATTGGATGCTTCCTTGATCCAAACTTCACAGCACAGCTTGAAGAATTCCATGCCAACTTTCACTTTGATCGAGGGACGCTCGAGACATCTATGGACATTATGGGGATAAGAAGTCAAATTGAAATTCGAAAACACTGTTTCAGAGGAGGCAAGGAGAAAGAATCCTAAGAATGAAGTAAGAATAAAGAATTACTATACAAACATTTGGTTGATTTGATTTAGAAGATAAATTTTGAAAACTTGACTAATTCGACCATTCTAACTAGGGCTTCGTCCTACAGTCGATATGGCTCTGATACCATCTCTGTAGAGACCCGAATATGCAAATCCGGACTCTCCTGTGTATTCTGCACTAGTCCAGGATCACGCTAGTGCACACAGTATTAACAAAGA
Source organism: Dendrocalamus latiflorus (assembly GCA_017311315.1). Taxonomy (NCBI): domain Eukaryota; kingdom Viridiplantae; phylum Streptophyta; class Magnoliopsida; order Poales; family Poaceae; genus Dendrocalamus; species Dendrocalamus latiflorus. Next base: position 20,263,583 of record CM029658.1, read on the forward strand.
TGAAATATCGAACATATCACCATTTACTAAGAAAAGACTCAAATATTATTAATAATTATCAGAGTAAGACCTTATGGCCAAGCTTACAATAGACTAGCCCGAAGGGCTTAACAAAAACTAGCAGCGGAAATCCAAAAGGAAGCGCAGCAGCCAATCGACACGCCCACAGGCTATCGAGTGGAGAACGAAGCCTAATCCGCGAAGACGTCGAAGTACTCTCCTTCTGGAACCTCCTGCTGGTGATACTCCTCCTCCTCAACTGAGCAACAGGGGCATAAAGCCGTGAGTACATTGGTACTCAGCAAGTCGTTTGTAACAAATGAATGCAATATAGTGTGCAGGGCTTAACAATGGATAGCTGAAAGGTTAACTTTGCATAAAGCAACGATTTAAAGTAAATACAATAAATAGATTGAAAAGCGACTTTAACAAAAGACATTAAATAAATAATCAAAGGAATTGAATATAACCACAAGTGAACTAACCATTCACTCCCCAGCTCAAACCAACCAGATTTCATAAAGACTCTACCCCTCGTGTGAAATCACCGAGCATTGTCCATGACCGAGGACACGGCTATTCGAATAGTTTTACCCTCTGCAGAGGTTGCACAACTGTACCCACACGATGTGATTAGCCTCGCGCTAAGGAAATCACAACAAGGCCTTTACAATGATCCATCTCCACCTGATCCCACTCGCTAAGGTTTCGCCGTCGAGTAGGGTAACCCCCTAGTCGATAATTGCCCCCTCTTGCGCCACAACAACATCGGTAGTAAAACCAAAGTGGAGAGTTCACAAATTATTATGCCAGGTCTATCCCATACTAGACATGTGGTTTGCACGATTAAGCTCAGATCAATGGCGCACAAAGTTAAGTCCTTAAGAATTACCCAGGCGAAACATCCACATCCCAATGTGCAACTTGCACCCCCTTTACTGCACGATCAATCGCCCAAGTGAAAACCAATTTTGTACAACCAACACCAATGACACTACCCATGCCATGGCAACAAGTTTTATAATCGTGGTTAACCACCACATTCAAGTATATCATTAAGTCAAGATTAATTAACCACATGTGATGATGAACCCTTTCGCAAAATAAGCAAGGCTAAGCATTCTAATCGTACCAACCCAATGTGACAAATAACATAGCATCACTAATTAAATTCCCGACCTAAGTTGACAATGGCATCAAGGTATTCCAACATATCAAGGAGGGAAATAACCAATTGGGACGATAACTACCAATACAAGGGTTTGACTAAAAATAGCGACGCAAGATAATTTAAAACAAAATAATTAAATAATAGATTGCAAACTGGGTTCAACATGATCAAAGGACACGACTTGCCTTGGCCTTGCTCAGTTGACAGCTCTTGATCTTTAAATCCAACTTCCGCTCCTTCGAACGCGTGATCTAATGAGAGAGAACGCAAATCGAAACACAAAATAAAATCAAATAAAATTCAAATGAACTCCAAAAATTCTCAAACTTGAACCAAAAGATAGAGCTCAATTTTAAATAAATTTAGGAAAAAGAATCGGGTCAATCGGAGCTAGGACGAGGGAGAACCGGCTCTGGGAAGTTTTAAATCGGAGAAAAAGATTGTCTTCGGAAACCAACGTGGTCGGAGAGGGAGTTACGACCACGGCTATCGCGGTCGGGAGGGTTACGACCACGGCAAACACGATCAATAGGGGTTACGACCACGTAGTCGGGCCTGCGACCATAGCTGACGAGTACCCGGTTATTTACGACCACTCGGATGGAGCTTACGACCACATAGTCGCTCACGACCACGGTCGAAATTACGACCATGAAGTCTTTTACGATCACGTTACCGTTTACGACCACAGAGAATGGATTACGACTACTACGTAGAAGACTTTCGACTACGCAGAAGACTTACGACTACGTAGAAGACTTTCGAGTACGCAGAAGCTAACGACCACGTTGAATTGAGCGACTGAAACCGAGAGCTGCTACAGGTCTTACGACCACGTAGTCGAGCACATGACTACGATCACTCAGTAGAGATTACGACTACGTAGTCGAACCTACTACTTCGACCACACAGAGCAATCTACGACTACGACCACACGGGCGGCTACGACTGCACAGCGGCTACGACTACTCAGGCAGACTTACGACCATGAAGTCCTTTACGACCACATGATCGAACTTACCGGTGGCTTTACGACTTACGACTAAGGCTCTACAACGTAGTCGTCGAACCTTACAACCACACGGATCTACGACACACGGATCTACGACACACGGATCTACGACCACGGATGGCGGCGGGATCTGGTCGGCGGTGACTAGGGACGGTGGCGGGACTCACCGGCGACGGCGGATCGGCGAAGGCGAAATGACGGCGAGGACGACACGACCTCGGGCTCCGGCACGACCACGGCAGCGGCTACGCGTACGACCACGGCTTTGGCGAGGCGCACGACCACAGCGACGGCCGGCACGACTTCGGTTTGCGGCTCAACTCGGAGGCAAGGCTTGACTTGGGACGAGGGAGACACCAGGGGTTCGGGCCCTTTTATACCCGGTCGTAGAGGTGTCCTGGTCGGCCACGAGTACGAGTCCGGGTGGGATACGACCTGAGAGTCCCACTCGAATACGAGTACGACTTGCTAAAAGCGGGCGGCTGCGATGCGGGGGCGGGGTTCTGGATGGCTGACACGCGGCGGGGGCGGAAGCGGTTGCGGCTCGACCGACTGGTTTTTCTTTTTCTTTTTCCAGAAATTCAAACAAATCATTTTGAGCTCTAGAAAATAGCAAATAAATCCAGAAAAATCCCAGAAAAATCCAGAAAATCCCTTGAGACCCAAGGAACTCAAATAAAATACTTTTGGCACATTTTAATGTTTAACTTAATCATATTAAATCCTTTTAATTCATAAAGATTTCATTTAAGCTTTAATTAATTCCAGAAAAATTGAAATGGTGAATTTTATTTCGAAAGCTTCAAAAGGCTCTGAAAGTCAGGATGTTACAATTCGACATAATGATAGGTCACATCGATCCCCAACTATAACTCTAGCTGAAGGAGAGTTCCTTGAACATCCCCAGGTCGGCGAGTTTATCGAGGGAATGATCAATCACCACTTTGAGCAAGGAACCTATAGCAGCAGATGGAGTACGAGGAGTACTAGCCTCAAATGGAAGAGGCCTACTACAGGTTGGGTCCATCAACTGTCGTGCGTCGCCGAGTACAATCGCCTGGCAACACCAATCACCCATTCACGCCTGAACTACAAGCAGTACTCTTGGCCCCATGGTTTCAACCAGTGAACATGGAGAAATTTGATGGGTCCCAAAATCCCATCGAGTTCCTCCAGATTTACACGACCATGGTTTGGGCAGTAGGAGGAGGTGAGCACATCATAGCAAATTATCTTCCGACGGTGCTCGAAGGGTGTGCTTGGTTGTGGTGGCTCAATCAACCACTCAAGTCAATCCACTTGTGGCAACATCTCTACGATCTCTCGTTGGCCAACTTCTAGGGCATGTACAACTGCCCTGGAAAGGAGGACGACCTACACCAAATGTGGTAGAACAGCAATGAGACCTTGTGATAATTCATCCGACGCTTCAGTCAGGTTCATAATTCAATTCTAGAGGTCTCTGATGTTTCTATCATTAGGTCGATCAAGCAAGCAGTCTGAAATAGGAGGTTCGTAGAGGACATCACCCTGAAACCTCCGACCACCGTCATTGAGCTCTTTGAGATGGCTGACCACTACGCAACTACTGCTGAAGCGGTTGAACAAACTAAAACCATTAATCAAGTCAATCTAATTTCCAAAGAGGAAGGCGAAGGCAGTAAGAGGAAGGAGAAAGCCAAGAAATCCAATAGCAAGGCTAAAGGCCAAAAGCCTCGCACTGGGAGTTCAAAGGAAGTCTTGGCTATCGGCAATAAAGAGACATGCAACCCCAAGCAATACTCTGATCGTGGCAAAGGCAAATCACTCGCGCAGAAGGACAAGCCTAGGTTGTGCCCTCTCCAAAAAAAAGGAAGGTACGATCTTCGCAATTACTAAGTTTTCCAACGGAAACTCAAGGATTACTATTCTAGCAATGGACCACTTCCCATGCTTGAGAAGGTGGGGCAATCGAATGATCGAAAGCACTCAGACAAGGACAAGGACATGCCTTTCTAGGATCCGAAGCATACCATCAAGCACATTTATCGAGGATCATCTATGTATGAGTCGAAGCAGTAGTATATGGCTATCGAACGAGAGGTAAACTCTATCGACCCTCCCCTTATCAATAATCTTCCTAAGTGGTCAGAAGTTACTATCTCTTTCAAGAATAGTGACTGTCTGATCATTCGACTTGACCGGTCGATTTTCGATTGTGGTTGAGCCCAGAATCGCGTGTTGATTGATGGTGGTAATTCTTTAAATATTTTATTTGTAAGTGCTCTTGATGATATGCAAGTTCCTTGTACTAGAATAAAGCCTGTACAATATTCATTTCATGGAATCGTACCAGGATCTTCGACTAAGCCCATTGGGCAAGTTTCTATGTATGTGACATTCAGGGCTCTAGGCAACTTCGAGACAAAGAAAATCTCCTTTGATGTGGTTGATTTCAACACAATGTATAACACCATACTTGGTCTACCAACTTTGGCACATTTTCTGATAGTCGCTTACTATACATATCAATGTCTTAAGATGACAGGTCCTAAGGGAGTCATCACAGCTAGCTGTGATAAGAAAATAGCGCTGACGTGCGACCATAAGTCCCTCGAGATGGTCGGCTAGCTACCGACTCGAGAAGCTACCAAGGCGCAACCTTTGAGCAAGCACTCGAAGCCTAAAGCTGCGCCAAAGCCGAACAAAGAGGTTAAGGAGGTTCCCCTGGACCCAGCAGAGCCTTCGAAAACCATTCGCATCGGGGTCACTTCCGACCCCTCATAAGAAGACACCCTCATCACTTTCCTCCAGGCAAACACTTATGTGTTCTCGTGGTAGCCGTCCAACATGACCGGGTCCCCAGGGAAGTGATCGAGCACAGGCTAGCTCTACGGCCTGATAAGAAGCCCCTAAAACAAAAATTACAGAGATTTGTACTAGATCAACGAGAAGCAATCATATCGGAATTAGACAAGTTACTAAAGGCAGGCTTTATAAGAGAAATCGATCACTCAGATTGGTTGGCTAACACTGTAATGGTTAAGAAGTGTAATGGTTTTGACCCCATGTTTGTGATGAGTAATTGACAAGTATTTCTCGAGTTTCAGTTTTCAGTCTGTCTTCTCAGGTATCAGGGGAGCGGTTAGACCGAAAGCCGGTTGGCGGTCAGACCGCCTGGTGACCTGCGATCAGACCGCCTGGTGACCTGCGATCAGACCGGTCTGAGGCCACCGATCAGACCGGCCACAAGGCACCGGTCAGACCGGCCTAATGACAACGGTAAGACCGGCGTTTGAGGTGCGGTCAGACCGGCCATGCCATTGCGGTCTGACCGCGCCTCCCCCTGCAGCTCTTGTGTTTTTAGTGCTATTGCTTTTTGTGTCATGCCTTCCATTTTGTTCTTTTTGGTCATTCTCTGTATTTTGCATGTTTGTCCTGTAAGAACTTTCAGAGAACTTAAAACTTTCTTTTCATAGATTTTATATCTATCGGAGAGAGGATTTGAGTGGATAAGTTTTAGGGGCAAGTTTTTGTAGTCGACATTCACCCCCCCCCCCCCCTTCTATCGCCAATTTCGATCCAACACATTGTTTCGAGGAGAGGTATCGAGGCAAATCTTGAAAAGATCAAGGCCATCGAGCAGATGCGCCCTCCGACCATGAAGAAAGAAGTTCAAAAACTCACCAAGTGCATGGTGGCTTTAAGTCATTTCATCGTATGTCTAGGAGAGAAAGGACTTTCTTTCTTCAAGCTTTTAAGGAAACACGAGGGTTTCGAGTGGTCGAAAGAGGATAACGATGCCTTTGAGAATGTCAAAAGATATCTTACAAGTGCTCCTATTCCGGTTTCGCTGAAACCAAGTGAGACACTCTTAATATATCTGTCCGCCATGCCACAAGTAGTAAGTGTTGTACTAGTCATGGAACGCGAAGGTGTCCAACAACTAGTATACTATGTAAGTGAAGTCTTACAAGGGCCCAAGGAGCGCTACCCTCAAGTCCAAAAACTCTTATATGCCCTCATGTCTTCGAGGAAATTAAGGCATTATTTTCAGGTGCACAAAATTATTGAGTCGTCTGATTTTTCCTTAGGAGAGGTTCTCCAGAACAGGGAAACAGTGGGACACATTGCAAAATGGTTGGTAGAACTTGGGGAGTTTGACCTCTATTTTGTGTCTCGAACGGGAATTAAATCCCAAATCTTGGCAAACTTTATCACCGAATGGACAAATTCTGAACCCATTCAGGATCCCCAATACAACTCTCATGACCGGTGGATAATGTACTTTGATGGATCGCTTACGCTAAGTGGCTTGGGGGTGGGGTGGTCCTGGAATCTCCCACAGGAGAGACCTTAAGGTATGTCATCCAATTACTCTTTCCAGCCACTAATAACATGGCTGACTATGAAGGTTTGTTGGCTGGCATATGAGCTGCTAAAGCACTCGGGATTCGTCGACTACACGTGAGAGGAGACTCTCAACTAGTCGTGAATCAGGTTGGCAAAGAATATCAATGCTCAAGTTTGACCATGTCTCAGTACTTGTCAGAAGTCCAAACACTTGAGAAGCACTTTTTTTAGTTTCGAATTATAGTATATCCCTTGGATGATAACTTTCTCGCTGACCAGTTAGCTCGAATAGCTTCTTACCAATCACAAGTACCATTAGGAGTCTTCTTGGAGCAACTCTAGAATTCATCTCTAGTCAAAACACCAGAGACAAATCCTAATGAGGCAGCTTCTCTAGATTACAAGGATACTTGGATGGCTCCCATCTACGAGTATCTTCAGAAGGGTTCAGTACCTGACGACAATCTTGAAGTGGATCGTCTATCTTGTAAGGCTAAAATATATACTTTGGTCGATGGGGTACTCTATAAACAGGGTACTCAAGGTGTTATTATGTGATGCATATCGCAGAAAGAAGAATTACAACTCCTTATTGACATACATAGGGGCATCTGTGGAGCACACGCCTCATACAGAACACTGATCAGAGAAGCCTTTCGACAAGGTTTCTACTAGCCAATGACCCTCAATGATAACAAAGATTTGGTTAAGAAATGTGTACAATGCCAGTTCCATAGCCAGCAAATACACCAACCAACTCAAGTTCTTCAAACAATTTCTCTATCTTGGCTTTTTGCGACCTAGGGTCTTGACATCCTAGGACCGTTCCCAAGAGCACCGGGGGTTTCAAGTTCCTCTTTGTGGCTATTGACACATTCATGAAATGGATCGAGGCCAAACCCATAATTGTTATAACAATAGAAGCTGCAAAAAGGTTCATGATGAGAAGTGTAATTACTCAATTTAGAGTCCCAAGTCGAATAATTACAAACAATGGTAAGCAATTCTTGAGCGTAAAATTCCAAGAATTTTGCAGCGAATTAGGTACCAAACTTTGATATGCTTTGATCACCCATCCCCAAAGTAATGGGGTAGTCGAGCGCACGATTGGCCAAATAATGCAAAGAACCAAAACTCGAGCCTTCGATCAGCCTATAAAGCGCTCGAGGGCTTAGGTTTAAGAGTTACCTTCTTTATTATGGGCGATTCGTACAACTCTAAGTCGGGAAATAGGAGAGACTCCATTTTTCCTAGTCTTTGGGCCAAAGCTATGCTTCCCCCAGAACTAAAGATCCGATGGACAAGAGTCGAGAACATCAACTACTCCAACCAAGAGCAACTTCGGGTGAATGACATCAACGTGCTCGAAGAAAAGCGAAATCAAGCCCTAAACCGATTAGCAGTCTACTAGCAAGCCATGCGTAAGTACTACGATCGTAAGGTCTAACCTCGCAGCCTTATTGTAGGTGACTTGGTATTGAGAAAAATCCAAACCCAGTCTTATCAGAACAAGCTTTCCCCCGAGTGGGAAGGTCCTTACACTGTGATCGAAGTCATACAACCAGGCTCAGTAAAACTTGCTTTGGAGGATGACCAGATTCTCACCAATTCTTGGAACATCGACCAATTACGCAAATGTTATTTGTAAATATTTCTACTCTTTCAATAAAGCATTCAGTTTGTTCAAATCAATCATTATTGTCGTATGTCTAGTAGGGCTTCTTTTATATTTGTTAGATCACTTCTAGTACATCTAATTTGTTTAATTCGTATGTCCAGTAGGGCTTCTTTTATATTTGTTAGATCACTTCCACAGAGCAGCTAAAGTCATTGTCGATTGGATGAAAGTTGAGGTTCTGATCGCACGCCTTGAGTCTTGCCAAGGCATAGCTTACAGTACCCTTGACCGCATCCCAAATTGACTCTGCCTGATCAGTCTTCAAGGTGGATAAGTGCTTTCTAAAGCTTTAACTTGTAGTCTAATCATACTCGCGTGGGCAGTTATGGTGTCCTCGGAAGGATTCATTTTCTCGACACCAAACCCATCGAGTAGATTGTTGAGAAGAGCATCGTTGTCTTGAAGGATTGCCTTCATTGATGTCATTTCCTCTTGACTACGAGTAGAAGCTGTAAGATGCTTTATTTCGATAGCAACCTCTACAAACGAGTCGAAAGTGGACATGACAATACTCATCAAGAGACTAGTTAGAAGAATTGGTCGAAGGTAAAGTTTCTTCTTACCTGAAAATCGAGTATCGAGCAGCCTTATTCTCTTGTCCTTCTCCTTGTTGATACGAGTAAGTTCTCTGGTCACTTTGGTTTTCTCTTTGACATCAGTGTGAAACTTACTCGATTCAACCTCTTTTTCTATTGAAAGAAAAGAGTTAAGGGAAAGCGAGAAAGATATCTGAATGAATAGTCATAAATTCAGAGCTTACTATTTATTTTCTCCTACAAAGCTTGAACTGTTGAGTTGACTTTCACAAGCTTTATTGATAAGTAAACATTGTCCATCTTTAGCCTATGTGAATTAGCCATGTCATTATCGAGTGCAATAGCCAAGAACTTTGCGTCGAGCTTGGACATACAAGGATCAAAAGCAGGCATGAAAGGTTGTATGAGGTGGTCGAAATAGAGTTTGACTACATTGGATAGTAACTTATAGTGCTACTACCCTCTTGGAGAGGTCGGCATTCTCTTGTCGTAGAGACATGAGTTGTCTGTGGTACTCAATGATAGTTGCCATGTCTTCTATCGTTATTTATACAAAGAAGGATAGTGAGAGACAAGAAGGAACAAGTGAGAATATTAAGTACTTGATACTTACATTCATGCTCCTACGAGCAAATGTAGTGAGTACCAGTCGGGAATCTTTAAGATCTTTAAGTTGGTCGACCTTGTTCCACCATACATTTTCAAGATGCTCATTGTTGAAGATGTTCCCCTTGTCAGTCTCTGGTGTATGGAACTTGGCTCCGAGGTCGATCAGAAGAAGATTCCTCTACAAATGGAGGGTTAAAAATATGGAGAAGAAGTTAGGTTAATCTTTTTCTTCTCTAGCTATACCTTCTCGAGTATGAGGGGGGAACATCCCTGATGTCTTTCTCCTCGGTGCGGTGGTCGAAAGGATTTCCAACCTCTTACCAGGTACGTCTACCCCGTCTTTCACCACTTGAATTTCTTTTGCTATGACCATTTTTGTGGTCATAGTCTTTGCTGCCTCGGCTACAGCCTCTGTAATAGTAGTGGTCATTTTATCAACCACCTTCTCCACCACATCTTCGACTGTGGGAAGAGCCGCAGGGGGCTTCTCGACAGAAGCATCCTTGAGTAGTGGAGAGGTTGGGCTGGAATCACAAAAAAGTAAGCTGACATTCGAGGAAACATAGAGGTAAATATTATATTTATGCACTTATTTTCATACCTTGGTGTCATAACCTTGAGCGCAAATTTAGAAGAAATTAAACTCTTCCAAATAGTAGTTTCTTCAATTTGTTTTCTTTGACCATGTCTGGTCGTGGAGGAATGAGAGCTTCTTTGACCACGTTTGGTCAAAGACCTTGGACATCCTCGACCACGTCCAGTTGAGGGCCTTGAGCAAGAGTTACTGCTCCTTCTCCCTCCTGCCCTCCTGGTTGTCATCACTGGTTTTGACCACCTTGAGTGCAGTCGCCTTTCTGGTCACAAGTTCTACGATGGCAGCAGTCTCCTTCACAAAAAACACAGAACTCTTTCAGTTTTCCTTTTCGAGCTACTTGATAAAGTCTTGAGAGGCGCCAATTGAGAGAGTTTCAGTGCCATAGTAGAAGAGTATGTTGATCTTAGGAGTTGGTTGCTCCAATACAGCTACTCCTATCTCACTTGCGGTACTCACGTCTGCAAGGAACTACTAGGTGGGGGCGCTCAGAGCAGTAATGGGAAGAACAGTGAGGGGAACGATAGCACTTATGCTCCCCTTATCCTTATCGACTACTTTGGTCAGATGATGTCTCTTAGCCAGAGGAGCCTTGGCTTTCTCCACCTCTCCTCCGACAACCACCAATTCGACCCCTTGCTCGTCATGATAGTAATTCATGCCTAAATTCTGTGAAAGAGAAAAATACTACTTAGTTATACTTTACGACTATGTAGTCCTAAAGATGAAATTGATTTTTCGATTATCTTTAGGTGTTCCTATCTCTCGTTTTGGCAGAAACATCCACTAGAATACGAGGAGCCTACACCTCAAACGATGGAACCTTCTCACAGGCAGCCTTCATCCAAGAATTGATTTCCCCTAAATCAAGGTCTAAACATACAGATATGGTAGTCGGTAAATAGTGATGGAAATCTAAAATTGATTACAAATAAGAGTACAAGAGTCACTTACCATTCTCGTAGTCTCTGGTTAGGTCTGAAACTCCCGAGTACATCCACATGGGATGTGCTCAACACTTCAAGGGGCTGATACGGTGGGTGATGAAGTTCTTCACCATGTGCCAGCCAGTAAGCCCCTTATCCCTTAGCTCTTTGATGGCTGAGATGTAAGGGACTATTCAGGTGAGGTCTTCGGGGATCGAGTTCCAGGAAGTGGTCTTCTCGGCAACCTTCCCCACGAGGAACCACTTCTTCTTCTAGCTCAGCCACGAGGACCGAGTGAACATTGAAATATATAGCTCCGTCTTCCATCGTGGAGATTCAAACTGCAGCTTCCAGTGATTCCAATCTACCAGCTCATCTCATAGTAATACCGAAAGAGCTCGAGGTCCGGTGGGATACCCAAATACACCTCATACAGATACATGAATACGCTAAGCATGGTAATTGAATTGGGAACCAAATTCACCAATTCGACCCCAAAATATTCAAGCACTGAGGTGAGGAAGGGATGAGCAGGGAGGCGAAGGCCACACTCACAGTAGGCCTAGAACACCAGGATTTCTCCGATTTGCCCGGATGGCCAATGTTGCCCAGCGGCTTCAATCCATTTCATGAATCACCACAGCAGAATCTTCTTAGGATCCTCCAATGCCTTCAACTTGGCATCATCCATCTCCAACACAACCCAAGTGGACGATGACTTAGTCATTCTTTCGGGTGGTTGGGGTGGATCTAGGAAAAATTGAGGCAAGAGGAAGAATTGGTCGGCAGCGGAAGGCTCGAAGCGTATCAGAGCGAAAGGGGAAAGGAAGCAGACCAAAAGTTACCTCACGGCAAGTTCTTATAACCGTGTGCATTGGTTACATGTCTTGGGAACAGAACGGTTATCTCAAGAACCGTTTCGACGAACAGAATAGCAAAAAATGATTGGACTTCTTTTGTTTTGATGTCCGTCTGTTTTGATGTCCATCTATCTTCTCAACTCAAGAAAAATTACCTATTGACCAAGCTCATTTTTGGTCGATGAGAATCAAAAAAGCCTTGCTTTCGATCATCCTTCGTCTACGACCTCACTTTCTCAAGTGAGTTACTTTCACTTGATGTTGGGGGCTAGATGTCGAGGATAAAATAACCATCAAAATCATTATATCATTACATTCTTCGAGCATACCCCTTATCGACTAAGGGAGAAATTTCATTGGGTAGTCGTAAGTCTTTCTATGACCATTCTTAAGACGTAAGGTCTTCTACGACCATATAGTCGTAAGTTCTTCTACAACTACGTACTTATAAGCCGTCCTGTGACCACCTCGTGGTCGTGGACTATCCTGCGATCAATCTATCTCCGACTGCTTTATTTATGATGTCCTGTTACATCATATAATCGTCTGACAAGGCGGTTAGAGTATGTGTTTATCTCTAATAACCGCACATGATCTCTCTCTGACAATAACCATTGCATGACGAATGGGTCACCATGTCTCTCTGACAATAACTCCCATCGGATAGTTATCGCCCGAAGCATTGAAGCATCTTTTGGCATGGAACACTCAGATGGCGAGATGCTCGAATCTTAGATGTGATGCATTGGCTTACCCGGAGTTTTTCGTTGGACCCCGAGGTGTGCAGCATCATCGTACAAGGGTTTTGGAGCCGGTCTCCACGGACATCAAACGAGAGTTGAGAACATTGCTACGCACTGTTGCGTGGAAGGGGTTTGTACAAGGGTGTCGGCGCCGTGGATACGAGTGTGTGCTGCTTCTGCAACCATGTGCATTAGAAGCTATGCGAGGTCGTGCGTACGGCCTTGCTCCGGGAGGTACTAGCAGCTCGGGCGGCCCGTTTGCTGGCGAAGAGAAGGAAGATTCTCGTGACGAAGTCGATGCGATACATGGAGGAGAGGTACGATGGTCAGGCCATGGTGAGGGAACAGGACAAGCCAATGAAGGGGAGCATATTGAGTACATAGTGCAGCAGATGGAGTGCGATGACCAGACGGCATGGGCTGAAGAGGAAGTTGTATAGGAGGACAACGAGGACAGTTTGGATGAGGACAAAACTCTCGTCCCGCAGGAATAGAACCGGTTTGATGCTGAGGGTGTTTCCGCACATGATGAGAATGAATCATCGTGGGAGTATCATGAGACAGAGGAGCAGTTGCATTCAATGTTTGCTGACAAGGTATCGTTGCAGGATGCCATCAAGCTGTGGTCCTTTTCAATGCAGCGAAATTTTCGGGTCGTGAAATCTAGCCAGGAGCAGTACACCGTGAAGTGCAAGTAGGCGGGTTGTCCTTGGAGGGTACACGCACGTAGACCCAAGTATGTGATTCACAAGATTGTGTCGAAGGTGGAGCCGCACTTTTGCATTCTCAGCAGTGTTTTGGTGAGGCATCATAACCTAACGTCCGCCTTTATAGCCAATTTGATGTATGGAGAGATAGTGGAAAAGAAAGACATAGAGGCCACGCACATCGTGGCAGCTATCGAGAAAAAGTTCAAGTACAAGATTAGCTACGTGAAGGCGTGGTGTGCGAAGCAGAAGGCATTGGAAAAACGTTTCAGGTCTTTCGAGGCAGCGTACAAAAATCTTCCTCGTATACTTAAGGTGTTGCAGGATAGGAACCCGAGCATGCATATCGCTGTGCAGGACAAGCCTTCCACAAGGCCACCAGGATATGCGGTGTTGCAGAGGGCCTTCTTAGCATTTGGTGCTTGCATCGAGGCATTCAGGCACATGCTGCCCGTGATCTCAGTTGACGGGACCTTTCTGACTAGCAAAATACAATGGGTAGATCCTGACGGCCATAGGCGTTGATGGCAACAACCAAATATTGTCGCTGGCCATCCCATTCATGGAAAGTGAGAATTATGAAAACTACTTGTGGTTCCTCAGACATATCAAGGTTGGAGTTGTCGGCGCTCGTCCTGGTATGTGCATAATCTATTATCACCACGCTGGGATTGTAAAGGCCATAAGAAAAATTCAGGAAGACCTTGAGGAGCCCTTTTCTTGGCCGGATACGAGGAACATGTGGTGCATTCATTACTTAAGGGCGAACTTTTTCAAGCAATTCCCAAAACAACTGTTGATGAAACTATTCAAGAGGCTTGTTATGCAGAACCAGTGGAGAATATTTGATGCTTTGTGGGCATTGTTGGATGAGCACAGTAGGAACCACATCGACGAGAGGAGCAAGGGCCGGTCATGCCTAGGGTGGCACAACCGGAATGCCTGGCAGCACTCGATGAACCTAACCTAGCTGGTCTGACAAGGAGGAGCTCATGGAACATCAAGTGCTTCTCGCAGTGGATCGAGAGAGAAGCATTGGAGAAGTGGTCACTGTTGCATGACACGGACGGTGCAAGGTACGGCATAATGATGACTAACCTTGCAGAGGTGTATAATTGGGTTCTCAGGGGTCTTCGTTCTTAGCCCCTTGTCGCCATCGTGGAAGATGTCAGCACAATTAGCTACTTCAGGGAGAGGCACACGAATGCCGCACTTCATGCGGCCAATCCTCGAGCATTGCACTTGTCGAAAATTACGGCATACACGGAGACAAACGCACAGAAGGGCCAATTGCACACAGTGCACGTCATGGGCAACAGGGAGCATCGTTTTAACATGGTACTCCGTGATAGAGCCTAATTTGGGATGGCTCGTTCCCTTGTTACCCACGCCGGAATGTTGTACTAAATGTATTGTATATTTCATGTACCGTTTGTATAATTGCTATATTACATTCCCCTTTTCAGTAATGTAGTTGGTTAAATGAAATGGAAATGGGACAGATTTCCAAATTTATCATTAACCTTGAATCTTTTGCTCAAGCAACTTTGAAATCAGTTAAGCAATGACATGAGGACTTGAAAACCCACATCTGGTCACATCCTATTGAAGGGAAATCAGGAGTTTCAACCAAGCCCTGCCTTCAAACCCTAGTTACAGTGAAAAACAGAGGAGACTGACCAAGAGTGAAAAGAGTGATTCTTTGATTTAATCATTTGGCTCTTGGGAACTAATTGACCAAATGGTCTTGAGACATATTCCCATCACAGAGCAACCAAAAAACCATCTCTTCAAACAAGATTCACTCAAATCAAAAGAATCAAACAGAGAGCAGCAGAAAACAGAAAGAACTCAAGCTCATGATAACTCAAATGTATTCATTTCTGCAAATGATTACATGAGGTTTACAACCACTCACTACGTCCCCATACGCAGTTGAGGAGGAAAATCACTCATCTCACTACATGCTTGAGATGGACACACACTCACGAAGAACACATACTGCTCTTCAGCTAACTCACTGCGTACAGACTCACTCCCTTGCTTGCTTCTTTTCCTCTGCCTCCACCTCTCCATATGAAGGCACCAGGCTCTCCCCAAAGGAGCAAATCAACAAGTGGCATACTACCTCCACTCCCTCACCTTACACCCACACAAGGCAAAGGTCAAACACATGTAGGGAAATGGAGGGAACCAGCCATTTCTCCCAAACTTGAGTCAATTCTCCAAATTGCTCTCAAGCACCTTTCCGGAAGCTTCCCGCAACCGGTGCCATGACCGTCTGGACCTCGACTCCTCCCTAAGTCTAGTCCCGGTCCGCTTCGCTGCACATGACCGCACCCGGCATCCTGACTGTCTGGACCTCCGACTCCACCTGAGTCTAGTCCCGGTCCACCTCGCCACTGCCCGTTGTGTCCACCTGACTCCGACCGAGACCTCCGACTCCACCTGAGTCTAGTCCTTGTCTATTCCGTCGCACACGACCGCAACCGACATCCAACCGTCTAGACCTCCGACTCCTCCCTGAGCCTAGTCCTGGTTCTCTCGCCGTTGCTCGTCGTGTCCACCACCGGTAGCTCCGGCTCTGGTTCCTTGTCTCCCGACTTGCAACCACCTCACCAGCCTCGATCATCTTTGGCATCACCGACCGTCTAGACCTCAACACCTCCTGTGCCTAGTCCCGGTCCTCCTCGCCTCATCATGACCTAGCTCCGAAGTCCTGCAGTCACACAGACAAGCAAACCATCACATAGCACCACACGAAACAGCATAATCATCAATAGCATTAATGAAAGGTACTCAACCCTAGAATACCCAAAACAAACTCAAACTTTCTAACACAACCGTCAATTACTCATCACAAACATGGGGATACCTCCACATGGTCTCTCAATCTCCCCCTTGATGAGTGTATTGACAAACACAGAAAAATCATAAGATTGAGTTTGTTTGAAAGTCATATATGGTCTAAGAGAGAACAAAGAGATGCAAGACCATGTAGACAAAGGAGCAAAAGAAAAGAGCAAGTTTTCCACAAAAGCTCCCAAAAAGTGGCTTTTTCTCCAATATTCTCCCCCTTTTGGCAATAAAGTCATCAAGATGCTTGGAGGAAAATAAATCATGATATGGATGAAATGGCTGAATTTTATTCATGCTAAGCAATTAGAGCCATGAAGATTATCCAAAATGACCATTGAGTATTACACCAAGCCATAACATAGATGAATGCTATCAAGATCAAGACAAAATATGCATAATCAGGCCAAGCCACATAAGTAACTGTTGTGGCTACAGGCCAAACAGTAGAGAAGGGGACTAGTAGAAGAGGAAGAGGGAGCCAGATCTATGGAATGGTTGGTGAGAATGAGATGATGTCCCCCCTTTGCCCCTCCCGGGGGTTTATATATATGAGTGGGGTAGAATGGGAAATTCCCATTCTACCCCTTAGTAATTACAAAGGATGAGGGTACATTGGTATATTTACACTGCTACATTCCTCTACACTATTAGGCCTATTACATGTTGGACTAGTTGCACGGCCCAGTCGCGGGGGTTGGACCACCCCCACAACAGTAACAATCTGAATATTAGATGAATTTGTTAGCATGTCAAGTCATTCAAGATCAAAGTCTTGCTAGAGGTATCCAAAGATGATGCAAGCCATGTCAATAATCTAAGAGCAACTCCATCCCATTAGTCATTTCTCCCTCTCTATTTCCTAGGATGAAGAAGCTAGCTATTATTTTCAGCTCTCTATTTGAGTTAGCATTCCAATGGCCTAGCTATTTGAGAAGCGAGTGAGGAGGCGCTCGCCAAATCTAGCTAGCGGCCGGGAGAAAATAGCGACTCGATAAAAATGAAGAGGAGGATAAAGAACCGGTTGGAGTCCATTTATTGAGTCATATTAGGTAAATATACAATGAAGAGCAGGATAAAGAACCGGTTGGAGTTGCTCTAAGTGGAACCAAGAATTTAGAATTGAGTCAATTTAGAGTGCTACAAGTTCAAGAATGAATCATTTGTTCAAGTACTTTAGTCTTTTTGTATTTAAGCAACTTTACCACAATGGACATGTTTTCTTTTGAAACTCATGGTTGTTTCCAACCAAAATTTTAGTCATGTGCTAGATCTCAAGCCTTATGCGACCACTCCAAGTAATAAGCTTAAGTAGATGATCTTGGTCATCCAAAACTCTCCCTAAGTTCATACCTAGTGCAATGGCAAGCAATCTCATGAGAAAGAATTAGTGAGATTAGTTCTTTCGCACACAAAAGAGATCTTTTTGCTTTGTTAAACAGTTGTACTAACTCATGCTTCTCAAGAAACTAGCCTAGCTCAATCTAAAGCTCAATAAAGATTCAAGACTCAACTCAGCCTATTTGACATGGCATGAATCATAAAAGGATAACTAAAAACAGACTAGTCTCAAGAGCTAATATGACATGTCTTAATTCAAGTTGAGCAGTTTTAATCAACTTATCAATGGCAAAGGCTTGACGACACATATAAAGATATGATAAATCTAGCAATTAAGCACAGATCATGGCAAGATGTAAAAAATTGTAAACATGTCATATAAGGATAATAGTCAAGACTCCATGTAGTTATATTACAATGCAGAATGGAATGCAAGAAGAGTCCAGCTCCCCCTCAATATGTGATGCACTTTTAGTTCAAGTTGAGTTATGTCAATATTAAGCTCCAGAAGCTCCCAAATAAACTCCCCTTGAACCAAAGCAATAAAACAAGAAGCTAGCAAGAAAAACAGAAAGGCAGTCCTTAAAGCATAGACAAGATTAGAGGAAGCTATGGCTCAGACCGACTCTCATCTACCCCATATGACTCTAGGGCTATCAACTGCTCTTCTAACACACTAAGGAGCAAACACGTTCCCTGTCTACCCAACGGTGGCCCAACCCTTGCTAAAACCTATAAGAAGTGAGTGAACTCAACCTAGTGAGAAGAGAAACAGTTAATAAGCAACATCCTAGATCACAAGATGAGAGGAAGAAATCTAAGCAACTAGACGAGAGATACACTCTAATCTATGCTAGGAGGACTAACCCAAATGCACCCAAATGCAATGCAACAAAATGTGAATAGGAGCATAATATACAGGATAAAACAGTAAAGCACAAAGCTCACCCTCACTACAGTCCATAAGGACAGACCACCCCAAGCTCTCCCCGCAAGGCTGAAAACCTAAAGCTATCCAAAGGCTTGGTAAAGATATCAGCCAACTGGTGGTCACTCTCTACAAACTGGAACACTATGTCACCCTTCTCCACATGGTCTCTAAGGAAGTGATATCAGATATCAATATGCTTGGTCCGAGAGTGCTACACTGGGTTCTTAGCATTGTTAATAGCAGAAGTGTTATCACAAAAGAGTGGAACACTATCTATAACCAACCCAAAGTCTCGCAGGGTCAAAGCCATCCAAAGTACCTGGCTGTAGCAACTGGCGGCAGCAACGTACTCGGCCTCTGCGGTGGACTGTGCAATACCGGACTGCTTCCTAGAAGACCAAGAAACAAGAGAAGTGCCAATGAATTGGCAGGTGCCAGAAGTGCTCTTCCTATCTATCCTACAGCCAGCAAAGTCTACGTCCGAGTAGGCTCTAAAGGAAAGATAGGAAGAGGAAGAGTTCCAGATACCATAGTCAATGGTAGCTCGAAGGTATCGAAGGATGCGCTTCACCGCCTAGCGGTGAGATACGCGAGGAGAAGCCTGAAACCGAGCACATAGACACACAGAGAAGTGTATGTCCGGTCTCGAGGCAGTGAGGTACAAGAGGGAGCCGATCATGCTTCTGTACACTTTTTGGTCAACTAGCTCGCCATCCTCATCTGGGTCAAGTGAAGTTCTGGATGCCATTGGAGTTGACACCGGCTTACCATCACTCATGTAAAAGCGTCTCAGGAGGTCACGAGTGTACTTGCCCTAATGCAAGAAAGTACCCTCCTGAGTCTGCTTGATCTGGAAGCCAAGGAAGAAGGTCAACTCGCCCATCATGCTCATCTCAAACTCAGTGCTCATGACATCCGAGAACTGTGAAACAAGAGCATGAGAGGAGCCAACAAAGGTGATGTCATCCACATAAATCTGGACCAGCAGAAGGTCACTGCCATGCCTACGAATGAACAAGGTCTTATCTACCTTACCCATCTCAAACCCATGACTCAACAGATAGGACTTAAGCCTCTCATAACAAGCTCTAGTGGCCTTCTTAAGTCCATACAAGGCTTTGGAAAACTTGTAGACATGGTTGGGTATTTGGGGTTCTCGAAACCTGAAGGCTGTCTAACATAGACCTCTTCAATAAACCCATTGAGGAAGGCACTCTTGACATCCATCTAGTAAAGCTTGTAACCCTTAGAAGCTGCGAAAGCAAGCAAGATTCTAATGGCTTCTAGCCTAGCTACAGGGGCAAAGGTCTCCTCAAAATCTAGACCTTCAACCTGGGAGAAATCCTGAGCTACCAATCTAGCCTTGTTCTGAATGACTACCCCATCCTCGCTTTACTTGTTTTTGAACACCCACTTGGTACCAATGACATTGTGACCTCTAGGGGCTCAACAAGCGACCAGACCTTGTTTCTCTTAAAGTTTTCCAACTCCTCATGCATGGCATTGACCCAAGACTCATTAGAAAGTGCATGACTAACATCCTTGGGCTCAAAGGTGGCAACAAAGGCAGAGTGGAGACAGAAATGTGACATGCCAGACTTTGAGCTAGTGACACGCTCAAAGAGGTCTCCAATCATCTACTCGGAAGGATGGTCTTTTTGGATGTTTCAGGGAGGTCCTGGATGAGATGAAGAAGTGGCCTCTACCTCATGAGCTGATGAGGTAGGAACAGAGCCACTACCTCCAGAAGAAGTAGAAGGCATGGGCTGATCTCCTCGAGGTGCAGTGGTGGAAGCAGGCACCTCAAGGGGAGGAGGAACTGGATCGGGTAGACAACCCTTATCTCCATCCTCCTCATCATCCACAAAGATGCTCTCGGACTGCTCTAAAGAACCTGAGATATCGGGCCTAGTCTCCGGACTGGCCTCATCAAAGGTCACCTCACATGTCTATACCATTTTACCAGACTCGCAGTTCCAGACTCGGTAAGCCCGCGAAGAAGTCGAATAACCTAGAAAAATCCCATCACAAGATCGTGACTCAAACTTATCTAGGTTCCTAGACTTCAGAATAAAATACTTGCAGCCAAACACATGAAAATGAGATACACTGGGCTTTCGCTCATATCTCAACTCATAAGAGGTGCGATGTAAGTGTGCCCTGAGAAAAACTCTGTTTGAAACATGGCACGCGGTGGTTATCGCCTCAGCCTAAAAATTCCTAGGTGTAGAGTACTCATCAAGCATCATCCTGGCCATCTCGACCAAGGTACGGTTCTTTCTCTCCACCACGCCATTTTGCTAGGAGGCGTATGGAGAAGAGAACTGATGCTCTACACCTGTCTCACCGTAAAACCTCTCAAAGTAGGAATTCTTGAACTCTGTGCCATTGTCACTGCGGATCGCTCGTAAGGCACCCAGGAGCTCAACAGAAAGCCTAATAAACAAACCCCGAAAATGGGTAAATGTCTCATCCTTTGAAGCTAAGAAAAATACCCAAGAATACCTCGAGAAGTCATCGACCACGACAAGAACATACCACTTCCCTCCTGCTGACTGTACTCGAGCTGGGCCAACTGTGTCCATGTGGAGCAGCTGTCCTGGTGCATCGGTCGTAGTCACTGTGACCGGAGGGTAAGAAGCAGCAACCATCTTGCCATGCCGGCAAGGAGCACAAACTAGATCTTTGACCATCTTGAGTTTAGGCCGACCACGAATGAGATCGTGGCCGCTAACTCGAGTCAAATGGTCAAATCAGATATGACCAAGTCTCCTATGCCAAAAAGTGAGGTCACAGGACTCTGAAATAACTAAACACCTGAGAGAATCATCAGAAGACTCAACAAAATAAGCACGAAAGATCCTCCCATATCTAGAAATCCCGCAAACCAGACTCCCCGAAGAATCAAGAATTTTACAAGCATTTTTCTTGAAGCTCACCTCGAAACCGTCATCGGTAAGCTAAGAAACTGAAAGCAAATTATACTGTAGCTTACTCACTAAGGCAACATCTTTTAAAATAAATGAATCATTAACTCGTACAGTACCTTTCGCGATGACGCGTCCAGACAAAGCATCTCCAAAAGTGATAGACTCATCACCTGGAGCTCGGGCTAGGGAAGAGAACCAACAGGAGTCTCTGGTCATGTGTCGAGAACAGCCAGAGTCAACAAGCCAAACCTCTCCCTTCCCTGCCTGGCGAACCTGAGTCAACAAGAGAGTGAAGGCTTAGTACTGGGATAAATCAAAAGAGATTTTGGAACCCAATACTGAGTCACACGTCAAGCAGAAGAAGTAGTCACACACGACTGACCTCTAACTACCCTACGCTCTCTGTCGCTAAAAAAAGCCAGAAGGTCTACGAGCAGACTTGAAGCTATTGTTGGGTCCGACTGCTATGGCAGAGCGAGTCGGAGCACCAGCAACTTGCTGATCTCGCCGCGGGTAGACATCTCGACGGAGGAAATGAGATCTACTCTCAGAACGGCGGAAGTCACGACCAGAGGCATATCGAGGACGAAAACCAGAAAACTCAGAAAAACCAAGTCCTCGATGCTACCCAAACACATCAACTGAAGCAACTCTCGACCTCGTGTTGGTCTTAGGTGCACTCAAGCTCTGGGGCTGACCATGAATACGCCAAAGAGCCTCAACACGGTCTCTTTGCGCGATCTTGGCACGCCTGAAGCATCTCTCGGTCAAATGTTCATCCTTCTGACAGAAGGTATAATGGTACTTCACCTTCTGAGAGGTAGAAGTAGCATGATGAGGCTTCGCCTTCTGAGAGGTCAAAGCAACAGGTGAAACCACCTTACTGTCAGAGATCCCTTGGACAAAACCCGTTGATTTGAATTGAACTTTCTTAGTTCTGGGCTCGACCTCGATCACACATGCTGCTATGGGTCTAAGAACAGCAGGTGAATGCTTCCTAACATCCTTAGAAAAATCGTATCCTAGACCTTGATTAAATTTGCAAATCTTGGATTGGTCTAGAATAAGATTCAGCTTCTTCTTGCCTCCTACAAATCTCTCAAGAGTGTTCATAAGGTACTGACACTCCCGAAAGAGAGAGGTGCAAGAAGAGCAGAGGGAAGAAGAGACAGCAGAAGGTAAGGGAGTAGAAGAAGAACCAACAGCAGAAGAACGAATGGCATGTGCACGCACAGCCGCCTCAGAGGGACAGTCCTACTGCTAGCCATTTGGTTCTCGTCGCTAAGCGTCTCTACCAAACCCTCATGCTTCTTCCCAACAGCACACACATCACAACAAGGTTGTGGCTTCTCTAGTAAGTCCTTAGTTAGCTTCACACATTTATCTTCCAAAGCAACGAGTTCAAATTTTAGTTTTGCACAACTATTGCATGGTGAGCTAACAGGGTCCTTAGTCGCAAACTGAGCCAATCTATTGTTATGGTCAATCATTTCTTGAAACTGTTTTGAGACAGATTCAAGTTCAGCATTTAACTTTGGACAATTGGTGCAAGACACAATAGGCTCAAGTAATGAAGCATGCAACTCAGCAATTTTATGATCTGTCCTTTTTAAGTTCATTTTCAAATTATTACAATTTTCACAAGTCTCAGGCAGATCAAGAAGCATAGTGTAAAGACCTCTAAATGCATTGTCCTTATCCTCACATGAGGTGCAAGATGTAGTCTTGACAATAGTAGATGAAAGAGCAGCTACCATACTCATCTCTAGTTCAGCTAAAAGACTAACATTCTCCACCTTAAGCATGTCAAGCTCAGAAGACAGACTATCATGAGAGGTCCTTAATTTCTCCATATCACCAAGCAAAGAAGAGCATGTATCACAGTCGTCACGGGAGGGAGCAGATATAAGTGAAGTAAGCTCCTGTGACTATCTATTTCCTTCTCCAACTCGCTACACCTAGCTCTAGATCTAGCATGAAATTTTCCTAGCTTAAGAAAAGCAACATTAAGCTGGTCATAAGAGGGGTATACCTCATCAGAGTCAGAGTAGAGCTCGTTGTCGCTAATGTCGCCCTCAAGGGCCATGAAGCACATGCCGCTGAAGTCCTCGCCATCCTTAGGATCTTGATCGTCCTTCCCATCGTCGTCACTCCACCCCTCCACCTCGCTGAGGTCGAGGTCGTCGAAGGCGGTGAGGACGCGATGCAAGAGCTTCTTAGCTTTGCCAAGGTTGTAGAACTTCTTCTCTTTGCTTGGAGGCTTCTTGTTGCGGTTCTTGTCGGTGTAGACGTTCTTGCTCGAACCGCCGTAGTCGTTCTTGCCCTCCAGCTTAGGGTAGTTTGCTCGAATGTGGTTGGGGCCACCACAATCAAAGCAAATCACACGTCCTCCTCTCTTTCTCTCCCTAACCATCTTGTATGCATGAGAGAATTTTCTAGCTAAGAGGGCTAGTTGGTTTTCTAGAAGCTGCTCTAGATGATCATCATCAATTTCACATAGAGCAGCAAGAGAGAAACCCGAGAGAGTGTCAGCAGAAGAACCAGAGGCAGAACTGGGATCGGTGACCAAAGCCATCGACTGTGACTTCGACTTGCGAGAGACAATGTCAATCTCATGAGTCTTGAGGCGTGAGTACAATCCATCAAGAGTCAAGGTTGAAAGGTCTGTTGTGTCCTTAATGGTGGTCACTTTCATCTCCCAAACTCGCAAATCCAAGGCCGAAAGCATTTGGCGAGCGTTGTCCGAGTCAGGGTATGTGAGACCGACCGCTCGGAGGTTGCTCAAAATCTTATGAAACCTCGCAAAGCACTCATCAAGGGACTCTCCAGCGAGCATTTCAAACTTGTTGTAATCTCGCTTGAACTGATCCTATCGAACCGTCTTAATTTGGGTGGTGCCCTCATGGTAAGCATCGAGGGTCACCTAAATGTCGAAGGCCAACGTAAGATGAGAAATGCGATCAAACTCATTTTGGCTCAAACCTAGGATGATGATGTTCCTTGCCTTAGCATTCGCCTCAACATCGGGCATGTTCGCCACATTGATGTTCTCATCGATAGGAACAATAAAGCGAGTTTTGACTTTGCGCCAAATCGCATAGCCCTGAGCCTGAATATAGGTCTCCATCCAACTCTTCCAAAAGGGATAGTCGATCCCATCGAAGATCGGGGGCTTGGTGGAATACTTGTCCGTTGCCAAGGCTCACAGACCAGCTCTGATACCAATTGTAGGATCGGATATGGCAACAGAAGAGGGGTGAATGGTGCCTCTAAAATTTGCCCCCCAAAGTATTCACTCAAAAATCACTTCTCCGATAGCTACAAAAGCTATGAAGAATGAAAGCTCATGCCCATTGGAAACTCAGAGAAAAAACGGCAAATAAATTGATGAAATGAAGCATGCAACAGTATCTGGATCAGAGGAACCATGCCAGGCCGGTCTGACCGCAGTTCAAAGGCCAGTCAGACCGCCTGCATACCGTCGGTTAGACCGCTTGGCCCTAGCCGGTGAGACCGCAGTTGATCGGTCGGTCTGACCGCTAGGGTTAGCGGTCTGACCGCCATGAGCACCCCGGTTTGACCGCCAAATATAATCCAGTCTGACCGGATGTAGTTTTTGCAGGGTAGACAGAAAAACCTGAGAGCAGCAGACTGAACAAGAAAACTGAAAATACAGAAACTAGCTGAATCCAAAGAAACCTGAGAAATGCTGATATCCTCCTCACCCCAAAGGAGCAAGGCCTTGTTCTAAACAACACCAAGGCCTTAGGAATCAAATAAATTCATCAAGAGAGCAAGAAATCAAGTTTTTGACAAAAAAAACAGAAACCTAGAGCAGATTTCCCAATTTCTTTCCAAACTCTGATTCTTTGCTGATGAGGCCTTGTATTTCAGTATGACATGATCTCAGGACAAGAAGACACAAAACTCAAGCCATCTCTTGGAGAGAAATCAAAGTTTCACACATCCCCTGACTATAAACCCTAATTTCAAGCAAACAGAGGAAATGTGACGAAGCACAGAGAGATGACGTAAATCAATGAATCTTCCTTTTGCTCTTGGGAATGGAATGGCCAAATGGCCTTGAGTATTTTCCCATCACAGAGCAACCAAGAACCAACCATTCAAGCTAAAGATTTAACTCAAATTTATTTCTAGCAGAGAAGAACAGAGAGATTGCAGAAACTGAAATCCATCACAGAGAAGGAGAAACAAGACTAAAACTCTTAAATAAATTCATTCCCATGAATGATTACAAGAGGAAACAACACTACATCCCCGTACGCAATTGGAAATGAGAACACACACTTCATGCTTACACTGCTTCAGCTCATACACAAGAGCAACACACACTGTCTCTGCCCACTCTCAATACTTGCCCTTCAGAGCTCACTCCTCCTTTTTAACAACCAGGGCACACCCTCAAGGAGAAATACAAGAAGTGGCATACTACCTCCACTCACTCTCCTCACATCCACATGAGGCAATAGGAAGTCAAACTACTCTCAACCAGATTTGGAGGGAGAACCACCCACTCCACTCATTTGTTTGAGTCAATTTACCAAATTGCCCTCAAGCACCTTCCCGGAAGCTTCCTGCAACCGGTACCTTGATCGTCTGGGCCTCGACTCCTCCCTAAGTCTAGTCCATGTCTGCTCAGCTGCACACGACTGCACCCAGCATCTTGACCGTCTAGACCTCAGCTCCTCCCTGAGCCTAGTCCCGGTCCACCTCGCCGCTACCCTTCGTGTCCACCTGACATCGACCGAGACCTCTGACTCCACCTGAGTCTAGTCCTGGTCTGTTCCGTCGCACACGACCGCAACCGACATCCAACCGTCTGGATTCTATTATTGTTAGTTGCTTATTTTCTTGCCCAAATTTCATAACATCTTGAGGTATAGGCTTGACTTTGCAGTTTGAATTTTCTTTGCAATACAACTTTCTTGTTCAACTCACTTGGATAGTTTTTGGTGGAGAGGATGCTGGTGTTCAATTGAGCAGTGTTGCTTCAAGTAATTCTTTTTTCTATTCCCACTCTATGATATTTCGTATACCTGTTGTTCCAATTTTTAATAATTTTTTGGATGACATGAGATAGATAGTCACCTTTGTTCTTTTCATTAAGGAATCTTCCTTGTTCCTAGTTATAGGCTCTGATCAATTTCCCCAAATTACAGTGTTGTCTTGTGCGAAGAAGGTTGTTGAATTGTTTCTTTCTTGTTTCTTGTATATTATACAAATTTTATGTCTTTGTTGGTTGATATGGTACTTGGGGCAATGATCATTCAATTTAGCATGTTGAAGAAGATGAAGTTTATGTTGTGCTTTATTCTTTTTTATCAACCTGTGATGATGTCCTAATGTAAACTAGGTTGCTTTAGAATGGTGATGGCTGTCGGACCTGGATTTAGCCAATCTAAAATCCTCTGTGAAACCACTACAATATTTCCTTGATCAATAGATACTCATAGATACATTGTTGAATCATTTCCTAATGTAAATTGTACCATGCATTATTGTTACAATTACAGTTCAAATAGATCGCATCGAATCAAATTTACAATAAGCCGTACAGGCCAAATGATTACATTACACAAAAACGAAAGCAGTAGCGAAGTAAAGAGGGAAAGCATATCTCACCACAGGCAAGCGACTAGGATGACGTTGTGCAACCAGTATTAACCAAAGACTTGGGTAATATAGGTGCACGCAAGTGTCAATTGGGTCGGCCAGATTGGGGTGAGACCTAGACTACTAGAACTAGGATCTAATCTCCTCTAGCTTTATCACCATCAGCTCCTAGGGTTTTATAATAGACGTAGTGACCTTGATCCACGAGTTCTAAAGGGTTTTGAGAGCGATGGTGAGAACAAACAATGGTGCTCTGTGAGTCAACACATAGAATGCAAGTGTTTATTCATGCAAGTCTTAGTCAGAAAGGCTCGGGTTCTTTTATTTGTTAAAGACGACATTTTGATCTACAATAATTAGAAATTCCTATGATTTAACATTTTAACCAAACTATATTTTATTAAAGAGAGGATCAATTAGTCGTATGCACCTATTGCAATATTTAAAGTGGCGCAGGTCCCATCCACCTATTGCATGGATCAATTAGTCGTATGCTTAATTTTGATCATTAGGGCTACATCCACCCAATTACATCGCTGGGCTAGATCCACCCAAAAAAAGTCAAAATCAGGTCTACATCGACCCGATGAGTTTTCACCCTACCCAAAAAGGTTTTTGAAATAAAAACTAACTAGAGTAAGTTCACATGCCCGCCTTTGATTGTGGGCACAGTTGTTCAAATAGTTTGTACTCTGTAGAGATTGTACACTTTACCCACAAGAGATAATCAACTTACTATGTTTCACACATCTCCTTAGACATATGAATAAAAGAGATCATCATAAGGTCTTTACAATGCATCCCTCGGTGTAAGCTACACTCGCTAAGGTTTTATATGAGGGGGGCTATGTCTGCCAAACCTAGACACCCTCTTGCGCCACACGGCGGTTTATGTTGACAACACGACCCATGTCCATGATGGCTTAAAACCAACGACACGACTTGTGGGTCCCTCCAATGATGCAACTTGCACTGGTGGATATAAATTATTTAGCCAGGTTGACACTATTATAGACTTGTAGTTGTACTATTTTACATTGTGAAATCGTCATATGATTAAGTCCTTAAATTATCTAGGCGGTACATGCTACAAACCACCATTTCTCGTGCTACATCCGCACCAATCATTATATCATCCGTCCAGATATGGTAACAGTAGGTTTTAGAGTTTTAAGAAGCATAGACTAAGTTTTCCCAAACGTACCAGTCATCTCCCTCTAATGACTGCCCAAAACAAGTTTCATGTTTAAAAGATGATGATTAGGGTAAATTATTGCCCTGGTGCTTAAGCAAGACTAGCATGGAGCTTAAGTATGACCTATATCTAGTAAAGTTATCATTTAGTATCTAGGGTGACAAGGGTCGTATGATTCAAGTGTCAAATGATGGCATAATGATACTACGATATCAAGTAGGCATGTAACTACCTTAAGATTGACATATATTTGTATAATAAATTAAGCATACAATTTGATAATTTAAATGAATGTAAATTTGTGCAAATGTAGGTTCAATATGATCAAAATATTGACTCGCCTGGCTCAAAAATAGGCTGGTCTTGGAATTCTTGTGTTGCCTCGATCTGGGGCTCTTCCACGTCTTTGTACTTTACTCGGACGATCACATCGGACAGACAAACGAGCAAAGCAAATAAATACCAAGAAAATTCAAATGAACTCTAAAGTTAACAAAACCAGTGCCAATAGATAGACCTTGAATTTAGAAAAATTTTAAAAATAAGTTTCATTAAATTGGGAGCTAAGACGAGCGAGAATGGGCTCTCCAAGTTTAAATTTGGATTAAATCCAAAAATAACTAGAGGAGAGAGAAATTTTCTCTCTGACAGGTGGGGTCCACCCTTTTTTAATTAATTTTTTAATTAATTTTATATGGAAAAAAGAGAACAGAGGCTGACAGCTAGGTCCCACAGTAATTTAGTTTTAATCTGATTTATTTCTTAAAAAAAGGGCTAGAGGCTGACATGTGGGACCATGGCACTGTGTAAACAATGAATTGGGCATACATGTCAGTGGCTCCCATGGTTTAAAATGGTTTGAGTAGATTTTAAAAGCTGGCAGGGCGCACTTGTTAGTCGAACATTAACTTAACAGAGGAGAGGGGCCCACAAGACAGCGACTACTTAGCTAGGGCTAACAACGGTCATTAACTCACTAATTAATCATGGTTAACAATAATGATGGCCCTACAGTCGTCGTTCTCTCGCCGACCATGGCATAGCTCACCGATGGGAAGAGGGGCCATGGTGGCCAGAGGCGAGGCCCAAAATGGAAACTACAACACCACGTTAGACTCCACGTGGGGCGGCGCAGGCCAATTCGGCTCCCAAAGTGGTCGGCGGTAGGTGACCAAGCATGGCATCATGATGAGCTGGGCAACTAGAGCTCGATTCTAGCTTAGGGAAGCACCTACTAGTGGAGGGGCTCACCAGAAGGTAGAACAAGGTTTGGGGACGGTGAGGTTGGGCTGGCGGTGGTGACCGGGTTGGCAGAAAGGCGGTCATCGTGAGCGGCGCACCGGAGAAGGAGAGGAAGCTCGGTGAAGCTTAGGTCAGCTTTGGGGCCTTCGAGTGGATCTCTAGCAATGGGCAATCGACCGGAGGTGCAGCACTTCACTAAAAGCATTGATGGTAGGGCTATGACCAGAGAGGAGCGAGAAGCATGCTCAAGGGCTCTCAAGCGCGATTGAGGGTGAGGGGGGAGCCATTGGGTACGAGAGGTGGTCCATATGCTTTTATAGCCACGAGAAAGTGAGGAGACCGTTGGCACCTTGAAAGCTCGGGCGGCGGCCGAGGGAGTAAGTCAGCGCACGGCTTGGCACAGGAGAAAAAGGGGGAGAGATAGTGTGCCATGCTTCATGGAGAGGAGGGGAGTTAAGGCATTGGCGGTTCGGGCGCGCGAGACACAGGGGCGCACGGCAAGGGGGCGATGTGGACGCTGTGGGTGCATGCAGGCATGGCGCACGGAGGGGAAGACGAGGGACTAGGCTGGGGAGCAGGGGTGCAAATGGAGCAGATAATTTCCGCCCAACTGACAGACCGAAGGCTCGCAGAGGAAAAGGAAAATGGGTATCCGACACTATCTGTATCCGACCCTGACTGCACAGAAAAAATATGGAATAGAATACAAGCTGAGTAATATCCATCCGTATATATCCGTATGTCAAGTAATATAAGGATGTCTATTGTGACTTTACTTAGGAATAAGATACATATAGGTGGATTGTCACATCTAAACAGGTAAAGAATATTGAGTGCTCTTTTTTTGACATCTCAATAATTAATCTCTCCATGTTTGCTCTGATTACACCCCACTGTTTAATGTCCTATGTAAAGAAGTAGATAATTTTCATCCGACCAACCGTCCGAAGGCTTATAGAACGAATACGGAATGGAAAAAAGGTATCTGGTATTATCTGTGTTCGATTTCAACTCCGATAAAAAAAAAGAAATACGATACAGAATGAGCGATATCCATTCGTATCTGCTCTAGTTGCACCCCTACCGGGGAGGGGAGGCACTGGGCATGGCTTAACGAGGCACGCAATGTAGGGCCACAGTGGCACACAGGAGAGGGCAGCAGGGGGACGCATGCTCCGCAAAGCCGGTCAAGCGTGCGCAGCGCTCACAGGGCGTGCATGTGCTCCGGGCATGCTGGGGCAGCACTAGGCGGCACAGGCTAGGGTAGGCTGGGCCGAATGGGACAAAGGAAGGGCCTAAGGAGAGGTAGGAATGGGCTGGCCGGCCCAAGGGGATTTTAAAATTTGAAATTTTGAAAAAAAAATCAAGAGGATTTGAGATGCACACATTAAAATCAAAATGAATTTTGAAATTTTATTTCACAAAATTTGCGAGCCCAAAATGGGATGTTACAGTTGTGCTTTGTGTAAAATGTGGCAACTTCAGTTTTGTCTGGCGGCAAACTTTGTCCATTGTTACCAAAATTTGATTTATTTAGGTTGTGTTTGGTTTAGGGACAAGGTGGGATGGGATGGTCCTGTCCCTGGTTTTGGGATGGGATGATCCCATTTTTTGTTTGGTTGGGGGGATAGAGTCAACCCTGTTTTTTGTTTGGTTGGAAGGATAAAGTGGGATGGAATGGTCACATCCTTTGTTTGGATGGAAGGATGAAGGTGGGACATGTGTGGCATTTGAGTTTTTTTAAAAAAAAATTGAAGGCTATTGTTGATATGTTTCTACACATAAGCCTTTGAGTTTTTTTTAAAAAAAATTAAACAAAACAGTACTTAAAAAAACAAAGAGGTAGGATGACTCTATCCCATGTGGGATGACTCTGTCCTATGAAAAAAAGAGGATTGTCTGGTCCCGGATCTACAAGGAATATTCCTAGTGGGATGTCCTTGACTCTGCTTGTCTCCCATCCAAACACCTACAAAAACAGGTCCATCCCATCCCGTCCCACCTAGTCCTTGCAACCAAACACACCCTTAGGACATCGGTAACAAGCGTTTCGTTGTGGAAACGTATTTCTTTTGGTTGTTTTACAAATAGGTACAAGTTAACACCTAGTTTTCTTCCTATGTAGATAGTACTTTCTTGTGGAAGTGTTTTCTGTAATTTAAGCTGTGCAGTATTATTTCTGCTTCTTGATTAGCATTGACTGTATATTTTGTCAGTGCTCTTTAATTTTCCTTATATGTGCCCGATCTAGTGTTATTTCTGTTGGTAATATTTTTCTCTTTTTAATTATGTCAGAATTAGATTTGATGTTCAGATATATCTTAATTTTTCTCCAAAAAATTTCTCTCCTAGTGTAAGTTAGATTTCAATCTCATGCTCAGATGTTCTGCTTCATGGCCTTAATTAAGTTTCCTTAGTTTTGCTTTTCAGATGGAATATGTTCATATCCTAATTTGGCCCTCCTGTGCAACTCTTCCAGGTAATTTCTTATCCAAGTTGTTCAGAACGTACTTTGTTTCGCTTGTTGCCATGCATTTATATGTTTACAAATTTATTTTCTGAAGAAAACATATATCATTACTCACACTGGGGCAATTCCCTTGTCATTGGAGAAGACTTGGGCTAATTTATATGTTCAAAATCAAACAGATTTACCAAAATTTAGAATTTTAAGTCTGAGAAGAAACAACACTACGATCAAGGCTATTCTATTTGATCAAGGGATTGGTTCTTGCTGCCCTCAGTTTATTGTTTTATTTCATCATAGTAATTACTATCATCCAAGTAGTGTTAGTGTATCTACTATCTAGTAATTACTATCAGCTATGGTAGTCTGGCTAATTCAAGTTCTATCAGCCACAATGTGTACAACATTAGCAGTGTATTGTCTTCCCTTTTTCCCTTTAAGAATCAACAGTGTGCTCTCTTTTGTAACAACCAATAGTTTTGTTGATGAGTACACAACCAACTGGAAGTAGCGAAACGAAATTTTTACTAGATAATAATAGGCATGCGTGCACACCCTGCTACTCTATGTTGCGTTAATAATGTTCATCCTTAAGAAATAAGATGTTTGCACAAATGCACTCGACTGTTCTTTCTTGCTTTCCAACGCAAATAGTTGTGATTGTTATGCTATTGCCTTGCTTTTAATCATCAGTGTCAAAGGTGCACAAAACACACACACTTGTGGTAGTCGCATGTAGCTATCTTGTTGCCTCATGTGGACCATTATGGCCACATCATATTCCTCAACCTATGGTTTGCTTTGTCATTCCTCTTCGCTACACTATGTACTGTGATCTTGTGCTAGATTGCAGTTTTGCACATCACTATAAACAGTAATTCACCGCATATTTGAAAGCCATAGGATGTCAAATTTGACATGAATCAGAATCAAGAAATTGCACCTCATTGCAATAAAATATCATGTGAAACTTAGCCAGCTCTATACATATTTATTTCCTTTGACAAACTCAGTTTACAGTTAAGTTGTATATACTATATAGATTGCGATAACACAGAACAAATAACAACAACAAAGTCTTTTGTCCCAAACAAGTTAGAGAAAATTAGGAATGAAATCTCTTCAAGATCAAAGACATAAGAGCCTTGGAATAAAACTTAAAATGCTATCATCCTAAGCCGTACAGGGTGTTATCTGCGATAACACAGATACGAAAAGAAATTGGTTCTATCATCATAGCCCGTATGGTTTTTACACGGAACAATGGTTATTAATCTTTGTGTTGTAACTGTCAGAATCTCCTGCATTAGTTTATCATTTACTGATTACAAAAATTTCCGCGTAATAATCTTTCAGTTTCTGTAGTCTCCATGATAGCTTCAAATTTATTTTAAACTTGTGGTTGGAAAATTTCCTTTGCATTTAGGCAAACCAATACAATAATTTTGTAGAAACATGCAATTTTTTCATGAAAATCCAAAAGGATTAATAGTGGTTCGCAGAAAGCCCTAAAAACCTATTGGTTTACTTGCAGTTGGTCGTAACAGTCTGCAAGTTCAGACGAGGTCAGTGTTTGGATTGGAATATGGCAATGATATATGAACTTTAAACAGAAGTCTGCTGCCTGGAGAACTAAACAGAGACTCCAGGCTTGAAATCGTGTGTTCGTTGGTGATATGGCTGTAGCCTTCACTATTGCTATAATTCTGCTTTAAGGTATTATGCTCTGTCTGCTTTTCTCCTCTCTACTATCTTGTACATCGATTATTTTCGATCAGGATTCAGGAGCATTCGGTTTTAGACAGGCCAATGCATACCACTGCTCATTTAGCTTCAGTTCATTGTATCATATGTGGGTTCCAAATATCCAGTAATTTCAAATAAAAATGTAACCTAGGAGTATGTCTTAAATCATATTTCTGTTCTCACTATCTATCTGCTAATTTCTGTAAAATAGTAACCTCTTGAAGTATTTTATAGACTAGCAACTTTAGCAGCATGATCCATATGATTCATTGTCAATCAACTTCAAAAAAGAGACATGGTTTTTAAAAGGAGACACTAATGTTTTCCAGTTTCTCAAATGACAATAAAATCACCTAGTTGCAGAAAATTGCATTATTATAGCGAGCAATCCCATTGAAATGTGTACATATTTACTGCCTTTGATCCAGCAATCATACAACTCTGATATTGTTTGAACAAGGCTTTGATGTGCCCTAGGAATGCTAAATTGATACATTGCTTGAACCAGGCTTCATAGTTAGTAAAATGTATTGTTTTTGTCTAGTAACTGGGCTGGATCATGTCGGGTTTTATTAGATTCTGATATGATTAGGTACGTGAAGATATTACCAATCAATCCATTACCAACGCATAACCCTTGGCAATTTACCAGTGTTTAGCAGCTACAGTTCTAAATTAAAAAAAACTGATAATGGAGCTTAAGCAAATCAAAATGTATTCTTACAATTTCTACAAATCCTGGGCCATTTCCTTTAGATCCACATCTAGAAACTTTACAACACGGTCAGCATGCTGAATTGCAATTCTACAAAAAGGAGTATCTTTCTCCCAACAAAAGATTGTTGAACCTAGAGCTAAAATATAGAAAAAATATCAGCAATAAGATTTTATAACAGAGAGGCTTCTAATGGAATTCTGTATACATGTTCCCGCAGTTGTTTACATGGCATCTTCTCCAACCATGTGATCACCATCAATAGCCATAGCATCTGCATAGTTTGCTTGATGCTGGTTCCCCGCATACGGAGCAATCCTTCGCCCAAGGTTGTGCTCATCTGCTTCCACCAAAGAACGGAGCTTGTGAAATACATATGACAGAACATTGAGAGCACGAAGCTACAATATATATTTATATATTCATAATGTTTTCATCATGGTGCTGTCATGATGCCCTCCATGTACTTCCAAAGTTGTTTTATGCTATGGAATGCATAATTTGTAAATATTTGTGCATCAAGGAGAGGCACCAATAACATACGATTACTGTTATGATTGACAAAATTTCTGAAAAACTGCCCATTGCGTTACAATGATCCTACCTCCCTGAACTGGAAATACAGCATAATATACAAAATACAGAACAAATGATATACATACAGGACAGCTGAAACTGCTCTCCTTTTAGGAGCAACCATCCTGAACTGGAAAAAGAAATGGTTGTTTTCTGCGGCATCAGAAAGGTCTTCCATATCTCTATGGTCAAGGAACAAATGGACTAGTATTTACCACTTTCACCATCAGATGCCTCAGCAAGCCTTGCTATCGCATCAATCAACGATTGTTCTTGCTCCTGCAAACATTGATAGTTAGTCGAAGTGAAAGGCTTCGTGAAAATAATTTGTATAATTTTCTGGCTTACCTTCAGCGCTTTCTTTGCCTTCTCTACCTCCTGGGGATCAGGATTGCTAACACTAAAAACCCTCTCCACCTATGTGAGAACATAATCAGAACAGTGCACACAAGGTTTGTAGTTCTTTATAATCAGAAAGGCTAGCAAAATTCCTTCAAACTCATCTAACAAATATATATATTCCTTCAAACTAACCTCTTTTATGAGGCTCTCAGTATGAAGTATATCAATGTCTTCAGAACTTCTCTTCCCAACACCATTTGGTGACGTTGGAAAATCCTTCTTGGATATATTCTTATGGAATACTCTCCCCCTTCCTGTACCTGGTACAGGCCCAGTTCGGCTGGTTGACTTCTTACCCCCACTACCTGGAGCACCATGACCTCCCTGATATATGCCAGGGTCTTCACCTCGCCATCTTATGTCATCAGGTCCCATCTGTACTTAAGAGGCCCGAACAATGGTCAGCACCAAGGATTAAAAAAAATCAGTGGTAACCGGCGTACCAGCCTAGACCGGTAAAAAAAATACCAGCCCAAAATGTAGTGATTTTATACTAATTTGAATGAAGTTTTGATGTTGATGTTTATAGAAGACCAAGCAAACACCATGCTTTGAGGACAAAAATGTAGAATTGAAAGAACAACTGAAATTGCAAACCAAAATAGGCCAGAAACGGGCCAGTAACCGGCTACCAGCCTACCTTTGATAAATTTTCCGAATCCAGTTTTTTTATCCTCGGTCAGCACAGGTCCATCAAACAGAAGATTTGGTGAAAATTAATTAATGCTTCTGTGCCTAACCAAGTAATCTTAATCTACATCATGCTCATTTCTAGTTAACTAATCAAATGATCTTTCAGTGCAATATCAAAAATGAACCAGCAAATATCAAAACGTGAATAGTTATCAGAATGTCCACATAAAAAAGGAGGTGTACCTCATTAAGATCAACCCACTCCCAGCTCTCATTAGCTGTATTTAAGTCATAAGCTAGCATATAAAGGCCCTGAAATGGAGAATCCCTTAGAAAAGGCCAGGAACTGGAATCAACAAAACTATATTCCTAATGAGATAAAAACACACCATTACTGGATTGTAATCAGTTATAGTTGCTTCATAGAAATTGTTATCTTCAGGCCACCGAGTCATGACTTTACAACCAATTAATGGATCAACATGCTGTGCTTGAGAAGGTTCAACAGCAGGAGGGCCACCAGGAAAGTTTCTATTCATATGCGGTCCCCTTCCGCTAGGACCTGCTGCAGATGGCATGGGCTTGACTGCAGAGCCCCCTGGTATCTTCTGGCCCTTGAAGCACATGAAATTCCATCAAAGAAACAAGAAAATGATTCTTTTTTTAAAAGAACAAGTCATCAGAATTATCTGCCTACTGGTTTTGTCTTTTTGCCTTTAGGGCCTGGCGGAACTCCTTTTCTAGCTGATGTAGATGATGGCTGTGTTGGTGTAGCCAGCTGTTGTGAATGCATAGCAGGAGATGGTGCAGGCAGGGCAGGAACGAATGGAGATGTCTTTTGCCTCTTACGACCAGAAGTGGTAGGGCTAGGCGCAGGATCATGTATAGGCTGAGGATTGTTGGGTAAGCTTGCCTGAAGCCCTCCTGTTGATCTCCATTCCCTTAATTCCAAGGAAAACAGAAATTTAGAATACTGGAAATAGAATACATATGAATGTTGCAGTGACTAGCACAAACATTTATCTATGTTCTACCTTATGCTGCGGATAATATCATCACTGTGGACCCTGTTTAGTAGCTCCCTGTGTTCTTTGTCCGATACCCTTAGCTCCTTCCTAAGCTCAGTTATGAGACCTTCCTTCTCCTGAAATGGGATAAAGTTGACCTTAGGTCGTCTTTGAGAAATAATATCTCAAATCAGCACAAACACCCAAATGAATAGTGACATAGTTTAATGGCCACAACCCATGTAATGGCGTCAGACTGAGCTTTAAACGCACGAAGAACCGAACAATATGCTTCTTGCTCAAGTTGATGAATTTGTGTTTCCATATCGATCTGTGCTCTAGGGTATGAACTGGCAGGAACAATAGCTCTTCCATTACCACTGACACGTCCACTGCCCCTTATACCCCTATTATTCAGAAATGGTGGTGGAAGATCATCATCAGTTCCTGTAACCATCACAAATTTGAGAAATCAGCAATTAGTGCAAGTTACAGAGCAGTTAGTATGCCAGCTTTACAACAGAATTTTCCACATCGCTAGCAGAGTAGCAGAAAATAGTTCGCACTGTTCTTGTAATTCCAAGAAATAACATAAAATAGAACTGAAAAACACGTGGTTCACTACTAAAAAACATGTGGGTCATCTGGGTTACAAATCACACTGTACTATGACTCAACAAGGTTATTAAGGCGGTAAGGCGAGGTAAGGCGACTCACCCCCCTCACACCTTTTAAGCGGTAAGGCGTGAGGCGAGGCGACGCCTTACACATCCTAAGGCGCTAAGGGCAATAAATAAAATGAGCATTTACAGCACATATGTATCTTGTTGTTGTCAATTCTTAAGGTCATCTAGCACCCATCTTTCTATTCTAATTACTCTTCTCCCATGTAACATCCATCCTCTTTGCCCCTTGTAAGTTTCAACATATGGATTATTATAAATGCAATAGATATAAACACCCAGTACTAGCGAGCACAGTGACTACCTAGCACTAGCGAGCACAACATTCAACTAAAAATTGATAGGTTTCAGTCAATTTTTTCTGAACCATTGGATTAAAATCGGATGGCCCAGATTCTTCCTCTCTCCTCCCACTATACAATCCCGTCCGCCCCCCCCCCCCCCCCCCCCTCAACCTAATGCGCTGCCGCCTCCTATCCCCACACCGCGCGCTCCCTCGATGGCTCCGCCGCCGCCTCCAGCGATGGCTCCGCCGCCGCCTCCAGCGATCCAGCTCCACCTCCGCCTCCAGGCGATCCGGCTCCACCTCCCCCAGTCCCCCTCCATCCCCGGCTCCCTCTCCCTCTCGACCTCCCCCTCCCGGTCGGCCTCCATCTCCCTCCCTTCTCCCGGCCTCCTCCCGGCGGCGACCCGGCCGACGGATGAGGGAGGAGGGGGGAGGGAGAGCAGGGAGATGAGGGGGGAGGGGAGTACCTTGCTGCTGGGCGACGGGGATGGAGGCGTCGGCGCGCCGCTGCGACGGGATCTGCGAGATGGAGGCGGCGCCGACGCCGAGAGACCGGAGCGGAGAGATGGAGGCGCCGCCGGCCACCGCCTTGGTTCCAGGTACTTCGCCGCCTACGGTTCTTTCTCCAGATCCGGATCTCTTTCTCTGCCTCTCTGGTTTAGCCACCGGCCGACCGCCTACTCACTTCATTTAGTCGTGGTCGTCACCTCCTCCATGCGAAAGGCGTCGCCTCGAGCCTTCCCGACGCCATACGCCGCCTAAGCGTCGCCTCAGCGATGCCTTCGTGCTAAGGCGGACGCCATACGCACGCAGGGCAAGGCGGGGCGACGCCTTGCCGGCTTGGGGCGCCTTACCGCCTAAGCGTCGCTTAAGCGACGCTTAGGCGACGCCTTAATAACCCTGTGACTCAACACCAAATCTTATCACAGCTCCCAGGAACACATGTAAATTATAATTCAGTTCAGCAGAACAAAAGTTACAGGCAGTCAAGTATTTTTTTTAACTCTCAATTAGTACAATATATAAGGAATGAGGCTTGCTGCAATCAACTAGTGCCATGTCCAAACAACATAGAAGTCAGAAATTTCCCAACTCAGGGCCTGTTTGGATCAAAGGACTTTTACAGGAATTCTGGAGGTTTGTTTTCCTTTGGAAAGTATTGTTTTCAGACTGTTTGGATTGAAGGAACTCACCGTTCCATTCCTAAGGAAAGGAAGCTCTTTTGGTGCTTTTTACAAGAAACAAAACACCCAACCTGAGCTCTGGTTTTTGTGTAGGAACAAGGCAGCGCTTGTGATTTGGGGGAGAGAGAGAAACCAATTAAGGCCATGTGCCTCTGCAGGTGGGATAGGATACGTACGGTCATCATTTGGTGGGCCCATAGCCAGTCAATTAGCGCTCACTTAGTTTAAGTGAATGATATTTTATTATTCACTCAAGAATTCCTTTGCTGTTTAGATTCCTATGTTCCAAACATTCATTTTTAAAAATTTCCTGTGTTTTTCATTCCTTTGTTTTGTATATGCATGTCTTTTCTATTCCTTTGTTTTTTTCCATTCCTATGTTTTTCGTTCCCGTGTTCCAAACAGGCCCTCACTCAAAAGGAAGCAAAAAGGTGCAATTTTCTCCCAAATGCCAACACCCGCCAAAAGAAGCTTCAGATAAAAAAGCTTTCAAGGCTACTTTTCAGCACCACAGTTCAGCTCACCAATATAGATAGGCCCACTTGGAAAATCCGTTGTGTTTAACAAGAACAGTAGGAATATGACAAGCCTAAATTTTTTTCCCACAGCCCAAATACCAAAGCTTTGTTGAATCAAGCCCAAAGCAGAACTCATTTTACATTGAAAGCTCGGAAACATAATATAAAAAAACAAATTGGCATCACCAGCATATCAGCTACAGAAACTAAAAGTAAACTCCCAAGCCCAGTGAGCTCACAAGCACTACTGGAGGGTGAGTCGTCCACCTGGTATCATACTCCCAGAACCACAGGAGCAACTTTCAAGTAAACTCTCACAGTGCCCTGCTCAAAGGCGACGAAAGAGACTCCAACACCACATTTTTAACACCCTGGGATGATCAATTCAATTATTGCCAGCCCAAAGGTAACCAATTGACAACAAGGCAATCGAATTCACAACGGACCCCCAGAAATATTCAATGTTTCTCTAAACAAGCTAGGAAATTCCAACTCCCCGTCAAACAAGCTCGCAGCTCGCGAGAAAGAGTGCCAAAAGGCCCAAACCCCCTAAATGCACTTAAAACTACAACTACAGGAAACTATCACAAGTCACACCAAGTTCACCGCACAAGCAAACACATTCCAGAGCATCGACTTTAGCGAGAAACCGCCGTAAAAAATACCCTACTCCCACAAAGCTCCAATCTTTCCCCAAGCAGGCTGACGAGAACCCTAACCCAAACCCCCCATCACGCATGCTCAAACCCTAGCTCGCAAGAAATGGCGCCCAAAACCCTACCGACCACCCAGAAAACGCGACCTTTTGCCCCCAAACAGTCCCTACCTCCTCCCCAAGCAAGCCACAGCCGTGCGCAAGCAGCTCAAGCAAGCGAGCAAGAACCCTAGAGTTTCCAAGCCCTAGCACCAGGAATTAGCAGAGCCGAGCTCCCCCACTCACCGCTGCTGTCCGACGGCCCGTAATCCATGGCTCGCCGCGGCCCACCACCCGGGAAGCGAATGCGAGCCCCCACAGAACCTGAACCTGAAACCACCCAACAAACAGGGATCAGCTAGCTCCCTCCACACCGCCGCCGAA
The DNA here is from genome assembly GCA_017311315.1 of Dendrocalamus latiflorus. Taxonomy (NCBI): domain Eukaryota; kingdom Viridiplantae; phylum Streptophyta; class Magnoliopsida; order Poales; family Poaceae; genus Dendrocalamus; species Dendrocalamus latiflorus. The sequence goes on from CM029658.1 coordinate 20,304,173, forward strand.
GAAGCTACCGAAACTCCAGGTCGACCGCCCCACGCGGCCCCGGACCCGTGGGCGGCTCACGGCAGCCGAATCGCGCGGCGAGGCGGCGGAATCCGGCGAGATTTGGGGGCCGAGTTCGCAAGTGGGGAAGAGAAGCATTGAAGAGAGAGATACAGAGTGAAGAGAAAAAAAGAGAAAAACCGGACTGACTTGAAGCGGATTTTATAAGCGTGGGGGTGGTGTGGACGTGTGGTTGAAGGGAGGTTGCTGCGGATTTTTCCTTTTTTTTGGATAGTTCCAGTTCTAAGGGTGCTCAAAAAGGTTTTTTTGAGCGGTTATGGCTAAAAAGTATTGTAATTGGTTGAAATTGTACTGTAGTTAATAGTGGTTTATTTAGCATAATTAAATTTAAAAAAATTAAAAATATAAAAAATAGGTTAGCACATCACGGACAGTACAAACGAATACGAAAAAAAGAACTGACAAAAAAACTCAAAAAAGCCAATAACTAGAAAAAGATGAAATTGTTGAATAGTGAAGAATAAGCTAGAAGCCAGACACCTAAGCCGTTTTGAGTGGGGCAAGATTGTGGTTTTTTTGTGGTTTATACCTTTTAATTCTAGTATGAATATTTATGCGAAAGAATCAAAAGCTGATAAGTCTCTTCTAAAAGATTGTCTCCATAAATCATGTTAAAACAGCAACAAAAAACCGTCTCATTTATTTATTTAAGAAATCTTGTAAGCTAAATAAACAGTCCCTACGTTAGGCCAGGCTTTTTTATACAATCTCGAGTTCATACTTTTTTATACGATCTCCAGTTCAAATTGCTCACTGCTAGGGCATGTACGGTGACTCCACCTTAGCCGTCCATAGCCTGCTCCACGTCATTAGAATCCTATGCGGAGGGAAGAGAACGAGAACAGAGAATACAGGTCATCCACTGCTTGATAGATGACCCGGGCGTGGGAAACAGCGCCACTCGTGGACGACATCACCGGCGTTGTGGAGGTAGTCGTCGTTGAATACGCGTTTTGTGGGGTCTACCAGCGTGCGTGTGGCTCCTTGAGCTCGACGGCGACTGGCTTCGGTGAAGTGACAACGTGGGGAAGATAACGACGACTAGAAGAATCCCGGTGACCCCCAACCCCAAGCACGACGGTGAGCTCGCCTTCCAACCGCGGATGACAACGACTGCAAATGATCAGCTTGGCCTCCGACCGCGACGGTGTGCTTTGGATGTAGAGGCCAATGGCTTATAGGTCTGAATGGACGTCGGTAGCTCAGATCTTCCCGGCAGTTCGTCAGAGACAGAGAGGAGAGCCGTTAGGAAGCGATGCGGATTTGGCTGTGGCGTGTAATGTTGGAGTGTTTTTTAAAATAATCTTTTTTATTTTGAATTACAGTAATATATATTTGCTTTTTTATTTTATACTATGATCATCTATTGCTTTACCGTTGAGTAACTTCAGCTAATCACCCAACGGTTACACGTCAATTGTCCAAGTCACGCACCGAAGGGTTGGATGACTTATCCGCTAGTCACTCAATCGTTAGACGACTAGTCCAACTCACTCAATCGGTGGGCGACTACTTGCTGCCAGGTTGTCCAATTCTCTTTGACCCGACTTTCACGGTCTCTTTCACCATTTCTCTTGGGAGAGAACGAGAGGAGCTTGGAAGAGGAGAAAAAAGAGGAAGAGAAGGAGAGGAGAAGTGAAGAGGGGGAGAAGTAGAGGAGCTCGAGAGAGGGAGAGAAAGAGAGGAGCTCGGGAGAAGGAGAGGAGCTCGGGAGGTAAGAGAGAAAAACAAGGAAAGCTTGTTAATAAAGAGAGAAGGTCTTCGTGTGAAGTAATAGTCTCATCCGTTCTTGTTCTCATCTGAATGTAGGCAACGTGTCGTTACTTATTGGTTTAGCACGTATTTAGTGAATATATTGACAAATTGTAATATATGCAATGAAAAATCAGCCATATCGATGCCCACAAGATTAAAAGTGCATTACAGTGATGATACGATTCATGAAGGGCCATACGATTTTGACCTAAGCGGTTTCCCGCAAGTCAGTTTGGTACACCCAAATGCGAAGAATACTCTAATTGAAGATGTCCTACACTGGCTCACATGCAGCTTCTCCTTAGACCCCGAGGTGTGTAGTATCATCCTATATGGGCTTTGGAGTCAGTCTACCACACAAATTCAGTGAGAGTCACATAGAAGGGCTTTGTGGAAGGCTGCCGACGACATGGATACTAGTGCATGGTACTCGTGGAAGCATGTTTTAAGGGAGTCGCAAGATGCCCTACCGACGACTATCGTCCGGTTGGTGAGAGTAACTCAGGCGCGCAGCATGTGGTTCATGAAGAAGACGCGATGGCTAATGTCGCAGAGGCAAAACCAGAATATCGCACACCACACGCTGAGCCTATTAGACAAGCAGATGCAGATGTTACTGAGGCAAAATAGGAAAATCACACAAAACACGCTGAGCCCACTGGATAGGCGGACATATGAGAGTATGTTGACAGCATAGTATGTTAGCTGGAGATCGATGACTGGACAGCCTGGGCTGAAGAGGAAGGTTTAGAAGAGGATGGTAATAACTCTTCCAATGAGGATAAAATTCCCAAGCCGTTGGGATGAAATAGGGTGGATATTGGAAGTCTTTCTGTGCACGATGAGCATAAATCACCGTGGAAGTATCATGGTACGGAGGTTCAGCTTCATGCAATATTTGCTGACAAGGGATCACTACAGGATGCCATTAAGTTGTGGGCCTTGTCCATGCAGTAGATGTTTCGGATCCTAAAATCTAGCCAAGAGCAGTACACCGTGGTCTGCGAGTAGGTTGGTTGTCCTTGGCGTATGCATGCACACGGACCCAAATACAAGACTCACTAGATTCTCTCCAAGGTGGAGGCGCACTCCTGTGTGCTCAGTAGTGTTTTACCGAAGCATAGCGATCTAACGTCCACCTTCATAGTTAATCTCATGTACGGAGAGATAGTGAAGAAGAATAACCTAGAGGCTAAGCACATCATGGTGGCTATTGAGCAGAAATTCAAGTACAAAATTAGTTATACAAAGGCATGGTGTGCGAAGCAGAACGCATACATTATATGCTCTAGGAGCTACAGGACAGGAATGCGGGTACATACATTACTGTGAAGAACAAGCCATCCAGAAGACCACCAGGTTTCATGGTTTTACAGAGGGCCTTCTTAGCCTTCGGTGTCTGCATCGACGCTTTCAGGTACATATTGCCCACGATCTCAGTCGACGGGATATTTCTAACTGGAAAATATAAGTGGCAGATCCTAACAGCAATTGGCGTAGATGTAAAATCAAATTCTGCCCTTGGCCATTGCATCGTTGAAAGTGAGAATTTCGATAGTTGGTTATGGTTTTTTCGACATCTGAAGGAGGGAGTAGTTGGGGCTTGTCCTAATGTCTATATAATCCATGATGGCCACCCCGAGATGATGAAGGCTATAAGTAAACTTCAGCAAGGCCTGATGAGTCGTTCCTTTGGCCAAACATAAGGAACAGGTGGTGCATTCACCATCTGGGGGCCAACTTCTTCAAACAGGTCCCGCAGCAACCGTTGATGAAGCTGTTCAATAAACTGGCTATGCAGAACCTGTAGTGTAAATTTGATGTGTTGTGGGAGATGTTAGAGGAGCACACTAGGAAGCATGTCGTCTAGAGGAACAAGCGTCCGCCCATTCCTAGGGCGGCGTAACTCGAACACCTCACACATTGCTGGAGCTTGACCCTCCTGATGTGTCACGGAGGACCTCGAGAAATATTAAGTAGTACTTCCATTGGATTGAGGCCAAGCCATTGGAGAAGTTGTCCTTGTTGCACGACACGAACGGTGCGAGATACGACATAATGACCACAAACCTTGCGGAGGTATATAACTTGGTTCTTGGGAGAGTCCGTTCTTAACCCCTCGTTGCCATCGTGGAAGGCATTTTGTAAGGTACAATCGGGTATTTAAAGGAAAGCCATGCAAATGCGGCACTTCATGCAACCAAGCTACATACACCGTATTACTCGAAGATTACAACATCATGTAAGCCAAGACCAAGAAGGGTCAATCACACACGGTTTTTGTGATGGGCAATATGGAGCATTGTTTTGACATGCTCATTCGGGACAGAGCTAGCTTTAAGATGGCTCGCTCCCTTGTTACCCATGAAGTATGCCTTAGAGATCATGTGAATGAACCTAGCTGCACATGCAACAAGCTGAAGCTCATTCATAAGCCATGCTTTCATATCCTCGCCGTATGCACTACTATCAACATAAACCCATTGAACTTCATATCGGAGTACTTCGTAAAGAAGAGGAGCTGCAGGCGTGGTGCGGCGAGCTAAAAGGCTTCATGGTTATGGGCAACTTTGCCACTTTAGATATCACACAGAGGACTTGGATTCCAGATCTTGACCTATCGAAGGATGGGAAGGGCCATAGGTAGAGTCGTCATATTAGGAATGATATGGACAAAGGGAAAGCTGGAGTGACGGGTAGACGCTGCAGCCACTATGGCCAAGAAGGCCACACTGTGAGAAGTTGCAAGGCGTCTATCGATGAGTAAGAACACTTGCATGAAGTGTGTGTGGTGGTACTAAGATTACAAATGCTATCATGTTGTAACTTGTACTTCAGTCAGTACTTTGTTCGTTATATGCAGTGTGGAACTAATTGCATCCTAATTACAAACTTTAACTTCATTTAAAGTGTCAATCCATCATTGTTACCTACCTGTGCAAAGTAGGATATGACCTCGCTCTACAAAGTAGGACATGACCTCACTTTGCAAAACAGGATGTGACCAACTCTATACAACAGGACATGACTTCTCTCTACAAAGCAGGACGTGACTACTCTTTGCAAAGCGGGATGTGACCACTCTCTACACAGTAGGACATGACTTCTCTCTACAAAATATGACGTGACCGCTTTTTGCAAAGTAGGACATGACCTTGCTCTATAAAGCATGAAGAGACCACTCGACTACTGCAAGCTTCCCCCTCGAAGGGCGCGGTGCATGGGCGCTCACACTATGGATCCGCTATAGCTACGTCTATTCCCACTATAAATACATCACTACTCAGCCTGGAACTCCTTACCAACAACACTACATAGATAACATGGACAAGGAGGACGAATGGAAGCACATCCGCGAGCTCTTGAAGGACTGGGAGGCTCCCCAGCAGACCACCGCTCGCTACAGGGTGTTTAATCAGTGGCCTTACACACACCACTCACCTCCTCAACAGCCACCTCTGGAGCTCATCGATCTAAGGAGCCTGCCTCACAGTATGCCCAACAATTCCAGGTCAAGCCGCACCCCCTCCTATGCCCGCTGAATGCCCTCTGGAAGAGCCTGCAATGGGGGTGGCGCCACCCCTTTGCTGGTGTCGGGAGCCTAAAAGTGCGTCAAATCAACTAACGAGTGGACCATTGAGTAGCGCTATTGGTGATGTCCAAACTACTGCACGGACTACCCTAACTGTAGGTTCAACACGCTGAGCCATAGGTAGCCAGTAATGAAACCGCATTTCAGTGCACACCACTATTTTGCTTCCTGTTATGCTATAACCATGTCTCTATTCCCACCACAATCTCCACCACGCTTATGCGACTTCAGCCTATGCATCGGTGACAAGATCCACCCCTACGACATGTGGATACTGCTATCATAGAAGAGGTGGGCTAGGGAGGAGTGCAAGGGCCATGAAAGGTGCCTTGCAGAGTTGCAAGCTGAGATGGAGGAGAACAAGAGGTGAGAGAGGCTGCACAAGGAGCTAGAGCGCGAGCATGCCAGGCAACAAGAGGCCGAGAGGGCGCAGAAGAGGGCCATCGCAGCGAAAGCTAAGGCGTAAGGCGAGGAGTACAACGCTGACCTGGGCTGCAAGGGCAAATGGCCACGTTCCACATAGTAGCTTGACCCATTTCGTCTACATATCCCATATATTTCTAATTTCCTAAAGGCATACATGTACCGTCCTTTGTTCATTAGCTTGTGTGACATGTAACTGTTAGTGATATGCCCTAGAGGCAATCATGGAGATGATTATATCACTTCTATATTTATGATCTTTTGAATAATATGTTATTTTATCCCTTGAATAAATGTCTTTAATATTGATCAACAAGTATGTGACTTGTTCGTGGAACTCTTTATTCATGTTTTGATATTATTCTAAACTATCCCTGATCTTATATCATTATGTGGGACAATTATGATTTACAAATCAGCACATGTATTAATTAATAATCATGTTTTACAGATCATGGATATGAGATATCAAATCAATAATGTGGACACATGTTAGAGAACACGATGTTAGATTGACCCACCATGAGACACTGCGAGAATTGTTATATTCTTAAGTATCGTCAGTTAGTCTCATCCATAGTGTATGTAAGATCCTTATACCTGAGGTCATCATTGGTTTCTATATGTGTAATAGTTTATTTAGAGGTTACCAAATACTACTCTGTAATTGGATGATTATAAAGGTAGCTTTCGGGTTTACTATGAAATATGTGGAAAAATATGAGCGATCAAAATGGAATTTGCCCCTCTTATATAACAGGAGAGATATCTCTAGGCATCTCAATGTGGTTGGATTAAGGAAGTGCATGGCCATGCCAAATGTTATTGAGGAGTCACTCACAACTGAGTAATCCACTGCAAATTCGAGTAAATGATCAAGCTATCATAGGATGGCATGCTTCTCATCTTGAGTTCGATCTGTTATCATGAGGCAAAAGAATCATTACATAAGCACTATATAGCTTCGTTCGATATGATTTTTATGTATGTTTGGAAGTCGTTATGTCCTGCTAGGGACCGCTATTGACTTATGGACCGAAAAGGAGTTTTCGGCCCATGGCCAAATATACATGAACCTATAGGGTCACACATTTAATAAGATAGAATAATAAGGGTTCGGATGATAGTTTCCGAGTGGGATTCGATCTCTGCTCGTATTGGATAAGGATCCGATTGGAGGCTATATAAAGAGATGTGCAAGGCTAAGGGAGGTATCCTGAAACACACCCGATGAAACCCTAGCCGCCACCTCTCATGACCCTCTGCCGTGCGCGTTGGTGCTAGCACGTCGATGTATGGTGTTCTGTCCCTGGATGTGTGGACTTCGGTAGAGGTGCTGCTGTGACTACGGCACTGATTGGGATGATGGCGAGGAGGAGACAGTTGGTCAGAGGACGATCGACTACTACTACTACATCGACACACTTTTCGTTGAATTGACTGCTTCAACTCTACTTCCACTGCACTACGCGTCTAGTGGTAACGATATATGATCTCTTACTCACATGGCTTCCTGATTTATATGGTAGAAAATTTTAATCTGCGCTAGTGTAGCCTACCAGTATCCCAACAGTAACCCCCTTGTCAGATCAACTGTCGTGTTGTTATTGTTATGCCATTTGTCCAAAGTTCCTCTCCATGCATGAATTCTCTGTTGCATCGTAATATCACTTACCTTCCTACTTACAAATCATTACTACCTCAATCGTCCTCATAAAATTCTTTAGAAATTTATCGCACTACAATAACATACAACGATTACAAAATGTTATTGTGAGTCTAACGTACATTCGAATAGTTTTGATCTCTATAGAGAGTATCCAACTTTACCCACATGATACCATGACTTGGTTGAAGGTCAGGATAACAGGACTCACGACTGATTCACAACACTGGTGATACCTAGTACAGAGTAGGTCCCTTCTCAACAGTTGTCCTGACCAGTTTTAGGTACGGGTAACTTGTCCGCTTGTTCCTAGGGTCATATTGTGGTATGGGTTGGTCTGTGAAAAATGCCAACGCCAAAACCGACCTGTGGCACATAGTGAAACTACTACAGTAGTTGAATTAAGTTTGAGTGATTGCTCTAGTGGATGGGCAATAGATGTGTCCTATCTCATGGCACAAAATTTACTTCTCACCTACCAGTAGTCAAGCAAAGACCATCGACAAGAATGATGTGAATCACCACTGATTCCTAAACACCACTCTCAGTGAGTGACCCAATAGAAACTCAAGAACTACCATTAATACGATGAACCTTCTTAATGCAGGCTCCAGCACATCAACTCGTGATGGCGGGCAAAAGCACTGACAATCGTTATAAGTTTTGATTATTCCACTACTATGCTAATCTAAAGCATGACATCCTAAATCTAAGCCTTACAAGGAAAACCACATCATAGCAATATCAAGGATGGCCACAATATCACATAGTAAGAGGGAACATAACTAAAGTATGATTATTCAAAAGTAATTGATAGCAAATAACACTTGACAAATAAGGATGCAGAAAGTAATCCCATACATATCATACCCGACTACTAGGACTCTACATGAAGGAATCGTAACTTTCCATACAACTCGCAGTCATCGTTATTCACTATGGTGAAATCTCTGAGACGTCCACTAGCTCTGGTGGCTCTTGCAGTCTAGTCATAATCTAGCACACACATTCAGAAACATGAAATAAGTCTACCACAATAACTACAAAACTCACACATACAGCAAAGAAAGAAAGAGGGAACACAAATAAGAAGGGCTCCTAGGAAGGAAGAAAACTTGTAGCCAAAAGACTTTTGTAGCTGGGATTGGGTTGAAGAAGACAAACGAGAAGGTGTGAAGGTGCACAAAGACCCACAAGATACCTAAAGAGCGGAAACGAAAATGCCACAAAAGGCAGTGGTGACTCTGGTGACTTACAGTGGCAAGAACACGGATGAGGTCACTAGTAAACGAGGAGGCAATGGCGAAGACCTCTAGGCTACAACTACGGTGAGAGGAAAGGCCAGGAGAGATGAGGACGTGTAGGTTCTTGAGCTCGGTCTCTTCCATGCTCACACATGTGCTCATGCACGAAGGCAACGAGGAGGCGGCAAGCTCAAGACTGGCGCACGATAGGCGAGTGGCACTTCATTCGGTAGAGCAAACTAGGCTCGGTCGAAGGCTTTGAGCGAGCAACTGGCGGCTGGTTACTCGCGTGGCTGGTCAGGTACTTGGGCTGAGCGGGTGCTGGCTGAGTGCTCGAGCTGCTGGTCGGGCACTCAAGCTAAGCGGACAGAGGGTGGCGTTTGAGCTAAGAAGAGGGATTTGAGGATTCTGACTCTTGGGGATTTTCAAGGGAGGCTAGAGAGGGAAAAAGAAACCAAATTAAAGGAAAACATGAGAAAACTCAAGAGCAGAAACAAATAAAAGAAAAAGGGGTGAGGTGCGGTCCTAGAGGCTTTAACACGTGATGAGTTAGAAAAGTTGGAATTTTGAAAAACTCGTGTTAGGAAGGGTTTCGGATCCCTTTACTGTTGGAATTGGATTAGAATTGTGGGCTTAGGATAAGTCCAAATTTTGGCCCTGGACTATAAATAGAGATGAGGTTAAGGACTAACCCTGTGGCTTTTGGAGATATTAATTTTGTGCTAGGGTTTAGAAGTACCAGGAGGGTACTTTGTAGCCACCATGATTCAGAAATAAAATATCTATTCGGTGAAATTCCGATGACGCCTTTTTCTTCATGTCGTCCTCGTTGCTGAATCCATCGAGTCGGTGGCTCAGTTCTTGGGCGGCACATTGGGGGTCTCCGCGCAGGCGCAGTAGCCCCAAGGCGAGCTTGGCCTGACCGCGTGTGACAGTGACAGCAGCAATGCACGCCGTGATCTTTTGTCTAGCCGCATGCGTATCGTGTGTAACACAGGTGACCCATGTCCGTGACCTTTGATTGCAAGTGGTGATTACGTGAAGTAATTAGGTGAGTTGCTGGCTAAACAGATTGCATGGACATGTGATTAATGCTTTGGCCGTGAGTGCTTGAGTGATCCTTTTGGTTGTCTTTTTAGCTTGTTTGGTCTGTATGCATGTGCTATTGAGGGCCTCACATAGAGAACATGGCATGACTAGAAGAAGTAACCTGAGAATAAAACGATATTTCCTTTCTGTTTGCTACAGTAAATTGAGAATAAAAAATATGTTTTCTGTCTCTTTTGTGCATTCTGTGTTTGTTTTTGCTCTAGCTGTTTCTCTGGTGGAACGAATGAAAGACAATAGATTTTGAAGAGAAAGTTTCCGTTGTGAATTGCAATCATTCACCTCTCTCTAATTGTTATCAACAATCCTACAATGGTGATGCAGGGTATGCATACTTACAAAAACTCATAAAATTGTTGAAAAAAACATTCAGGAAATGTTTCTTTCTGGTAGAACTAGAAACATGACAAGTTCACTTTGCTTGATTTCTTGATCTGGTTGAAGTTTTCTTGCTCAAGTCACACCATCCTTTATCTTTTCAGGACCCGAACTTGCAGCAAGTTGATGCCCAGTTCGCTAGGATATGAATAGCAAGATGCGAAAACTTTGGCGTCTTCGGTAAACATTTTTCAGAGTTATTACACATGTCAAAATTGTGTTTTTTTTATATTTTTGGTGAGGCTTTCAAATTTATTTTCGCAAATTGTTGATACAAAGGAGATTGGCTACTTCAAGTATGACAATCGCAACAACCAAGGTAACCATTACATTTGCAGAACTCAGTACAATTTTATCATGGTTCATCCCAAGTTAGATATTCAAACAGATCGACATATCATGACGAAATGAAGATATAACAAGATGAGCGAAGCACTTCTGAATTCCGGAAGGAGTATTTTTTTCCTCCCTTTGTGAATGGTAAATAATCCTTGTGTTTCGAAACAAATAAAATGGATTATTTGAATTGAAAATTTCTGTTTTTAAAAATATTGTTGTGTAGGGGTGTGGATGACCTAGCAACATGGGCAGGTGGCATAGGAAACAGTTGTAGGAAAACCGAAGACATCAAGGACACTTGGGCAAGGTGAAGTTTACATCCTGACCAAACTTCTACTGTCTTGACAAACTACGCCAGATTGTGGTGAAGTTTACATGGAACTTATTGTTCGTGTCCTGAAAAACTATGCCAAATTTGGCAGCCTGACCATGTCCTACTCGTTTTCCCTGTCAATTTCTGCGCTTTGTTATCCTGTAATGTCTCAGCATGACGGCTAACGCTGACAAGAATGACAAGTGGGCATCATATGCAGGGCCTGGTGGATGGAATGGTTGTCTTTCAGGCCGGTAATAACTTTGAGCATGCCAAATTGGCAAGAACATGAATGCATGATCTCGGATTGTTCCCAAGAAAATTTGATGTTTGTGATGACAATTCACAATTGCCTCTCTTGAATGAACTGATGTTTCTGCTTCAGACCCAGACATGCTGGAAGTAGGAAACGGCAGGTTGACAACAGAAGAGTACCACTCCCAATTCAGCATATGGGCTTTAGTAAGGTAACGAAATCCATTGCATTGCATCAGAGATTAGTGAACCATCAGAATAGCAGTATTTAACAAATCGTATAAAATTCATTATTTTGCAAGAGAATGGTGCTGATATGATGGTTTCATCCAGGCCCCTCTCTTGATTTGCTGCGACATCCACTCGATGAGAGACAAAACCAAGGAAATCCTCAGCAACCAGAATGTCATTGCAGTTAACCAAGGTACAGCCTCTACAGACATAGTAATAACTCCTTCCTTTCTCCAAACTGGTCACGGGAAAACTACGGATCATAGCCTGTTCTTTAACGCCTTCTAAAAACGGCTTTTGGCATTTGCTGCAGTACCTAACTTTTAAACAGAGTATTTTCTCAAAACAGGATCTACAAGTTAATTGTAGTACACGTTAAAAGCCCAACATCTATATTAATTAAAATCTCAAGCAAGTATCTCTCTCCATAATCTCTATCGTAAACAACTAAAATTCAAAAATTTCAGCTAAAAGCCACAGCCATATCAAACAGACCAAGGTTACTGATCATGAACACATGAGCTTGGGGCACAAGGGCACAATGTGCAACAAGATAGAGACTTAGAAGTGCAAGAAGAACAAAAGATGTCATTGATTTGATACCATGTCATGTGTAACACTAAGCAAGTACCATACTCCATTAACTTGTGCTTAGGTTTGGGCTGGCCCACTAAGTGGAGGGAGAGTTGCTCTCGTTCTATGGAACAGAGGGTCTACTGAAGCATCCATTACAGCTATCTGGAGCAACATTGGTCTAAGTCCGTCAGCTGTTGTTGATGCCCATGATCTATGGATAGTAAGCATTTTTCCTAATGATACGAGTCCCATGGTTAAAATGTTCTATCTGATTTTCATATTGAAGATATTCTTGAACTCTCGTGTGATTTTTGTATTCTCATTGTTGCAAGATGTATGTGTTGACACCAAAATAGAATAGAATTATCACATGTTCTTATGAATAATAGTTCCAAAGGTCTCAAACGACCACAGGGTTTTCACCAAGATTGTTATGTGTTTTGACTTTAACATGAACTAAGCTCAAAGAAAGATACTATAATGTGGCCACTGACCAGTAATAGTAACTAGCAAGTAGCCTTTTATTTTTCTGACACTTTCTAAAAGATCGCTACAACATAGCATGTGCCCAATATTCATTATTCATATCATCCCTATATTATGGGCCTGTTTGGCAAGCAACAAGCCGGCCGGCTTTTGGCTTTTGCTACAGTACCTAACTTTCAAATGGAGTATTTTTTCAAAATGGGGTCTATAAGTTAAACGTTGTACACGTTAAAAGCCCAACATCTGTACCAGCCAAAATTGTAAGTGAGTATCGGTCTCTCCGTAATCTGTACCGTAAACAGCCAAAATTCAAAAATTTCAGCCAAAAGCCATAAGCCGCAGCCAAAACAAACAGGCCCTATAGCTCAAGGAGTTCCCGGCCGGCCAGATGTGCCACGTCGACAGTTTTACAAGAAAACCCCCACTTTTCCGCAATCACGTTAGGGTCCCCAGTTTTAACATGTAGACCCTGCCATGTCAGCTCTTTTACCAACACAGTTTCTCTACTTTTTTAAAATTACATACAGGTCTTTCGTATTTTCATAAAGCCCCTCCTTCTGCTGGACAACGCTCCGCGATATTTCTGAAATCACACATAGGTCCTTGCCTTTATGTGGAAACACCCTCCACTTTCTTTGACAATACATACAGATCCTCTCTTTTAGAGAAATCATCTCTTTTACTTTGATCCATATAGTAGCTAGCGTGATGTGGCATCGCGCTTATGCTGCTTGTTATTAATGTAACACAATAACCTCTTGACTAACAGAAAAAAATCACCTTTGTATTTCTAATATATGGCAATTATTGTTCAACCCGACAATACAGGTTTCAGTAAAATATTTGCAAGTTACAACTTACACGTGCGCTACGTTGCAGTTGGATGCCTTTGCAATGCGAATTCAGCACCAAAACAATTATACAAAAGCATCACCGAATGTACCTACATCGATTCTGGCATTCCTGGGTTGGGCTCTTCAACATGCCACATCACCAACACCATATGTACCAACTCATTTTGCTCCCTCCCAAGCCCCAGCACCACATAATTTATATGATTATGATACATAGGACCATCTTTATGTAATTCTTTGGCGTAGTATAATCGGACATCGGTATCTTCGTTGACTGTAGTAAATCAAAATCCAGTCCATCCAGCTGGTTGGTAGGATGAATCTTTCTTTGCTTCAGCCTTCAGGGCATTGAGAGACCGAGAAGCATTCCCTAAATTTGACATCTTGGAAGGTACGGTTCCAGAAGGAGCAGCCTTCAAGCAATCTTGACCAAAGGCAAATGGGTCAGGACCTGAGTTTGTGTTCGACTGTCCAAGTGAGCTGGCTTTGTCGCTGTTTGATGCCCGCAAAGTTCGGACTGACCTCGGGTGGGCACTCCTCACAGCTGCCTGAGCTTTCGGCTCTTCAGGAAAAGCTGACCACGGCTTCGGATCAGGGCTGGGTGTCCCTGGACTTGACGTAAATAGGCCTTGCCGGAGTTCCGGCGGGGTTCCTTCAATCTTCTCCCTTGGCTGTGAAAAAAAAAAGCAATACATTACTATATCAGCTTCCTGATATATATGAAACTAAGAGATGCTATTAAGGGTTTGGAACCCTTGCAGCAATGGGTGATTAGCAATGTCAAACCATACAGATTTGGCCAGGCTGGCCAGTTTCAATTCTGTTTCTGTTACAATTTTTCACCTTTTGGCCAGTTAATCAGGCCAGGAAATACAAAGTTGAACCCTGGATGCTACTGATGACAGTGAGAAGCTTGGTTTAGGCATGTAGGAGTAATCATACCGGAGTATCAAGGCTTGTGCTGGGTGGGGAGAGTTCAATCTTCGAATTTTCTTTTAACTCCTTAACCGGCGGTGTTGCAGAAGCTGTAGCTAGGGCTTGTTTAAGTTCTTGTATCTCTCGCCTCTGAGAGGAGCAAATGGCTGACAATTTATCAACCTTCAATGAAATTTCTTCCTTCTCCAAGTTTGCTATCTTCAATTGTTCCTTCAGTAAAGTTACTTCAGCTTCCAGTTGTTGTTCTTTCAATTTGCTAGCTGTGTTTAAACTACTGACATTGTTCTGTGAGTTCACTTTAACATTATTGAAGTCTGCCACAAAGGAGTTAAAAGCAGTAGCCTGTAGTACACTGCTTTTATTATCTGTTTTTGTCACTTTGGTTTTCTCTAGCCCATATTCTGAGCCATTAGGAGAAAACCTAATTTCAAAATCCCCAGGAGAACTATCAACAGAGGCAGAGAGAGACTGTCTGTATGTATTATGTGTTGGAGTGTTCTGGTTCTTTGCTTGCGATTGCTTTGAGGTGACTTGGTATACAGGCTCTTGATCAAAAGATGACCCCTTGTCATCCGCAAAAGCCAGCTCTTGGGCATGCTGAGTCGACCAAAATGCACCCATAGAACCCTTACTCTCCACAGCTTTTGATGTACCTTGTGACCTCAAATTGGAAGAATCTTTGGGAGACGTACTCCTTACATTGTCCCTTGATGGTGAAAGGGAGCTCCTCTGGGGCAGCCTCCTTACTGCTGAAATACATACTTTTAGATTATTAAACAGACACAGTAGATGAAATGATTTTCATGCAAAGTAAAACCACTGAGACCTAGAGAAGAAAGATCTGAGCAACTACTAGAACAAGCGGTTTCTTCCTTGCATTATCTAAGTGGATGAGTCTCATTTCTCACTGAAGCATTTCTTCCATTTCCTAAACTTTCTCTAGATAAACCTCAAAACTACACAGCAAAACAAGTGCGCAGCAGTGGCTTCAATTCTTCAAAAAGATAAAAATTCATGGAAGTAACCTTCATCCTCGGTTGTATGCAATTCAAATGCTGATCCAGATGGGGATCCATCAGGTAAATCCTTTTGCAGCTCCAAAGGAAGTAATTCATTAACGCAGAACCACACCTGTAACGGTACATGCATCAGAATTAAAGAAACAGAAGGCCTTTACATTTCACTGTCATGGAGCATGCTCTAATTAAGACAAACCTAAATTCATGGAAGTGAATGGCCAATCAAGCAAAGCCCTTGCCTGTGTAATGTCCGGTCTGGCATCTGGAGAAGACTGAAGCATGTCTTTGATCAGACTTGTAATGGGAGAACTGTACTTTGGTAACTCCGGGATACGATAGTTTCCATTAAGTATCTGGAGCTTTGATTCTCCATCAAATGCTGATTTTAAGTAGCAGATCCTATACAAGAGGCATCCAAGAGCCTGAAAAGAACAACAACAAATTATTATTAATTAATCAGATACAATGAAGTATAATAACAACTCAATAATAAGAGAGGTAATATGGAGAACTAAAATTTTGGTACCATCAGATGAATTTGCAGAAAAACAAATGTTGGAATATAATAAGTGCAGAGATGGTTTACCCATATATCTACTTTCTCACTGATAACCTCCCTCCTGTACAAGTCCCACATCTGCAATCAGTAAACGAGCTTAGAGTATCTGCAGAAAGACCTGAGAAAGAGATGAAAATAGGTATGTCCAACCGAAACCTCAGGAGCTCTGTATGCAGGCGTCGTGTGCTTTCTAATGTTATCCTCTTCAAGGCCCATCTCCTCAGGTTTATCAAAGCACTTATGGTGTGTCGACACACTACCAAAATCACATAATTTCCAAGCCCCATCAGCACCAAGAAGCACATTTTCAGCCTTTAGGTCCCTGCACACGAAATATCTTTGCTGTGATGGCTCTGAAATGAAAATCGACATAGCAGTTTCTCGAGGGTCCAAAATTGAGAAGAACAGCAAGTTAATGCAACAGTCAACAGATAAAACATAATGGACTGCCTAATGCAAACTACAATCAACTAGAGTTTGTAATGCATTAGATGAAGCGAAGCAACCAAAACTGAATGGAATAGCTATATAGAACAGCATGAAAAATTGTAAAATAAAGCTGTCACAACATTAGTTTGAGTGACAAGGTCCTTGTGTCCCTATCTAGTTTGCAAGGCTGTACAGAACATAGCAGTATGGTATTATGATACAGATGGCATGCTATGCTTAAGATATGATAGAGCTACTAGCATATGATTTTTCTGCTGATGTCAGGTGACTAGATTCACGGCATCTAACAAAGTACCAACAAAGTATGCAGGACACAGAACTGCTTGCTGCAAACATTTTGCATAGCAATTCCATAGGTTGGAATATGGAAGGCACACCTGTGAGCAATAGGCGGCGTTTGGCAGTGCATTGCAAAGACTGCATTGCAAACGTCCCGGAAGATCAGAGCCACCTGCTTCTTATCAAAGTACCCCGCACCTCTACTCTCCAAGACAGAAACCAGTGATTTCTCGCAAAACTCCATCACCAGAAGTGCCTCCCTCCCCCGGCCCATATCCAGTATCGTGTGCGAGACAAGCGTGACCACGTTCGGGTGCCCCTTGAGAGACCTCATCACCGTTATCTCCTTCTGGACCAGGTCCAGCGACTCCTTGTCCTGGATGATGACATGTTTGAGGGCGTACTGCTTTGCCAGGTTCATCAGATCCCTGGCGAGGTACACGCAAGAGAATCCGCCCTCGGCAATGGCTTCCCGGACATGCACCTTGACATTGCCAACGTCGATGGTTCGGCCCTCAAGCCCAGATTGCTCTTTGGGCATAAACTGCCTGAACGGTCTCCACATGGTTGAATTACACAACAGCCTGGTTCAGTCTCCAAAACCCCCTGTATGAGCTAACTACACTTACCACGGAGCTCTCTTGGTAAAGCTTGACAGCTACGCATGAACAAGATCCATCCGAGCAGGATCAAACAAGAAACAGTAGAAGTGTAGAACAAACTCAGAGAAACCCATGCTTTCCTCAAGCTTCTCACAAGACTTCTACAGATATCGCGGCCATCGAATGGTTGTCTCTTTGATCAGATCTACCAATCTATAAATCAAGAAAGAAACTAATGGAGCTAGCTAGCTAGCTCAGCACCCTCTCTCCTCTTTAAAAAAATACAAACCAGCAATGGCCAGCCAACCTATCGAACTAACGATCAACGAACACAATCGGCTCAATCCAAGGACCAAGAACAAATTGCGGCCGGCTCAAGGCGGTCCAGAATCAAGAACGGATCTTGGGAGGCCCAAGAAACAACCAATCCCCGCCGCCTCCCTCTAAGAAGCAAGAACCTTTTGCTGCGATCGTAGTTCTTAGCTCCGATTTAGAGGTTCTCCGAGAGGAAGGAGCTCGGATTGGGATTGCTTGCTCTGCTGGGCCAAGGAGGCGAACGGGGGAGCGGAAGAGAGGAGAGGGCGAAAGTAGTGTTGTTTTGTTACGGCGGCGAGGTGAGTGGGATTTGCCTGTACGGCATGCAATTGCCGTAGCGAACGAGCAGCAGTGGGCCCATCATGTCAGTCGGCGGAACACTGTGAAGACGCGTGGGAGACCGTTTCCCACGTTTCCGCGCCTGGGTTTCCACCCGACCCGCGGAGTGACTCATCACTAGGGAGCGTCGGCGGTTGTTGCATCCGTGTTTGCGTGGTAGCTGAAGTGCATGTTTTAAACGATTTTAGTTTTTAGTTTTTATTGTTTAGTTTATTTAAATCTGAAGTCACTTAGAATATTGCGGTTTCTAATTTTAGTTTTTTGTTTTCGTTCTTTTATTCTTTTGTATTGTCCGTGGCAATATAAAGTTTTTTTTTCAATTTTTTTAAGAAAAGCTAACAGACACAACAGTGTAATTTTAGTTAAAAGTCAAAAAACATGGTCCAAATTTTAGACAAAAACTAGTTAGATCAAATCCTAAATTTGGATTTGGAATCAGTAAATCCAACTGACCATCTATATAAGGTGGTGATTGGTTGGGCTTAAAAGCTCATGGCTTATGGCTGAAAACACTGTAGCTGGCTGAAAAAACACTGTAGCTGACAGAGGCTTATTTCGCATAATTAAATTTAAAAAAATTTAAAAATATAAAAAATATGTTACCCCAATATGTATAATACAAACGAATACGGGAAAAAAAGAACCGGTAAAAAAGCTCAACAAAAAGCCAAAAGTTCAGAAAAAGACGAAATTTATGAATAGTGTAAAAATAAAGCTAGAAGTCAGAAACTCAAGCCGAACCGATCAGGGCCTCACCATCCCTCCCAATAAAGAAATAGAACTCTGCAAACCACTTGTTCAAACAACCAGGATGCCAACAAAAAAAATCCCCATCTTTTCTAGATTGAAAATCTTTGGCGTGTTGCTCAACCTACTGGAGTGTCAACGGCGCGCCCTCGCGCCGTTAGCAATTGTTTGGTGGTCCAAGTTTGTATCAGCTGAGTGAGTGAAGTATGCACTGTATACAATATGAACCGGAGGGAATCAGATCACCTGACGTTGGCGATCCCTCTGCAGTTCATCATCTGAGCCATCCATTTAGATCCAATGACTTATATTCAATCTTCTAGTATTTAAAAAATATGTTATAAAAAATTCTAAATAAATTTTATTAAAATTAGGATTTTTATTTTTAAGTATAAAAATCCTAATTTTAATAAAATTTATTTAGAACTTTTTATAACACATTTTTTAAATACTAGAAGATTGAATATAAGTCATTGGATCTAAAATGGATGGCTTAGATAATGGACTGCAGAGGGCAGTCCAGATCGCCAACGTCAGGCGATCCGATTCCGAACCGGAGATAGGAAACTTGACACACTCAGTCCCGTGTATGGATTCCTCCTTATGAGTCATGACTTGCTTGGTCGGGCCGATCAGTATCTCCCGATTTTAGCCTTTTTTTTAACCTAATTGGAATGGTTGCCTTCAATTTGAGCCAGAATGAAAGTTGAAAAAAAAAACAAATTCTTCTTTTTTTGTAAAGACCAAGACCTAGAGGGGCCTTATGCATTTACCTGTGGGATATTTTTTCGAGATGGAAAGAAGCTCTAAATCGCCGGCAACCGATTTGAATGCATCGGTCCTATTCTTTTTGGCTTCTAGTTTAGGGTTTATGATATAGTAACTAGCTTTTAAACAAAATGTCTTTTCAAAGTAGGGTAAGTTGATTATAGTAGACACTATACCGACTTTAGCACGCGATTATTTCTCTTTTCGTTTTCTCTTTTACGAATAACCAGAATTTAAAAGTTATAAGTCACCCCAGAAAAAAACAAACAAACCCATCGTCTCATCTAAGGCATCGTCCGGCCATAACAGTCATACTCCGCATACAAAATTGGCACCAATATCGGCTAACTGGCGAGCCACCTTTACACTTTGGAGGACAAAAGGCAACATGCGAAATTTGGATACTATTGGACCCCTGTGCACCCAAAATTCCCGTTTTGGCCCTCTAACGAAAAAAATTCCAGATTTGGACCCCTCCTCACCGCGCGATTACGCCAGCGCGACACGTGCCCCGGTCGTGCGGTCTGGTACCGCACGACCGCACTGTTCATCCGGTCGTGCGGTACCAGACCGCACGACCCGCGTGGCGTAGCTCCGACCGCGCGATCGTTTCGCCGAGCGCGCCACCTCCCGCGCGAGCGCGCGTTGTCCAGCCCGAGCGCGCCACCTCCCGCTCGAGCGCGCGTTGCATTCGCCGACTGCACGACCGGAGCGTTCGCGAGCGCGCGTCCTCTTTTTGAGCGCGCGTCCAAATCTTTGTACTAGTATATGCCCAAGAATACCAAGCTAGTAATTAGCCTACCGAATCCCAATTAATTGTTCAGAGGAAGAATGGACACGTACCATATCCAAAAATCCAGGATTGTACACACAGAAGTGAGTAAAAGAATCAGAAAAGTGCGGTAAAAAAAGGGACGCGCGCTCGCGACGCTCCGGTTGTGCGGTCGGCGAATGCAACGCGCGCTCGAGCGGGAGGTGGCGCGCTCGGGCTGGACAACGCGCGCTCGCGCGGGCGGTGGCGCGCTCGGCGAAACGATCGCGCGGTCGGAGCTACACCACGCGGGTCGTGCGGTCTGGTACCGCACGACCGGATGAACAGTGCGGTCGTGCGGTACCAGACCGCATGACCGGGGCACGTGTCGCGCTGGCGTTAACGCGCGGTGAGGAGGGGTCCAAATCTGGAATTTTTTTCGTTAGAGGGCCAAAACGGGAATTTTGGATGCACAGGGTCCAACAGTGTCCAAAATTCGCAACATGCTACCTACCACACTTTCGAGTACAAAAAACAACGCCGAACCTATAAAACAATTCCTTAAAACGAATGGGCTGTTTTTTCCACTTCAGCTTCTGATTTTTCGCTGTGATTATCTTTTTAGGTTATTCATAAGAGAGAGTATAGAGTAACAGTAATATGTAGTTTTGACCGATATAAATGAAGTCGGTATAATATGTATTACAATTAATTTATAGATCTTATTTTAAAAAGATATTTTATTTGAAAATTAGTTACCAAAGAAAAATCTAAAAACAACTTTTAAAAATAAAAAATAAGACCCGAAATTTCCTTCCACTACCAAGCCTCCTATGCCAATAAGTCGGTAGTCGTCACTGCTCAAAGCCTGCTCGCGAAGAGGGAGCGAGTTTCAATGACTGTGCTTGTATACGGGTTGCATCACCTCTTGGATCGTATGCAAACTTTGCTTCCAGCTCCAAATGCGGGCCTGTTTTTTTTCTGTGGTTTATAGTTTTTGGTTAAAATTTTTAAATTTTGGCTGTTTATGGTACAGATTACGAAGAGACAGATACTTCTTGTAATTTTAGCTGGTACAGATGTTGGGCTTTTAACATATAGATCATTTAACTTGTAGACCCCGTCTTAATAAAATACTCCGTTTAAAATTAGATACTATAGAAAAACCAAAAGCCACCAATTTTTAACTTAAAAAACAGACCCTGCATCGCATCTTGCAGGTTTCTTAGCGAGCCGGCACCAGCTCCCATGAAATCCCCATTATTTGTTCCTAACTAGAAACCTCGTCCGGCATTGTTGCCTCTCAAAAGAGCCATCACAATTTATCTTGATGTATGGTTCATCAGGTGCACAACGTTGTACCAGCTTGGGGACTATAAAAGCCCGCCCATGTTCGCCGATATTTGTTCAACACCCAGTGATAGATCATATCTGCTGTGGCAGCGCTTCCACCGACGTTCTCGCCGACCACCAGCTCCTTAGCAATGTGATAATTTTCAGCTCATCTTGCTCACCCTTTCATGTCTCTTCAACAAAACTTGTCCGAATCAGACACTCCAGTAGGGCTAGGTGTATCTCTTCCATGTGTAGGCTCTTCCAGCACTTCCGCACTATTTTGCATTTCGGATTAAGTGTCCTACGTCCTTACCAAAATGTTGGCTCATTGGGCAAATGGTATCAATATTCACTACTACAAAACAAGTTATATTAGACACCTCACCACAAACGGTTCATATAGAGCCGCCTGTGCTTTAATTATTACAAATGGTTCATGGCTAAAATCGTCTCTAAAACTATCATAGATGGTTAGGTTTAAAAGCCGTATTTGATATACGCATTATCACAGACAGTTTTTAATTAGAATTGTTTCTGAACTATCACTGACGGTTTTTATTTATAACCGTATGTGTTTTGTCCTTTGTCGTATGAACTACAGAATCTACTGAGCTGGAACAGATAAGTGTGCCAGTGTGACTGGTCACTTTTACAAAAGACAAATTCAAGGCAAATTTATTACAAAAGTTTCAAAAAAAGAGATTTTCATATCTTAGTCTTCTGGGCTTCATATGTTTCTTCTTCGACTTTTGGAGTTATAGGATCAGCCGCTGAGTTCTTGAATACTGTGAAGATTGTCCTTGGCCTCAGAAAATGCTAGCTATACCATCTGAAACAAACAGATCAACACAGTATACATCCAATTCACATTCATTCATTTTAGGAACAAGAACATCCATTTCACAAATCAATTAACTGAAATGAAATAAATTATCCATCTATGAACAAATACACACATATACAATTAATTAGCTCTCTTATTCCAATCAAATTCATTCCATACTGTGGAACTCCCCATCTTCTTTTACGATTTTAGACATCAAGAAGTACGCACACTATCCTCAAATTTGTTTGAGGTCAGGCTGTTCCAACGGTGTTATAGCAATGGACGCAACCTATCGGTAGGAATATCAATATCGTGCATACATATATAAATTGATAAGTATGAAATAATTATTGCAAGATTGGCAAACCTGTGAATCATTGGTCTTCAAGAATCGAGGAGTAGTTGCATGTTGTGGCAAACATAGAATGCATAGGTGTTGCCCAGCGGCTGCTGGTGGCACTGCAAAAATAGAATTTGTTAGTTCGAGAGGCATTGCCACGAAGTGTTATATAGGATTAATGTGTAGGCGAACGATCTACAATAGAGTTATCTATGGAGGAAATGTGTTTACCTGTCGATTAATTATTGGACAACTGGGTAATCGATTTTATTCTTCTTTACGAAATCAAGGTATATTACTCTATTCCATTTTGGTATAATTACAATTAGAATCCAGTAGAACCTACACATGTATGTCGTCATGGTTATTAAACCTAAGTTCATGTTGCTGATAAAGTACAAATCAACAAGTATAGCAACTAATGCAGCACTTACCTCTGGTTATAGCGCATAAGTATGAATTCCTTGTTGCATTGAGCCACCAATGCCTTTGCATGTAATTCTCGATGAAGGATGCATCCTCCTTGATGATATCCATGGCGACTAAGTGTGGGTCAAAGAAAACAACCAGTGATTTCTTTAATCTGGCTTTAGTCACCATAAATAAATAAATATATATATACACAAAAGTAATGAGTTATATGTGACATTTATCGATATTACATTAACGTAGACCGTAATTGTACACACTTACATGTCCAGTATCGAATGAGTGAGACATCGAGTGTGAAGAAAAAGAATAAGTCTTCGAAGGTCACCATAAAAACACAGTCATGAATATCATAGTGAAGATGATGCGGCCTGAACATGACGATGAGACTCGAGTGTCGTTGTCCCTTTGGCTTGTTAGCTTGCTCCATGTAGTATGTATGCAATATTTGGCAAGCCAGTCCTAGGGTTAGGAGGTACTCTATCGGGATGACCAATGGTTTGGAAGGCAAGGAATGAGGAAGCTTCCTGGAAGGTGCGCGAGGGGCATTTTGGTGAATACGCAAAGCTGCACTAAAGGAAGTGGATTGTGGATAAAGCGCCATGAGTTGTTGAGAGCTAATGGGTAAAGTAGGTTGTAAACCCATTAGTGGAGGCTATAAATAGAGAGGGTGTTCTCTAGTAGTCTTTAAGAATTTCAGCATGAAATGAGAGAGAGTGGGTGTAAGAGTTAGGGTTTCATTTGGTTCTCTCCATGTATGAAAAATTGAGAAAGAGAGAAAGAGAGGAGGTGTGAGTTTCTCTCTATGCTCTCCAGGCGTATGGGGAATTAGCTAGTGTGAGATTGTGAGAGAGAGCTTGAGCGATGTAAACTCTTGATTATCAAGCATTCATGTCTCTTTGTTTAAGATGCTTTGGCTTCTATTTTATCTTCTTGTTTTGCTGTTCTCAGTTCTTCTCGGTTCATGTTGATTTGAGTTGGTTGTTGCGGTCTAGTAGTTGGATCCTTTTGCTATGAAATGGGATAGTCCTATGATCTTGGATGGCTGCATACCCATGAGCAAAAAGGGTGCTTCAAAGTTTCCTTCTCTCGGCAGCTCTTGTTTCTGTTCTCTGTGATCTTCTTAGTCTGCTCAAGTTCTCATACAGAATATCAATGAAATGCTCCTTGGCCGAATAGCTCTTCTTCTCTTCTTTTTGGTCTGCACTTCCTTGATTTTAGTTCCTTCAGTTCTAGCAGTTCTCAAATTCCTATTTCTTTTGTTTTTTTTTGCTCCGGACTGCTTTTGCTCTCGGCCAATCATGCTAGCTGCAGCTTTGTGCCAAGCTTTTCATTTTTCTTTTGTGCTGATCGGATGGCACAAGGAGTGAAGTTTTTGACCGGACAACATACCCTTTTTGGCCGAACACTTGTGCTGTTTTGATCCTTCAGTTGACAGCATTAATTAGTTTACTTTTCAGCCCAAGTAACAAATTCCTGCATGCAGTATTGTTTCTCTTTAGTGGTTCGGCCAGAGTTCCTTTTTTGCTTTTCGGCCAGAATGCATCGGCTCCTTTGAATTTGTGTTTGGCATGCACTAAAAGACGATTGCCTATTTTTGTCTTTTGTGTGCATCGGCTCCTTTGGATTTGTGTTTGGTATGCACTAAAAGACGATTGCCTATTTTTGTCTTTTGTGCTCTCATTTAGTTGGTCCAAGTGCAATCCGATCTGCAATATTTTTGTTGGTTCCTCTTGTTGACTGTTGTGAAGTTTTGGCCGTGCCTTCTCTACTGCTGTAGTACTTACATTGTCTCAAATTTCAGCAGCATATAGTCTTCCTTTACTGCAGTCGAACTATTTTTTAGCTTTTAGTTCTTTCTGGTTGTGTAGCCAATTTCTCGGCAAAATTGAGCTTGGTGTCCAGTGAGATTAAATCATCCTCTTCATAGCTTTTTATAGCTATCAGAGAGATTGAGTAGTCTTTTGTGTGTACTTGTTGGGGTTGATTTTAAAGAGACGACATTCACCCCCCTCTGTCGCCCAATTCGATCCAACAAGATGCGACCCAGGTGCTCCTTGTTTCCCAGGGCTACGGAGAGTATATCTCTCTCCCTGACTATCTAGAATGAGCTTGGGAAGATTCTATACTCAACGCTTTCTACAAGAGGCCGACATGTCATTTCACTTCCTTAAGTTATGGAGTAATTACAAACTAGGTAGTTCGATATCTTACAAGACGGTGGGACACTTCATCGTTTGTGATGTTTCTAAAGGAGATGGCCCCCAATGAAATGGTAAATGACCTCACTCTTATCCAGTTTTGGGCGCACTCATCAGGGATCCCGACAAATGGCGAGGAGGTATCTTGAAAGATTACCTACTCATCCTCCTTCCTCCGTCGCAGGATTTTACCCACATACCCAGCGGTGCCGAGTCTATGAGGGTGCATATTTTTTTGCCTAGAGGGCCATATGCATCGCACTTTCACTCCTAAAATTATCTGTTGTCTTCATCGCCACAAACTCTTGCAATTACAGTTCCAGGAATGGATACTTGTGGAAGGGCGTCAAATCCTTCTCCATGTATTGCTTGACAAGCAGATTCTTAAAGTTCTTTCACACTTTGCACGCTGCTAGCACTGCATGTTGTTTCATATAGGCCTTATGTTCTTCCAGAATCTCGAGTGAATTAAAAACTTCCGTCATCAGCTCATTTTTCTGAACTTTGGTCATGGTCTTCAAT
This sequence comes from Dendrocalamus latiflorus, assembly GCA_017311315.1. Lineage (NCBI taxonomy): Eukaryota > Viridiplantae > Streptophyta > Magnoliopsida > Poales > Poaceae > Dendrocalamus > Dendrocalamus latiflorus. Next base: position 20,329,870 of record CM029658.1, read on the forward strand.
GAATCGAACATCATCTCAATCCATTCCCATGCAACTATTGCGATCAGTCTCTAGAATGCAGACATTGCTTGGCGAGGATTGAGAGGGGTCCTAGATGCATGACATCCGTGATGGTAAATCGGCCCTAAGGCCTTTTCGATAGTCATCTTTCTTTTCGGGATTTTCTAGAGGACGGTGCATCACACGCATCTAGCGATGATGAAGAAGAATGAGCAGATGCCATCTTCAAAAAATAATAAAAGTGAGCAATTCTTAAGCCAATTCTTGGTGAATTTGGAATAATTCCAGCAACAAATGCATTACATTAGTAGTAAATAAACATTTCTTGACACAGATGGACTACTCAGGTCATAAAAATAGGAATTCATGCTTAGCAGAGCAAGTAAGTAGGCTACAAAGATTTACATAATGCATAGATTAATTTAATTGATTTGCTCTCAGGAGTTGGGTTGCACCTACTAGTAGCAGGGCCTCCTCGCCACAAGGGACTAAGATAATCACGTATTTATGTGACAATTTCTCTAATAAATTAGGCTTTGAACTTTAGACTACCTTACCGAATATCTGAAGACAAGCAATAGTAAACTAAATAATGAACTACAGACATATATCAAAACTATTTACATAGATCAGGCTGATCTATGTAAATTTCCTCATCCAACTCTTCATTAAGGAAAGCTATCTTTACATCCATCTGATGGACAATAAGACCATGTGAGATAGCCAAGGATAATAGTACTCGAAAAGTAGCTAATCTGGCAACAGATGAGTATGTATCAAAGAAATCCTCATCTTCTTTTTGAGTATAACCTTTTGCCATGAGCCGAGCCTTGTACTTTTCGATTGTACCATTAGGCCCAAGCTTCTTCTTAAACACCCACTTGCATCCAACTGTCTTACAACCAAATGGACGATCAGAGACTTGCCAAGTTCCGTTAGCGATAATGGAATCCATTTCACTATGAATCACATCCTCCCAGTACTCTGCATCAGGATATGCATATGCCTTTGAAATAGATTTGGGAATATCATCCACAAGGTACACAATGCAGTCATCACTAAAAGATTTTGCAATCCTTTGTCTCTTGCTCCTTTGAGGAGCTACGATACTGTCGTCCTCGTCATAAATATGTTCATGTGTATGTTCAATATACTCAATTGGAGTGTTAGGTTCAGGAGTTAAACTATCTGCTTGACTAGAAGAGCTATGTGAATTCTTCATAGGAAATATATTTTCAAAGAAAATATCATCTCAGGATTCCATTATCATATTGATTGGCATGTCAGATATCCCAGATTGAACTACTAGAAACCTATAGCCTGTACTATGATGAGTATATCCTAGACAGGCACAATTCACTGTTTTAGGTCCAAGTTTGTGCTTTTTAGATATTGGAACATCGACTTTAGCCAAACATCCCCAAGTGTACAAATACGATAGTGTTGGTTTTCTCCATTTCCAACCTTCATACAGAGTTATCTCACTATTTTTAGTAGGAACTCTATTCAAGATATGACACGCAGTCAACATAGCCTCCCCCCACCATGCCTAAGGCCCCGCTCGGTTGGGCTGAAAAGGTATGACTTATGGCTGAAATTGCACTGTAGCGGCTGAAATTTCACTATAGCTGAAGGTGACTTATTTGTTGTAATTAAATCTAAAAAAATTAAAAATAGAAAAAATATGCTAACTCAACACAGACAACACAAACGAATATGGAAAAAACCGACAAAAAAGCTCAAAAAAAGCAACAAGTTCAGAAAAAGACGAAATTTCTGAATAGTGAAAAATAAGCCAGAAGCTGAAGCTGAAATGAGCAGGGCATAAGACATACCCGCAGCATCTAACATGGCATTCACTAGGTCAGTCAATGTGTGGTTCTTTCTTTTGGCAAACCCATTGGATTGGGGTGAATAGGGAGGTGTCATTTCAAGGATAATACCATGTTCTATACAAAACTGATTGAACTCATTAGAAAAATATTCTCCACCATAATCGGACCTAATTCTTTTAATCTTTTTATCTAATTGATTCTCAACCTCAGCCTTATAAGTTTTAAAGTAGTCTAATGTCTCATCCTTTGTTTTCAACAAATACACATAGCAGTATCTAGTGGCATCATCAATTGAAGTCATGAAACATCTTTTCCCTCCCTTATCAGTATACCATTCATCTCACACACGTCTAAATATATGAGTTCCAATTTTGCTGAATATCTTTCCTCCATATGAGGCTTGCGAGGTTGCTTCGCTTGTATACAAATTTGGCATTTGGAACCTTTGACTATGGAAAAGTTTAAAATTAAATTTAAACTTGAAAGCCGAGACATACAAACAAAATTTATATGACATAAACATGAGTGCCATATATTGGCCTCACCACCATTTATAGAGTCATAAATATGGTTCACAACCTTATTACAAAAATCTAAAAGGGAAAATGGAACAAGCCTCGACATTCATAACCTTTTCCATTTAAGAGTCCAAATTTTGACACGACTACTTTATTTGACTCAAAGACCAACTTGAAACCTTCTCGACACAGAAGGGAACCACTGATGAGGTTCTTATTTATTATAGGGGCATGCTGTACGTTATTCAAGCATACAATCTTTCCCGAAGTGAATTTCAAATCTACCATGCCAACACCAAGAACATAAGCATGTGACCCATTCTGCATTAGGATTGAAGAATCCCGTGTGACCTGGTAAGAAGAAAACATAGATGCATTAGCACATCATGAATATTAGCACCCGTGTCTAGTAATTAGTAGATTAACATGCCAAAAGGATACTTGGTAAATTACCATACCCAGATGCTTTGGCTCTGCCAATTAATCACATCAGCAGACTTCTTCTACATCGGATGATTTTTCTTACCCATCCATTTGTGGCATTTCTTGGCCCAATGACCAGTCTGGCCACAAACAAAGCAAGTAATATCCTTCATATTCACTTTCTTCTTACTGTTATTGGTCCTTTTGAAATTAGTGGTTGAAACAATCTTACTTTTCCCTAGTCAATCTGTTGCATAATGTTCGCTCTAGATTGTCCCTCTTGCACCATTGGTGTCATATCCTTTGCTCGAGTCTTCTCTTCAACATCAAGACTAGCAACCAAATCCTTGACAGAAATGTTTTGCCTCTTGTGTTTCAGAAATGTGGTGAAATTCTTCTAGGTTAGAGGTAATTTGGCCACAAATTTGTTAGGCAATTGACAACCAAGGTGGGCGAGTCCCCTCACAATGAATTGTAGTTCATGAGCCTGCTCAATTACAGAACAATTATCAACCATTTTGTAATCATGATCTTGCTCCATGACATACAAATCATGTCCAGCATATGAGGCAGCGAACGTATGTTCAAGTGCATGCCACAGATCCGCAGCGTTCTTCATGTGCATATATACATCACAAAACTGGTCAGACAACATGCTTGGAATGCACCTGACAAATATTGTCATAGTTGTGTCGTACTCTATTTGTTGTGTAGCAGTACAAGGTTCTACAGGACCCAGTACCATGACCCAAAATATATTCATAGTTGAGAGCCACAATTGGACCCTTATCTGCCATCTTTTGAAATTCACTCCAGTGAATTTCCCCGATTTCATTGCCTTGGCAAAACTAGCCATCACAAAGTGCCTATCGGGTTTTTGGATGGTTAGGAATATGCACACTTTTGTGATTATTATAATTCCTAAAACAATAATTGAATCAACAACATATATACTAGACATATTTATGACTATGAATAGGAACATGATCATATCTCAAATATATCTATCTCATATATGTGCACTAACAAGATAAAGTCTAGACCAAGATTTACTAACAGAAGTAGGCACCAACATCATCATAGGACAGATATTGAGGAAACAAGGCCTGCCTAAATCAAATGATATTCTTGTATCTTACAGAGAATCATTCCAACATAATTCGTGGTAGAGTCTGATCCAAGTACCGTAGCGGTTGGAGTGTCCGAGTACCGAAGAGGTCAAAGATCGTACTCATAAGAGTACTGTAGCAGACGTACTCGTAAATCGAGTAGTAGTCATGGTCGTAAGTCGTGAGCAGTCACACGAATGTTTCCTAAAAAGCTGATTCGTCCCAACACGTGCAGGATCATGAGTGACGCCAGCTTCAAAGACATTGCTCTCCCCACGTCGGTGCATGCCGAAGAAGGGATGGAGAAGCCGAGAATACACAACATAGAGGAAATGGAAAGAAAGGCTAATGTCAATTCTGAGAGGAGAGATCTTCTTTATATAGTCCACCTCATCAGAAGAAATTGCCATCATTATTGTCATGACACTATTTTAATCACAGTTAATGCATGCCACGAAAGGCAATTTAAACAGTGTAATTCAAACTTTCAGTTTCTAGATTGTATGCATGGTTTTGTGGTGCAAAAAGAAGCTGCCACTCCATGGCTTAGCAAGGCGAGCGAGCAAGCGCGTGATCTTCTTTTGCTTGCTTCAACTAGGTAAGACCAACTCCACTATATAAATTGGTCTCCTCCCACCTAGACTAGCAATATGGTACTAAACTTCCCACCTTCCACCATGCATGAGTGAGCTTTTGGGATTTTCTAAGATTTAATTGGAATATCAAATGGGCCGGTGATATGTGGTGGTAACCCCACGTCAGTGATATGTATTTGACATTGACCTATATTGATTTCATTGCTTGAGTTTGAACTTTTGAATTTGTGAATTAGTTTGGTGTTGTGTTGAAAAACTGATCGGACCGGTTGGCCTAGGTGGTTTGACCATTGGGACCACGTGGTCTGACCGCTAGGCCAAGCGGTCAGACTAGTCAGATAGTAGGTTTTGGCCAGGGTGTGATCTTCGATGATTTTGAGTCATGGGATGAGCTTGAGTGACCTAGGCATTGCTTCTGTTGCTGGGAGTTTGACCGATGCTGAAGTCACGGTATGACTAGCTAACAATAGTACTAGCGTTGAAGTCGTGGTGCTACCGGTTGGCGGTAGTACCGATGTTGAAGGAGCGGTAATACCGGCTTGTAGTTGCCGATAGCCATTTTCTAAAGAAGGTCCTTTTTGGAGTTTTTGAGCTGAGACCAAGTAAGGTAGTATTGGCATTGTAATCGTGGTACAACTGGAGTGTGGTGTGACTAGCATGGGTGCCGTGGTCATACTAGCTCTTGTTGGTTTAAGTTGAGTTGGTTGAGTGTGGGCACAACATGGGTGTCGTTGTTTGTGTGCACAGAGGTTTAATGTTTTGGTTCTAGGTTTAGGATTAGTGGTTTGGTTGCATACATTTCACATGGTGCATTATATGGATTAATTGTGTCAATTGATGACTTTGTGTATTGTACGGTGCTACGTGACAGTTCGCTTGTTGTTGTTGGTTGTAGGACTTCGGAGCTAGGTCATGGTGAGGCATAGGAGGATCGAGACTAGGCACATGGTGGTGCTGAGGTCTAGAACGGTCAGGGGGACACCAAAGATGTTTGAGACTCATGGAGTAGTTACAAGCTAAGAAGGCAGGAGACCAGAGCGGGAGCTACTGGTGGCGATCATGATGAGCAACAGTGAGGTAGATCGGGAGTAGGCTCAGAGAGTAGTTGAGGTCTAAATGGTCGAGGAAGCCGAGTGTAGTCATGAAGATAAGAGATGACAAGTGGCGCGTCAAGTGACTTGAGTTGTTCTGCAAGCAAGGACGGTTCAGTGGGATCCAAACACGTGAGACGCTTGGCGGCAAGTCATTGGGGGCCATATGGAATATGGCGAAGCATGGGGATGCTTCGTGGCAAAGGAAGCAGGAAACTTCGTGGAAGGTGGTAGAGAGGTATTTTGGTAAATTGTCCAATACCGAAAAAGTGACGGTGTGTAAAATCGTAGCGTGGCCTAAGTAGTTTAGGTCTTGGTTGTGCTAAAAATGTGAAGTGGATTAATGTGTTGATTCACTAATGAGTTAATGGATGTGTGCGCTTTGAGAAGCGTACTTGTGTAAGTGTAAAATTCAAAATTATGTTGGGTTAATGGGTTAGTCCATGTAAGAGGATGAAACTGAACTAGTGGAGTTGGTTAGGGTTTCTCATATACCTCCACTATAAAAGGGTGGAGAGGGTGGCTTAGGGTTAAGCTATCCATGCCATGTAGAGAGGAGTTTGGGTTCTTGGAGAGAACCTTGTGGGAGATGTGAGAGACTCGTGTGGCTAAGATTTTTATTATCCTTAGGCTCTGTGTGTGGCTAGAGATTGGCTATAATCATTCCTCTCCAAGTATCAATAGAGATTAAAATTCGTCCAAGTATTTCCCTCTTATGCTCAAGTGATGACTTCTTGATTTGGCTTGGTTTTTGGTGTTTCCTCTTCTTCCCTTAATCTTGCTGTGTGCCAAGGATGTATAAGTACTGAAGATGTGTCTGGACATCAGATCTCATTCATCTAGGCACTTGTATTTGCAAGTTCTTCCGTTTGCCTTGTTTTGGTTGAAGAAAGGATGATTTTGGGGTTTTGATATTGTGGGTGTTTTAGCTTGAGTTCATGCTGTGATCTAGCTTACTATGATATGTAAGAACCCATCCAAGATCATATAGATCATCAAGAACTCATGAGCATGAGCAGATCGAGATTTCCCTGTTTTGATCGGTTTTGGTGCACTTTTCTTTTGAACGGAAAAATGTCAGAATTTTGGAAATGATTTTCTTGATCGTTGATTGGAATAAGTTCCCAACATCTTAGAGAAGGTGCGTGCAAAGTTTTATGATATTTGGATCAACCGATCAAAAGTTGTACAGATTGTTGGATTTGAAATAGTGTTAAAATTTTTGTTCATATCCTGATTTAGAGGTCAAACAGCCTCCTTAATAGAGGTCAGACTACCACCTCCATGTTGGTCAGACCACCAACCTTGTGGAGGTTAGACCACCCCTCCATGGTGGTCAGACTGCCATGTATGTAGAGGTCAGACTATCGGGGTTTTCAAATCATGTTTTGCTCAGGTTTGATAAGATCTTTCCTTGTGATTATTTGTCTTTGATCTTCATAGCTTGCATAGCTACTGGAGTGAAGAATTTTGCTTCTGCTCAAATAAAATATTTTGAAAAGCCTCAAGTTGAATTTAGGCTCCTATTCACCCCCTCTAGTTGCCATACTCGTTACTACACTTGACGGCCAGAATGAGCGGTTGTGAGGGGAGCAGTGGCACCCCAAGGAGGAGGGTGACAATCCACGATGCATGGGCAACTGCATGCCTAGGTGGACAGGGTAGGCAACCATGGTAGCTCCACGAGGGAATGAGGCGGCAAAATTAGGAGCAAGGAGGCCAAAGCAGGGTTATCAAAACTAGTTTTGAATTTTTACCACCAGGGGGCTACAACATCAATTTTTAGAAAATTTCAGGCCATTTCAAATGAAAATTCAATTTTTGAATAAAAATCAGCTTAAATCAGATGAAATCGAAGTAAAACAAAATATTTGAGACCAGTTTGTACTCTGACCAGAGGTACCTGGTAGGACTGATTTTAGCTGATTTTCATAATCTTGGGCTAGAGGTGATGCCGATGGCAGAGACGCACGGCGGCAGCCACAACAGGCACTGTCGACCAAGAGTTTGTGCTCACAACGGTCGTGTAACAATCCCATTTTTAGGAATAGGGCTGTCGTATTTCCCGCAACAGCCCAAGAGTTCAGTTGCAGACAAAAGGAGTATCATGCCTACTCATGGACATTTAAAAATGGTTAGTTTGATTAAAAATATGACCTAATTGTCAAACTTTAGCAACTTTAAGGGCGTCCATGCCTAAAACTTAACTTCCATTCATAAGAAGTGAAGAAATCTCCACAGGAATGCTTGAGCACGGTCGTAACCCTAACACGAAAGTTGAAGCATTCTTTCTTTGTCTGGTATTTGTTCTTATGAAAATAAAGTAAGATTGAGTACACTAGGTACTCAGCAAGCCACATGGGAAGGCTATGTAACTAATATGCAAGGAGTTCAAATTGATATTAACATGTTATAATATAATATTAGTGGATGCAAGTTTGCTTGTAAAGAACTTTGTATTTAAAATAGTACTTAATTAATAGAAGGAAGTTTGTTATCCACAATTTCCATATCAAAATCCTCTAAATTCTGCTTATGCCTTGTTGCAGGAATCACCCATAAACATAACTCCATTAACCAGTAGTACAACATATTCGAATACCATTTATTATACTCTACAAAGGTATCTACCTTTACCTATAAGATTTCTCAAACTCTCAATATTAAAACATGTAACAGGTAGCATGCGACTAAGTTAAGAAAACAAGATCTTTCACTGCTCTCTCTCTCTCTTTCTACCCTCTACCTAGTAGGGATAAGGCCCACACATTGTCATGAATCTATAGGCCAATGCGGAAATCGCATCTCGACTCTGAGTGGTCCTACCGCTATTAAGTATGGAAGACACCCCTTCCAAACCACCCCATTGTACACATGCCGTTCCAACCACTAGAAAAGCAAATCATCCTTTAGATATTTGATTGATTTGGGTAGCTACTAGACCAGGTCTGACAAGTCAAAACTTGTGATTGAGCGATTTCTATGTCTTTTACTTAACATAAGGTTCTAGTCCTTACTTTTCACAAGTGAGGCAACCAGCCACAAAACCAGCGCGTTAAGGCGCTGCCACCAATTCATACCAAAGTCTCAACCCTAGAGTAATGGTCGTGGATGTGAACCATCTTGTGATTTTCCATGATCTCCTCAACCCTAGTATCATTTTGTAATCCTATCGGGAAAATACCAAATCACTTAGTAATGTAAAACATTTTAATGTCTAATCTACTATAAATAATTATATAGTTTATTATTATTTAGGCTGTTAAGGTGAATGTGGCTTATTATTATTTAATGTATATCATGTTATTCCAACTTATTATTTTAAATAAATAACAGTGCATAAATAGCAATAATGAAAGTACTGATAATTAAATAGTATTGTAGGAACAACATGATGAAAGACATGTAAATTGCATCTTCATTCGGGTCTCTGATTATTTCATTGTAGGCTTTAGGTTTGATACCAACTACTTTAATTTCCCCTGTAACTCCTCCATTGACCAACTTGTTGAATCCGAATACTAGCACAGAAGAACAAATATAAATAAGTTTCTACTTTGCAGAACGCAAGCTAGGAACAAAATGCAATGAAATAACTAGAAAAGACATAAAAGAAAATGGGTTTGGGTGAATAGGATTTTAGCGGAGCTTGCTTTGGCTGAACGGAGTTGAAAATGGTTGGATGGGCTCGAGATGGTCGAAAAGGGTATATATGTTAAACGGGTTTCTATGAATACTAACAAGTTGACACTATTCACATTGCATTAGGTTTAAGAACAATAATGGGTCTTGAATGGTATTAGGTCAGGCTGAAACAATGTTGGGCTTGGTTTTGACTCGGTCCATGCAGTTTCTTGGGCTGACTCATCCCAACTTAGCTCAATTGGGCTTGACTCTATTGGAACCGGCTTGAGTCAGCTTGAATCAACTGGACTCGAGGTGACTTCGCCTGACTTGGAGGGACTTAGCTCAGTTGAGCTTGGTGCCATGGTGCCCAAGCAGGGGATGATGATGATGAGCTCACACATGCCCCAACGAGGGTCGCTGGCAGCCAACAACAGTGTGTATGGGGAAATGGAATACATTAGTTCCATTTTGGGCCTTGGTAGAGCTAGAAGAGCCACGGTACGAGCTAGCAGCAAGGAAGGCTTGCTGGAGTGCCATCACAGCATGCCATCACTACAATGGGCTTTAGGAGAAATTGACGGCATTTTAAGCATCTGTAGGAGATATGGAGGCTACGGATGGTGGCCAATTGAGCTCAAGTGGTTCGTGTTGAGCTGTCCATGGTGGACTGGCTCAAATGGTGATGGTGCTTATCGTCGGTGGCCTGAGGGCCATGGGAAGGGTTGGTGTGGTTGGCATTGAGTTCATGTTGGCCTGAGGGTACTTTAGCCATGAAGAATTGGATTCTAATCGGCCATAGCAAAAATTTGAGCTCAGAGGCCCACTGGTAAAGGGCACGGTTGCGATGGCAAGGTAAGGCCTAAGTCAAGGAAAGAGCAATTTAGTTGTGCAATTGGGGTAGATGTGAAGCTAGCTGGAGTTTGGCGATGCTTTATAGTGTGCGAAGAGGCAATGGGAGTAGTGCTTGGAAGGGTGCTTGTGATGACATGCATTATATTCTAGCTAGATCTGTGTGCTTTTTAGTTGCAAGAAAAGGGAGATCTAACTTGGTAGTTTTTGCTACAATTTAGGAGTGGGTCTTACTCCTATGTACTTCAATTCTTGTTGGATTGGTTCATGAATCATAGCTAGCTACTTTAGATGGAAAAATTATGGTGAATGACAATTATGTGTAAGAGCTAGTGTAGAGCATTAATCTAATTTAACATTAATTTGTTATATGCGTAGTGTAGATAGGCCGAAACTAGATGTACATTGCAAACCATGTGAGTGAAGAGTACATCACTGCTTTTAGAAGAGCTGCCGAGCAGGATATGTTGAAAAGAGGGATGAAATTTACATATTGTGCATGTATTGATTGCGAGAATCCTAAGATGGTTACCAATTCAGTATAGATAGAAGGACACTTGATTCGAAGGGGTTTCAAAAAGAGGTATACATGTTAGAGCAGCTATGGTGAAGAGCAGATTATACATGAAGGTAATAACATCATCGAGGGAGACAATATTATACCAGATGTCAATTGTTCTTTCAATGAGGATAGGTTGCATAATGATAATCTAGATCAGATGTTGCATGATGCAGAAGGGAACTATAGTGAGAGAGCATTTGGTACATTCAAGGGCTTGATGGAGGGCTTGGAGAAATTATTATTCCTGGGCTATAAGCCGAAATACATAAGGTTGTTATCGACGCTTGAACTACTGAAATTGTAGGCAATCAATGGTTGGTCCGATAAAAGTTTTATGGTGTTGTTAGATCTCTTAGCAGACATTATTCTGGAGGGAAATGTGTTGCCGAAAACCACGTACCAAGCCAAGAAGGTCTTGTCCCTTGGGAATAGAATTAGAAAGAATACATGCATGTTCGAAAAATTGTATCATACACTGTAAAGAGTATGTAAATATGCATGTTCGAAAGATTGTATCATACACTGTAAAGAGTATGTAAATATGCATGTATATCTGATGTGCAAAGCATCCCGATACAAGCGTAAGAATCACTCCATTAACGATGAGGGCATCGAGGTGAAAGGACCTCCTGCTAAGGTGCTGTGGTATCTTCTTGTAATTCCCTATTTGAAGCGTCTATTTGAGAACCAAAATGAGGCAATATTGCAAGGTTGGCACTCGAAGGAACATAAGAAAAATAAAAGCTAAGACACCATACTAATTCTTCTCAATGGAGGAACTTTGATAGGATGGTTGTAGACTTCGGTTATGTACAACCTTCCTCCTTGATTATGTATAAAACGAAAGTACATTTTGATATCACTACTTATTCAAGAGCTGAAGCAAATTGGGCACAATATTGATGTGTACCTAGCACCATTGTTGGAAGATCTTGTAACACTGTGGAAGGAAGGAGTGCAGGTATGGTATGCAGATAAACGAGAGAACTTCGCCCTACGTGCTATGTTGTTCTGCACCATCAATAATTTTTCTACCCTTATTAACCTGTCAGGCTTGAGTATAAAAGGAGCCAAAGCCTATCCTCCCTGCTTAGATAATACCAAAAGTGTGTGGCTGAACAACTCATGCAATCTGTGTACGTGTGTCACCGTAGATTCCTTCCCAAGTATTACCCATATTGCAAGATGAAGAAACAATTCAATGAAAACAAGGGCGATTCAGCTTCAAGGCCTTTTGGAGAGAAATAGGTCTATGATATGGTAAAGGATACCAATGTTGTGCTTAGAAAGGGATATAAATTGAGGACCCAATAGGAAGAACATCTAGAAGATGAGATCAATTTTTTTGGGACTTACTTTATTGGGATGACTTAGAAGTTCATCACTGCATCGATGTCATACATGTGGAGAAGAATTTATGTGATAGCTTGATTTGTCACTTACTGAATATTCACGACAAAACAACAGATGATGTCAGCGCATGGTGTGACTTGGTTGATATGAACATATGGGTCAAGTCAGCACTAAAAGAGACCAATAAAGGCCAAACGTACCTTCCCCCAGCTTGCTATACTCTATCCAAGGTCAAGAGAAATGAACTGTGCTAGAGCTTGCATGGGTGAAAGTTCTGTCCAGTTACTCTATCAGCATAAAGAAACTTGTTTCTATAGAAGATTTAAAATTAATTGGTATGAAGTCTCATAATTGTCATGTACTGATAATACAAATGCTTCCTATTGTAATTAGAATTATTTTACCGAACAAGGTCCGAGTGGCAATCATGAGGTTGTGCTATTTCTTTATCTCAATTGCTCAGAAGGTCATCGATCTGGGTGGACTAGATGCTCTACAAGCCAGGGTGATGACAACTCTATGTCATCTTAAGATGTATTTTTCTCCATCATTTTTTGATATTATGGTCCATCTCATTGTTCACCTTGTGAAAAAGATAACGATTTGTGGCCTTGTGTTCCTACGTCATATGTACCTGTTCGAGAGGTACACGAAAATTCTCAAGTCATATGTACATAATCGATCTTGGTCGGAGGGTAGCATCAATGAAGGTTATGCAACCGAAGAGGTCATTGAGTTCTACATTGACTACATGTAAGATTGAGGAGGCCAACTAGAGGGGGGTGAATAGGCAGTCTAAAAAATTTCTTCAAATTAATATTAGCAATTCAAAACCTTTTCTATGTGCCTAAACCAAGTAAACAATGCGAAAGCTTAAATAAATTTGGTTTAGCTCAAATAGCGCCTAAGACAAGAAAATTCGCCTAAGCGCACCAACAATTCTATCTTATGTCAAGGTTTGTAATCATAGGTTTACAAGCAATCAAATTGAGTCTATGAATGTAAATTGCTTGAAAGTAAATAGAGTACAAGAAAACAAACCACAAATGACACAATCACTTTTCACCGTGGTGTTCAGAGACTTGCCGGTCTCTCCTAGTCCACGTTGAGGTTAGCTCGAATAAATCGGACCGGCTCCACATATTAAGCCGAAACACCTCGATTCCACTACTGGTAGCTCTTTTCCCTCTCCGGGTAGGTGAGCTCCAACCTTCATAACTTGCCGGGTCTTCTCACAACCTTCTTGAGAAGATCACCGCGCATGACGTCTCCAACGCCGCCTAGGAGTCGGCAAACTCCAAGAGTAACAAGTCGACGACTCTCACTTGAACAAATCAAGTATCATAGCTCAACAAACACAAAGTCTACCACCAAGTGCAACACATGTACTAGGTTTACCCTCTTCCCACTCTCTAAGTGCAACACATGCACAAAAGGTGAAGAAGACTTGCTCTTAGCTCAAAGAAAGGGAGAATAGCACCAGCAATCGTCCCTCAATAGCCCTTGAGGGGGGTATTTATACACCTCCCTCAAAAACTAGCCGTTGGAGGAAAGAGAGGCTGAAATCAGCCCGAGGGCCGGAACTACCGCCGTTAAAACGGCCGGTACTTCCGCTCTCCCAACGGTCACAAAAAATTAGCCGTTTGGCTGGAAAACCGGTCAGACCACCACACAAAATCTGGTCAGACCGCCAGGACCGGTCAGACCACCCACACAGGACCGATCAAACCGCTCCTCAGAAAATCAGCCTGGTCGCTCTCTGGAAAAAGGGTCCAAGCGAAAAGCGGAACTACCGAAGCCCAGTAAGACCGCTCATACCAAGCCAGTCAGATCGCTAGACTCAGGAGGTCAGTGAAGGACTACAGGTAGGCTACGCTAGCGCAAATTAATAAAAATTATGCCCGTAAACCAAGATCACTGCAGTTATAGATCACGGAATTACCACTAGACGCGCAGGTGCGGAATTGATGCAGCACGTCGGGGCAGAGTAGTCGTACTACGTCGATGCAGCACGTCGGGGCAGAGTAGTCGTACTACTTCCTCGTCCTCGTCGCGGCGTCCAACGTACAACTCCTCTCTTGCGGTTCGTCCAAACGCTACAGATGCAGCGCCGCCAAAAGGTATCCACACGTACGGGAGGAAGCGACGCACGCCGGATTACTAGATCCGAGCGAGCGCCCAGGGCGTGGGAGGGGTGGCGGCCAGGGTTTGAGGAGGTCACGAAAAAATTCTCCCAACCCTGTGCGCCCTAGCCCTCCTTTTATAGACGTCCTTATAATGGGCTTCAGCGAATGGAGGCCCATTAGGACTCAATACCCAGTCCAACCCGGATCCAATCCGAATTAGGCTTCAGCCCTTAAGTGTGTGACCCTATGGGTTCACGTATGTTTAGACATGACACGAGTTTACCTACTCGGTCAATAGTTGGTAGCGGCCTCTAGCAAGACGTGCCAACTCCTAAACATACATAAAGATCATATCGAACGAACCATCACAACTTTATGTACATGCCAATCCCTTTGCCTCACGATATTTGGTCGAGCTCCAAGCTGACCACTCTTTCTCGATCCTGTGATCCGGAATCCCTTACTAGGTTAACTCTTAACCTTAAGTAGCATGGCCATGCATTTCTGGATCCGATCACTCGAGGGGCCCAGAGATATCTCTCTCAGGTAGAGAGGGGCAAATCCCATCTCGACTGACCATGCCTCGCAGCATGCTTCATGACAAACCCGAAAGCTACCTTTATAACTACCCAGTTACGGAGCAGCGTTTGATAGCCCCTAAGTAGGTCGATTCACATCTCAAGTACATGCGACAATCTCAGGTCTAAGGACAAGGCGTACACATTGTGTAGAGAGAGAACCATAAGTATAATTGTTATGTCTCATGTTGGGTCGGTCCAACCCCATGTTCTAAACATGTGTCCACATTATTGGTTTGACATCTCCATGTCTATGACCTGTGAAACATGGTCATCAACCGATACATGTGCTAATCCATTATTCACGTGTGACCACATATGAACTTCGACTAGGGACAACTTTAGAATAACCATACAAGTAAAGAGTTTCACAAACAAGTCACATACTTGTTAATCAATACAAAGGCAATATTCAAGGAACATTTATTAAATCATGGATACAACGAAATATCATCATCTCTATGATTGCCTCTAGGGCATATTTCCAACAGTCAGACCATCGGATACAGGCCGGTCAGGCCGCCTGGCTCAAACTGGTCAGACCGCCAACTACCGGCCGGTCTGACCGCCCGTAGAGTGCCGGTTTGACCGCTCCTGGGTCAGACTGCTCACTTGGCCCAGGTTAAGCATATTTGGCCAGTCTGACCGCATGCACAAAGCCGGTCAGACCGCCACCTTGTAACACAGTTATTGAACCTTAGAATATTTTGTATATTTGTCAGTTATCTTGCACAAAAGCATTGCAAGATATAGAAATACACATTTGAGTTTAACACGTGACTTCCAATAGAATATACTTTCAAGAATATTTTGGAATCACATCACTGGAAACGACATGGACTTAACCAAATTCGAATTTGCCATTTCAAACTTAAGTCACATGTACCAATAATATTTGCATGAGCTACAATCATTTGAGAACACATCTCAAGTATTAGCATCATGCCTCAAGGAGGGGAAATAACATGGACTTCGACATGTTGCAAAACACATTCGCAAACATTAAGTCACATGTCACAAAGGACTTATGCATGAGCAACAATCATTTTCAAAACACATTCGAAAATATTAGCATCATGCAACTGAGAGTGAGCTAGAGCAATAAAGCGAGCTATCAACACTTGTTACGTTCAAGCTACTAGTCACGACCCCTCTTAATAGTACGGTATCCTATACTAGCGACCCGATCTTCCAACCAAACGCTAAGATCGGTAAAAGACTAGAAACATATCCTTAGCCCTAGCTAGTCATACCTTTGCCTTGCGCATCCACTCGAAGCTTGACAACATATGATTCAACTTCAAGTTTGGGTCATGACTTTTCAACACATGTGAAGTCTTTACAATGCTTCAAAATAATCAATCGCATGAACTTATCTCAAATCATTCATCACCGTGAGACATATCCTGTTCATTCATCTTAATTAAAATATTAGTCCCACAATTCGATTGTCATTAATTACCAAAACATGTCATTAAGGCATAATGACGGGTCTAGATTCTTCAATCTCCCCCTTTTTGGTAATTGATGACAATACTCAACAATTGATGAAGAATTCGTTAAAATTTTTGAGTATACACTTTGTACACAACAATTGTATACTCTTGGACTAACTTTGAAAGCATTAAATTCATTGTATTTGACATAAAGTGAATTTTGAAATTAATGCTTGGCAAGTCACAATATATAAATAACGCTCCCCTAAATATGTGCATAAAGATTTGAATTAGATTCATGCACATTTTGTGGATGTTGTAAATTTTGGCGGAGTTTGCTCTATATTTTGGGTCCAAGAAGCATGTCCACAAAACAAATATCAATAGACAACATAAAGTAGACATGCATGCATCTATATGAAGAATCGGCGACCTAACTCACTCTACGCATACCCCTTCATTCCCCATCCGGATCGGTGACATCGGCGGCTTGTGGAGGCACCAGCAGTGATGTTGGTGACTTCCACAGCGTCCGTAGCAGATCTCCCCATCGTTCACTGCTCCCTGTGAGGTGATCTCTCGCTCGCCTAACCCTATTACTCGCCCACTCTCCTAACCCTAGAATTTGCGTCATCCACCACCGCCACCGGCCTCCTCTCCTCAACCACCGCCGTAACCAGCCTCTTCTCGTTGACCACCGACCTCCTCTCTTCTTACCATTTGCTGACCTCTTTTCCTTGAACACCAGCCTTCTCTCCTCTCACTGTTCGCTGGCCTCCTCTCCTCATCAAGATCCTAGAGTTATCATCGGAGTATTAGGATGTAATGCAAGGAATGTTATGTCAAATCTAGTTGGTAGTTACTAATGGAGTTAGGACTGCTAGCCTCCTCTCCTACTCTCCACTGCAAGTCAGCATTAAAAAAAGATGAAATAGTGCATATCTAAAATAGGAACTTCTGGAAAATGTTGCAAAATACATTGTACTGCATTTTGTCATTGTTCTCTACTATGCTAGCACTACACATGCTAGTATATGTGTGCTCTACATTTTGTTCAATGTCATTTTAGACCTGGTGCTTGAGTAGTTGTAGCAATGTCACCATGAGCTATTGGACTGATGAAAAAGTTGTATCCTTATGGTGGCAAAAAGAAATGGGAAAGGATAAAGGAAACACAAAGTAGCTTAGCTAGCTTTGGGAGTTGTGTTTACTATTCACAAAGTAGCAAGAGATGTGGAAGGAACTTGACCAACTATGGTAGATTGAAGTTAGGAAGTTTTTTTACAATAAAAACATCTGTGTCCATAGAAGTATATATCTGAAGTTTTGAAATAGCTTTTCATGGTTTTGCTATATGAAGTGCTTTACATCATCTTGCCTATCAGGTTATGTCAGGAAACTAGAGAAGTTTTCAAGGTTATTCTCCATCTTTTAATTGTGTACATGAAGATTGGTTCACTACCATGATACATTCTGATAAACTTTGGAGTTCAGTTACACAAGCTTAAATGTTAATGATGCACTCCACTAGTGATCTATGTTGTGAACTTTTAATATTGTTACCTCATGCTAAATCAACAACAACAAGAAGGTGAATAAGCATATCCTTTCTATATTTTGAATTTCCTATATATAGCTTATAGATCTAATGCTTGCAGTATATTGAGGTGTTGCTTCTATCCATGCTAAACATGTAGAGTATTCATTTTGTGTTTTGTATACCCCATAATGAAATGCAATTTGAATGCTTCATAGAAAGCAACTAAGCAATATCGCATCCTGTTGGACCGAAATGGCGACAGAGGGGGGTGAATGTCGACTTCAAAAACGACCCCCAAAAGTACCCAGTCGAAACTCTCCTCCAATAGCTAAAAAGCTATGAAAGAAATGCAGTTAAACTCACTGAACCTCAAAAACCAGAGAGGAAAACCTAACCCTAACTGCCCAAGAGGAATAACATATTCATCACCAAAAGCAAGTATGGCCGGGCTGAAACCAAAAGGGCGGGCGGTCTGACCGCTCGGGCTGGGCCGGTCTGACCGCCCTGCTCAAGCCGGTCTGACCGCTTGCGCCATGCCGGTCTGACCGCCTTCAAGGGTCCGGTCAGACCGCCCCTCGGGTTTCAGACTGCAGAGGTTGAATTTCAGGTAAACCAAGAGCCAGACTTTTGAGACTTTAACTAGAGGAGAAATTCTGGGAAACCCTTAGATCTTTTTGATCAAGAACCGCAAGGATATGACCACAATATCCTTAGGAAACTAGGGGACCAAAGAAATCCAACAAAAGACCAAGAGATTGGGATTTGACCCAAAATCTGAAAAACTTACAGAGGGTCCACCAAAATCCACATTACTCCCTATTCTTTGATCCTTTGGCCATGAAATTTTGCAGACATGAGCTTAATAGCTACTGGACTTCATATGCCAAGAATCAGGCCATCTCATGAAGGGAATCCCAAAATGCATCAAAACCCTAGAAATGCCAAAACTTGAAAAGACACAGAGAGCTACTCAAAAAACCAAAAATCTCAACAACCATTCAATCTTTGCTCATGAGCTTTTGCAGGAAGATTAGCAATAGCCTAAGGACCAGAGAGTCCAAATCTCAGAGCATCTCATGAAGAAAAACCAAGGGGGCCAAGAAACCCTAGAAAGCAAGAGAGGAACAGAGGAGCCCAAAATGAAAAATCTGAGATTCAAAGTGATTTGCTCTTGGGAAGAATCGATCAAATGACCTTGAGGCACTATCCCATCATAGAGCAACCCATTTTGCCACTCACGGCAAGAATCAAGCCAAAACACAAAACTCAAAAATCTCACATAGAAGGCATCGAAGGAAAAAGAACAGAGAGACTGAAGAAATGAAACTAACACCATCTCATATTGATAAAGAGGAAAGGAGATACATGATTGATACAAGAAGAATGCTTATAAGCTCATCAATCCATCCTCTCCCTCTCAAACACAAGAACTCACTCACTACATGCTTCTTGGAGAGGGGACTCACTCAAGAACACATCGAAGGAACAGAACACACTCTGTCTCCCTCACCAACTAAAGCCTAAAGCCAAAACGAACTCACAAAGCTCATTTTGACTAAAGCAACACCCTACCAACCTTTCAAACCCTAGAATACATGCAGCCACAAGGAGGCACCTCCTCCTTATATAGCCTTCGGCTAACGGGTCTCCAACCCGTTACGCCCGCCAGACCCAAATGGAACCGCTCCCGCCTGTGCAGCTTTGCGTTTTTACCAAAACGCCTCTCCTGCACCTTCCGGGAAGCTTCCGCGTTCCTTGTCGTCCACGACTCGCAACCACATCGAATCTCCGCCGTCTTCGACACATCCGACCGTTCTGACCTCGACACCTCCCGTGTCTAGTCCAATCACCTCGTGTCTCACAACAACTCCGCCTCGACGTCCTACAGCCATCACAAACAAGAAATACATCAAATAGCACCGCTCGATACATGTAAGCATAAATGCATTAATGAAATAGCCCAAACCTGACAAGTCGACATAATATGCATCCTAACCATTTTGACCAGGTTTGACCAAGTCTGACCAAGCCCGATTGCACCACGCAACGTCAAGGACCAAACCAACCAAAACAAACTCGACTTTCCTAAACCGATGTCAATTACTCATCACACACACGGGATGACCTCCACATGGTCTCTCACATCCACACAGTCTACGGGCTCAGTTTCACCGAATACGTCTGATGACCAGACCAAAGGAGCAAATAAGTGAGAGGGCCGAGGCATATTGAAAATGCTTGAGAGCCGAATGATCATCACGGAGGTCAGTCCAGTTGGAGTTTGAAATGCAAGAGAGAAGTCAAACATGGTCCAAAGGAAGGAAATGAAGCTAATGACCATGTCGACACAAGGAGCAAAAGAAAGAAAGAACAAGTTTTCCTCAAGGCTCCCAAAATGGCTTTTTCCACTATTCTCCCCCTTTTGGCAATAAACACATCAAGGATGCAAGGAAGAGAACAAGTCATGGAAATAGATGGAATGGCTGAAGTTTGATTATTCTAAGATTTAGAGCCATGAGAATTATCCAAAATGACTATTAAGTGTTACATCAAGCCATAACTCAATAGAATGCTATCTAGATCATGACAAGATATATATAAGACAGCTAAACCAAATATATGACAATCTGAAATTTAGAGCAATTTGTGAGCATGTCAAGTCATCCATGATCAAAGTCTAGCTAGAGGTATCCAAGGATGATGCAAACCATGTCAATAAGCTAAGCGGAACCAAGAAGCTCGTATTGAGCCTAATTAGAGTGCTACAAGCTCAAGAGTGAAACAATTGTTTAAGTACTTGGTTCTTTTTGTAGATTAAGCTAATGAAGCACAAGTGACATATTTTCTTTTGAAATTCATGGTCGTTGCCAACTAAATTTTTGTTTAGTCATGTGCTAAATCTCAAGCCTTATGTGATCATGCCAAGCAAGAATCTTAAGACAATGATCTTGGTCATCCAAAACTCCCCCTAAGTTCATGCCAAGTACAATGGCAAGCAGTCTCATAGGAGAGGATTGGTGAGATCAGTTTTTTCGCACAAAAGAGATCTTTTAGCATCCATAAAAGATTGTACTAATCTTATGCATCATCAAGAACTAACATAGCTCAATCTAACGCTCAACGAAGGTTCAAGACTCAACTCAGCCTATTTGACATGGCATGAATCATAAAAGGATAACGAAGGTTCGAGAATTTCCATGACAAGTTTTAATTCAAGTTGAGCAATTTTAATTAACTTATCATGGCAAAAGCTAGTCTACACAAATAAAGTCATGTTCAATCTAGCAATGAAGCACAAATCATGGCATGATGTAAAGCGATGTAAACATGTCATGAAAGGATAATAATCAAGGCTCAATGTAGGTATTTACAATGCAGAATGACATGCAAGAAATCCAGTTCCCCTCAACATGTGATGCAACTTTTAGTTTAAGTTGAGTTATGTCAATATTAAGTTCTAGAAAACTCCCAAATGAACTCCCCCTGAACCAAAGCGATAAAATCGAGAAGCTGGCAAAGAAAACCAAACAGGCAGTCCTTAAAGCATAGATAAGATATAGAGGAAACTATGACTCAAACTGACTCTCATCTACCCCATGAGACTCTAGGACTATCAACTGATCATCTAACTCACTAAAGAGCAAACACGTACCCTGTCTACCCGAGGGTGGCCCAACCCTCGCTAGAACCTACAAGAAGTGAGTGAGCTCAACCTAGTGAGAAGAGAAACAGCTAATAAGCAGCATCTTAGAATCACAAGATAAGAGCAAGGAGTCTAAGCAGCTAAGCAAAAGAACCACTCTAACCTATGCTAGAAGGACTAACCCAATTGTAACATCCTGATTTTTAGAGCCTTTTTGAAGCTTTTAAAATAAAATTCACCATTTGAATTTTCTGGAATTAATTAAAAGCTTAAATGAATTTTTATGAATTAAAAGGATTTAATATGAATAATTTGAACATGAACATTTGCCAAAATTATTTTATTTGAGTTCTTTGTGTCTCAAGGAATTTATTGGAATTTTTCTGGATTTTTCTGGATTTATTTGCTATTTTCTAGAGCTCAAAAGAGTTTATTTGAATTTTTGGAAAAAGAAAAGAAAAAGAAAATCCTATTTTTCCTAAAACCGGTCGGCCCAACACCGGCCCGGTCCAGCCCGCTCGCCCGCCGGTCGCCCCCGCCTGCCACGCGTCAGGCATCAGCGCCCGCGCCCGCTCCGCCTTGGCCGCCCCGATGATCGCCACGTGGCCGTCATCCGCCAGCCCAGCGCCCGCGCCCCCGCATCCCGACCGCCCGCCCACCCGCGCCACCGACAGGTGGGGCCCACCTGTCAGGCGCGTCGTCCCCGAGCGGGACTCTTCTTCCCCGTCTCCGTCGCGGACTCCTCCGCCGTACCCGTCCCGGATGCCTCGCCGCCGTGTATAAATACGGGGGCCGACCCCTCGGCTTCTCCCCGTCTCGAGCCGCCGCCACCGCCGCCGCTCACCGCCGTCGACGCCCGTAGCCGCCGTCGCCCGTGTGCGTCCGCCGCCTCCGCCGTTGCCTTCGCCACTTTCCGTCGCCGTCGTCGTCTCCGTTGCCGTCGCCGTCGTCGTCATCGCCGGTGAGACACCCGCCGCCGTCGCGAACCCCTCCCGCCGGACAGCCGCCGCCGCTACCTCACCGTCGGCCAGACTCCGCCGCCCGCGCCGCGCCGCCTCGGCCGCTCCGTCCGCGCCGCCTCGTGCCCCGTGCACGCGCACGTCAGCGCTGACGCCAGCCGCCCGCGACCCTTCGCCTTCCCGTGGACGTCGTCCACCGTGCGCCGTCTCGCTGCCAGCCGGGCCCACCCGTCAGCCGTGCACCCGTAAACCCGCCGCATCAGCTATGCCGAGTCAGCAGCCGAGTCAGCGCCACCTCAGCCCTAGTGTCCACGTGGCTTGCCACGTGGCTGCCACCTTAGCACCCGAGGTCCCAGGTGCCACGTCAGCATGACACGTCACCCTGCCCAGTCAGCTGCCACGTCAGCCAAAACCGCCCACGTGTCAGCGCCGCGTCAGCACCCGCCGCTTGCGCCAGCAGCCCAGTCAGCCGTACTGTTCCGTGAGCCGAGCCCACCGTAGACCCAGCTTCCCGTGCGCCCGGTCCACAGCACAGTGCACTTTTCCAATTTTCTCGATTTTTAGAAAATTCAATTTTCCAAGAGCTCGTTCTCCCTCGTCCTAGCTCCGATTGACCCCGTTCTTTTTTCTAAATTCATCTAAAATTGAGCTCTACCTTTTGGTTCAGGTTTGAAAGTTTTTGGAGTTAATTTGAATTTTTTTTTTGAATTTAGTTTCTCTTTTCGTCTCGTTTTCTCTCTCGTTAGATCGCGTGTTCGAGGGAGCGGAAGTTGGATTTGAAGATCTAGAGCCCTCATCTGAGCAAGGCCAAGGCAAGTCGTGTCCTTTGATCATGTTGAACCCAGTTTTCAAATCTATTATGTATTACTTTGTTTTAAATTATCATGCATTGCTATTTTATTATAAAACCCTTGTATTGGTAGTTAATGACCTAATTGATTATTCCTCCTTGATAATTTGAATGCCCTGATTCCATTGTCACCATAGAATGGGAAATTACTTAGTGATGCAATATTAGCTGTCACATGGGTTGTGCGTTTAATTGCTTAGCCATGCTTATCACTAGCACGTTGGGTTTATCATCACATGTGGTTAATTAATCTTGACTTAATGATATACTTGAATGTGGTGGTTAGCCACAGTTATAAAATTTGTATGTCATGACATGGGTAGTGTCATGGGCATTGGTTATACAAACTTGGTTTTCACTTGGGCGAACAATCGTGCAGTAAAGGGGGTGCTGGATGCACATTGGGGTGTGGATGTTTCGCCTGGGTAATTCTTAAGGACTTAACTTTGTGCGCCATTGATCTGAGCTTAATCGTGCAAACCACATGTCTAGTATGGGATAGACCTGGCATAATAATTTGTGAAGTCTCCACTTTGGTTTTACTACCGATGTTGTTGTGGCGCAAGAGGGGGCAATTATCGACTAGGGGGTTACCCTACTCGACGGCGAAACCTTAGCGAGTGGGATCAGGTGGAGATGGATCATTGTAAAAGCCTTGTTGTGATTTCCTTAGCGCGAGGCTAATCACATCGTGTGGGTACAGTTGTGCAACCTCTGCAGAGTGTAAACTATTCGAATAGCCGTGTCCTCGGTCATGGACAATGCTCGGTGATTTCACACGAGGGGTAGAGTCTTTATGAAATCTGGTTGGGTTGAGCTGGGAAGTGAATGGTCAGTTCACTTGTGGTTATATTCAATTCCTTTGTTTATTTATTTAACGTCCTTTGTTAAAGATGCTTTGCAATCTATTTATTGTATTTTCTTTAAATTGTTGCTTTATGCAAAAGTAACCCTTCAGCCATCCATTGTTAAGCTTTGCATATTATATTGCATTCATTTGTTACAAACGGCTTGCTAAGTACCAATGTACTCACGGCTTTATGCCCCTGTTGCTCAGTTGAGGAGGAGGAGTATCATCAGCAGGAGGTTCCAGAAGGAGAGTACTTCGACGTCTTCGCGGATTAGGCTTCGTTCTCCACTCGATAGCCTGTGGGCGTGTCGATTGGCTACTGCGTTTTCTTTTGGATTTCCGCTGCTAGTTTTTGGTTAAGCCCTTCGGGCTAGTCTATTGTAAGCTTGGCCATAAGGTCGTACTCTGATGATTATCAATATAATTTGGTTTTCCCTTAGAATATCGTGATATGGATGATATTTATCTTTGTTCACACTGTGTGCACTAGCGTGATCCTGGACTAGTGCAGAATACACAGGAGAGTCCGGATTTGTATATTCGGGTCTCGACAGAGATGGTATCAGAGCCATATCGACTGTAGGACGAAACCCTAGTCAGTTAGTCGTTGTCTCAAAAATTCAAAAACCTATTTTCTAAAGACAAAACAACCCAAAACCTGATATTTAGCAAATTCTTTACTCTCTTACCTTATTCTTAGGAATTCTTGCCTCTCACCTTAAATTTTCTGCAAAATGAAAAGTTTCAAACTAACCCTTATCTTGTGCCGTGCTGTAGATGTCGCAAAACAACTATAGCTGGGCAGGAGGATGGAAGAGACTTCTTCGAGTGCTGCTACGAAGTCTTGGTTTCAAAAGAACACCAATTTATAGTTCCATGGATGATGAAGTAAGAGGATACCATTTCACACGATTGTACTTCACTACCAAGCTTGGAGGTCACGTCGTACACCATAGCTTCAAGGGTTCAAATGCACAAGCAGCTGCACGCAAGGCCGTTACCCACCTTTGTCGATGGTACAAGATCAGTTTGACCAAGCTCATCCAGGAGTACAAGAGGAAGTATGAACCAGAGGAGTACACTCCGCAGACGCCAACACCCCCGCCCTCGCCTACGCCGCCCAGCCCGGAGGAAAGGCAACGCATGGCAGATGATCGCCGAGAGTACCTTCGACTCGTCATTCCGGCAGTAGCGCCTACAATGCAGTTCCGCAACCGATGGACGTTCTACAGTGATGCAGAAGAAGAAGAAGAACGCACGCCGTACCTCGCCGGACCTGAGTGGGAGCCGGAAGAGTAGACCGTAGCATAGGATAGTGTCGGTTAGGAAGTGGTTTTTGTTTGCATTGAGTGTGATGTGAGCTGCAATTTTGCCCTCAAAAGCAATATGTTGCAGTCATATCAAACCCTTTATTGAAGTGATTTATCTGATTCTTTTGTTAGCTTTTCGGCTAAGTGATTGTTTAGTTTAGGATTTGCCATTAGAATATCCCCCTTAGACGAACTTACCACTTATCTTTGCTTTTCCCTCTTACCTGGTAAGCCCTGTGAAGCCAGTTCTCAAGCAAGTGATTGTTCTTTTCAGATGGTTGATACCCGGAGCTCCGCAGGACGTGGTCAGATGAGTCAGGATCCTGAGGGCAGTCAGGCAACTCCGGAGCAGCATGCAAACCCAGCTGGACTAGATCCGACCTTGAGTCAGTTCATGGCAGCCCAGACTCAGTTGTTGAACACCATGATGCAGAACATGAACGCCATGATGAATCGACAGAATCAAGACATGGCCATGCCTCCACCAGTTCGCCAGCAGTCCAAGTTTGCAGAATTTATGAGAACAAGGCCTCCTACCTATTCACGGTCTTCTGAGCCATTAGAAGCCGATGACTGGCTGCGCTCAGTGGAAAAGAAGCTTAACCTTGCCCAGTGTACGGATCGCGAGAAGGTGTTGTATGCAGCCCATCAGCTTGAGGGTGCTGCAGCCGAGTGGTGGGAAAATTATTGTGCCGCTCATGAGGATCCAGAGAGCATCACTTGGGCTGAGTTCGCAGAAGCTTTTCGTCATGCCCATATCCTGGATGGGGTGATCGAAATGAAGAAGGAAGAATTTCGGGAGTTGCAGCAGAAGAACATGTCCGTGAGTGAATATCTCAACAAGTTCACTCAGTTGGCCCGTTATGCTCCAGAAGATGTTGCCACAGATGATGCTCGCCAGAAGAGGTTCAAGAAAGGATTGAACCCAGGATTGAAAGTTCAGGTAGTGGGACATGATTATGCCAGTTTCCAAAACATGGTGGACAAAGCAATGCTCATTGAGGAAAGTCGTCGCGAGTTGGAAGAATCTCGCAAGAGGAGAATGATGCAGCAAGGATCACAGATGCACCAAGCTCAGAGAGCCCGCTTCAGTAATTTTCAGCCAGCTCGAGTTCCTCAGCAGTCGGGATTCAAAACTCCTGCACCAGCTCCCCGTCAGTTTTCTTCAGCGCCAAAACCGCACCCAGTGGTAAGCCAGCAGCAGAGGATTACCAAGCCCATGTCAGCAATTACTTGTTTCAAATGCAATGAGACGGGACATTATGCCAACAAATGCCCGCAGAATACAGCTGTGACACCAGTTCGTTTCAACTTGGGAGCCACACCAGATCGTACCCCCGCAGCAGGGTCAGGACGCGGAGCACCTCAAGGATCAAATCAACCCAACAAAGGATCGCAGACCGTGATACGTGGCCAGGTGAACCACGTCACCATGGAGGAAGCTCAAGCAGCGCCAGATGTGGTGATCGGTAAGTTCCCAGTAAATTCAGTACCTGCCACAGTTTTGTTTGATTCTGGAGCTTCACATTCGTTTGTTTCTCGGAGTTTTGCTCTAAAGCATAAGTTGGAAGTCGTTGCACTTGGTTCCATTTTATTGGTTCAATCCCCAGGCTCTGAGATGAGTACAAACCTAGGATGCCCCAAAGTTAGGATAGTCATCCAAGGAGTAGAGTTCTCCGCAGATTTGGTTGTGCTGAATATCCAGTCTTTGGACGTAATTCTGGGTATGGATTGGCTCAAGAAGCATCAAGCAGTGTTGGAATGTGGAAGCCGAGCAGTCACCTTGGACGGTCCCGATGGAAGCAAGGTTAGATTTGAAGCCGACATGAAGCAGCCAGAAAAAGCGATGGTGTGCCAAAGTAAAGGGATTGCCCTAAGTGAAGTGCCAGTGGCCAGAGAGTATCCGGATGTTTTTCCTGATGATCTCCCTGGGATGCCACCAAAAAGAGAAGTGGAGTTCGCAATTGAGTTAGCACCAGGCACTTCGCCAATTTCCAAGAGACCTTACCGGATGCCCGCCAATGAGTTAGCAGAATTGAAGAAGCAGATACAAGAGTTATTGGATAAAGGCTATGCCAGACCCAGTACCTCTCCGTGGGGAGCACCAGTTTTGTTTGTCAAGAAGAAGGATGGTAGCCAGCGTATGTGCGTGGATTACCGAGCTCTCAATGAAGTTACCATCAAGAACAAGTATCCGTTGCCCAGAATTGATGACCTGTTTGATCAATTAAAAGGAGCTGGAGTGTTCTCCAAGATCGATTTGAGATCAGGGTATCACCAAATGAGGATTCGACCAGAGGACATACCCAAGACAGCATTCTCAACTCGTTATGGATTGTATGAGTTCACCGTGATGTCCTTTGGCTTAACCAACGCCCCAGCCTACTTTATGTATCTGATGAACAAAGTGTTCATGGATTACTTGGACAAGTTTGTCGTTGTGTTCATTGACGACATTCTGATCTACTCCAAAAATGAGGAGGAGCATGAGGAACATTTGAGGTTGGTACTGCAGAGATTGCGGGAGCACCAGTTGTATGCTAAGTTCAGCAAGTGTGAATTTTGGATGAAGGAAGTTGCCTTTTTGGGTCATGTGTTGACAGCAGAGGGAGTGTCCGTTGACTCAGGGAAAGTACAAGATGTGCTCACCTGGAAGGCACCCACGTCAGTGACCCAGGTCAGAAGCTTCCTAGGAATGGCAGGTTATTATCGTAGATTTATTGAAGGATTCTCCAGTGTAGCCCGACCTCTCACCCAGCTACTAAAGAAGGAAAAGAAGTTTGAATGGACACCAGAGTGCGAGAAGAGTTTTCGGAAGCTAAAGGAAAGTCTGACAACAGCACCAGTTCTAGTTTTGCCGGACATCAAGAAGGATTTTGAGATTTATTGTGACGCATCCCGCAAGGGTTTAGGGTGCGTATTGATGCAAGACAAGAGAGTGGTAGCTTATGCATCGCGCCAGTTAAGGCCACATGAGGAGAACTACCCTACGCATGATTTGGAGTTAGCAGCAGTTGTGCATGCCTTGAAAATATGGCGGCATTACCTGATGGGTAACAGATGTGAGATCTACACGGATCATAAGAGCTTGAAGTATATCTTCACCCAATCAGACCTCAACCTAAGACAAAGAAGATGGTTGGAGTTGATAAAGGACTATGACATTGGAATCCACTATCACCCAGGAAAAGCCAACGTAGTGGCGGATGCGTTGAGCAGGAAGGTGTATTGCAACACAGTTATGGTCAAGGAGAGTCAACCAGCATTGCACGAGGAATTTCAAAAGCTCAGTTTGGAGTTGGTTGAAGAAGGGATGTTAGCCGCCTTGGACTTGCAGCCGACTTTGGATAGTCAGATTCGTCAAGCGCAACCAGAGGATGAAAATATCCAGCGGATTAAGGTTGGATTGAAGGAAGGAAAAGCGACAGGTTTTGTGGAGGATGATCAGGGTATCATATGGTACAAGAAGCGATTGTGCGTACCCAATAAGGAAGAGTTGAAGCAATTGTTGCTTAAGGAGGCACACGAGTCACTATATTCAATTCATCCAGGCAGTACCAAAATGTATCATGACATCAAGGATAAGTATTGGTGGCCAGGTATGAAGCGAGAAATAGCAGAGTATGTGGCACTTTGTGATGTTTGCCAGCGAGTGAAAGCAGAGCATCAAAGACCCGCAGGTTTGCTGCAACCATTGAAAATTCCCGAGTGGAAGTGGGAAGATGTGGGGATGGACTTCATCACAGGTCTACCCAGAACCAAGGAAGGGTACGACTCAATATGGGTAATTGTGGATCGATTGACAAAGGTAGCCCATTTCCTTCCAGTCAAAACCACATATTCTGGAGATAAGTTAGCAGAATTGTATATGTCCAGAATTGTGAGTCTCCACGGAGTTCCTAAGAGGATCGTGTCGGATCGTGGATCGCAGTTCACTTCTCGATTTTGGGGTAGTTTCCACGAAGCAATGGGTACTCATCTGAATTTTAGCACAGCATACCACCCACAGACCGATGGCCAGACAGAGCGTGTAAATCAAATCCTAGAGGATATGCTGAGAGCATGTGTTTTGGATCACGGAGCTAAGTGGGACAATTGCCTACCTTTTGCAGAATTTTCCTACAATAACAGTTACCAAGCCAGTTTGCAGATGTCACCGTTTGAGGCTTTGTATGGTCGGAAGTGTAGGACCCCTCTCAATTGGAAGGAGACAGGAGAAAGGCAGATATTTGGGCCAGAGTGTTTGCAAGAAGCTGAAGAAAAAGTGCGTTTGATTCAAGAGAGGCTGAAAGCAGCTCAAGCCAGGCAAAAGAGTTATGCTGATACTCGCCGAAGAGATTTAAGCTTCGAGCCCAATGATTATGTGTATCTCAGGATCACACCTTTCAAAGGTGTTAAGCGATTCCAAATGAAGGGAAAGTTAGCACCAAGGTATGTGGGGCCATTCAAGATTTTGAAGCGCAAGGGAGAAGTTGCCTATCAGCTGGAGCTACCTGAGAACTTGAGTGGGATACATGATGTGTTTCATGTGTCTCAATTAAAGAAGTGCTTGCGAGTGCCAGAGGAAGCAGTGCCAATTGAGGCAGTGGATCTCCAGGAGGATCTGTCCTATAAAGAGCATCCCATCAAAATCTTGGAAGTGTCAGAGCGTGTTACCAGAAGAAGGGTCGTTCGTTTTTGCAAAGTTCAGTGGAGCAATCATTCAGAGGAGGAAGCAACCTGGGAAAGCGAGGAGGATCTCAAAGCGGAGTTTCCAAACCTATTCCTTAGAGAGCCAGAATCTCGGGGTCGAGATTCCGTTTAAGGGGGGGGAGGTTTGTAACATCCTGATTGTCAGAGCCTTTTTGAAGCTTTTAAAATAAAATTCACCATTTGAATTTTCTGGAATTAATTAAAAGCTTAAATGAATTTTTATGAATTAAAAGGATTTAATATGAATAATTTGAACATGAACATTTGCCAAAATTATTTTATTTGAGTTCTTTGTGTCTCAAGGAATTTATTGGAATTTTTCTGGATTTTTCTGGATTTATTTGCTATTTTCTAGAGCTCAAAAGAGTTTATTTGAATTTTTGGAAAAAGAAAAGAAAAAGAAAATCCTATTTTTCCTAAAACCGGTCGGCCCAACACCGGCCCGGTCCAGCCCGCTTGCCCGCCGGTCGCCCCCGCCTGCCACGCGTCAGGCATCAGCGCCCGCGCCCGCTCCGCCTTGGCCGCCCCGATGATCGCCACGTGGCCGTCATCCGCCAGCCCAGCGCCCGCGCCCCCGCATCCCGACCGCCCGCCTACCCGCGCCACCGACAGGTGGGGCCCACCTGTCAGGCGCGTCGTCCCCGAGCGGGACTCTTCTTCCCCGTCTCCGTCGCGGACTCCTCCGCCGTACCCGTCCGGATGCCTCGCCGCCGTGTATAAATACGGGGGCCGACCCCTCGGCTTCTCCCCGTCTCGAGCCGCCGCCACCGCCGCCGCTCACCGCCGTCGACGCCCGTAGCCGCCGTCGCCCGTGTGCGTCCGCCGCCTCCGCCGTTGCCTTCGCCACTTTCCGTCGCCGTCGTCGTCTCCGTTGCCGTCGCCGTCGTCGTCATCGCCGGTGAGACACCCGCCGCCGTCGCGAACCCCTCCCGCCGGACAGCCGCCGCCGCTACCTCACCGTCGGCCAGACTCCGCCGCCCGCGCCGCGCCGCCTCGGCCGCTCCGTCCGCGCCGCCTCGCGCCCCGTGCACGCGCACGTCAGCGCTGACGCCAGCCGCCCGCGACCCTTCGCCTTCCCGTGGACGTCGTCCACCGTGCGCCGTCTCGCTGCCAGCCGGGCCCACCCGTCAGCCGTGCACCCGTAAACCCGCCGCATCAGCTATGCCGAGTCAGCAGCCGAGTCAGCGCCACCTCAGCCCTAGTGTCCACGTGGCTTGCCACGTGGCTGCCACCTTAGCACCCGAGGTCCCAGGTGCCACGTCAGCATGACACGTCACCCTGCCCAGTCAGCTGCCACGTCAGCCAAAACCGCCCACGTGTCAGCGCCGCGTCAGCACCCGCCGCTTGCGCCAGCAGCCCAGTCAGCCGTACTGTTCCGTGAGCCGAGCCCACCGTAGACCCAGCTTCCCGTGCGCCCGGTCCACAGCACAGTGCACTTTTCCAATTTTCCCGATTTTTAGAAAATTCAATTTTCCAAGAGCTCGTTCTCCCTCGTCCTAGCTCCGATTGACCCCGTTCTTTTTTCTAAATTCATCTAAAATTGAGCTCTACCTTTTGGTTCAGGTTTGAAAGTTTTTGGAGTTAATTTGAATTTTTTTTTGAATTTAGTTTCTCTTTTCGTCTCGTTTTCTCTCTCGTTAGATCGCGTGTTCGAGGGAGCGGAAGTTGGATTTGAAGATCTAGAGCCCTCATCTGAGCAAGGCCAAGGCAAGTCGTGTCCTTTGATCATGTTGAACCCAGTTTTCAAATCTATTATGTATTACTTTGTTTTAAATTATCATGCATTGCTATTTTATTATAAAACCCTTGTATTGGTAGTTAATGACCTAATTGATTATTCCTCCTTGATAATTTGAATGCCCTGATTCCATTGTCACCATAGAATGGGAAATTACTTAGTGATGCAATATTAGCTGTCACATGGGTTGTGCGTTTAATTGCTTAGCCATGCTTATCACTAGCACGTTGGGTTTATCATCACATGTGGTTAATTAATCTTGACTTAATGATATACTTGAATGTGGTGGTTAGCCACAGTTATAAAATTTGTATGTCATGACATGGGTAGTGTCATGGGCATTGGTTATACAAACTTGGTTTTCACTTGGGCGAACAATCGTGCAGTAAAGGGGGTGCTGGATGCACATTGGGGTGTGGATGTTTCGCCTGGGTAATTCTTAAGGACTTAACTTTGTGCGCCATTGATCTGAGCTTAATCGTGCAAACCACATGTCTAGTATGGGATAGACCTGGCATAATAATTTGTGAAGTCTCCACTTTGGTTTTACTACCGATGTTGTTGTGGCGCAAGAGGGGGCAATTATCGACTAGGGGGTTACCCTACTCGACGGCGAAACCTTAGCGAGTGGGATCAGGTGGAGATGGATCATTGTAAAAGCCTTGTTGTGATTTCCTTAGCGCGAGGCTAATCACATCGTGTGGGTACAGTTGTGCAACCTCTGCAGAGTGTAAACTATTCGAATAGCCGTGTCCTCGGTCATGGACAATGCTCGGTGATTTCACACGAGGGGTAGAGTCTTTATGAAATCTGGTTGAGTTGAGCTGGGAAGTGAATGGTCAGTTCACTTGTGGTTATATTCAATTCCTTTGTTTATTTATTTAACGTCCTTTGTTAAAGATGCTTTGCAATCTATTTATTGTATTTTCTTTAAATTGTTGCTTTATGCAAAAGTAACCCTTCAGCCATCCATTGTTAAGCTTTGCATATTATATTGCATTCATTTGTTACAAACGGCTTGCTGAGTACCAATGTACTCACGGCTTTATGCCCCTGTTGCTCAGTTGAGGAGGAGGAGTATCATCAGCAGGAGGTTCCAGAAGGAGAGTACTTCGACGTCTTCGCGGATTAGGCTTCGTTCTCCACTCGATAGCCTGTGGGCGTGTCGATTGGCTACTGCGTTTTCTTTTGGATTTCCGCTGCTAGTTTTTGGTTAAGCCCTTCGGGCTAGTCTATTGTAAGCTTGGCCATAAGGTCGTACTCTGATGATTATCAATATAATTTGGTTTTCCCTTAGAATATCGTGATATGGATGATATTTATCTTTGTTCACACTGTGTGCACTAGCGTGATCCTGGACTAGTGCAGAATACACAGGAGAGTCCGGATTTGTATATTCGGGTCTCGACACCAATGCACCCCAAATGCAATGCAACATATAGGAGTAAGAGCATAATCAATAAGATAAAGCAGTAAGGCACAAAGCTCCCCCTCACAACAGTCCACAAGGACAAACCACCCCAAGCTCTCCCCGCAGAGCTGAAAACCTAGAGCTATCCAATGGCTTGGTGAAGATATCAGCCAACTGGTGGTCACTCTCCACAAACTGGAGCACGATGTCACCCTTCTCTGCATGGTCTCTAAGGAAGTGATAGCGAATATCGATATGCTTGGTCCGAGAATGTTGCACTGGGTTCTTAGCAATGTTAATCGCAGAAGTGTTATCACAAAAGAGTGGAACACTGTCGATAACTAACCCAAAGTCCCGCAGAGTCGAGACCATCCAAAGCACTTGGCTACAGCAACTGGCTGCAGCAACGTACTCAGCCTCTGCGGTGGACTGTGCAACACCGGACTGCTTCCTCGAAGACCAGGAAACGAGAGAAGTGCCAATGAACTGGCAGGTGCCCGAAGTGCTCTTCCTATCTATCCTACAGCCGGCAAAGTCTGCATCCGAGTAGGCTCTCAAGGAAAGACAGGATGAGGAAGAGTACCAGATACCATAGTCAATGGTAGCTCGAAGGTACCGAAGAATGCGTTTCACCGCCTGGCGGTGAGATACGCGAGGAGAGGCCTGAAACCGAGCACAAAGACACATAGTGAAGTGTATGTCCGGTCTCGAGGCAGTGAGGTACAAGAGGGAGCCTATCATGCTACGATACTCCTTCTGATCAACCGGCTCGCCGTCCTCATCTGGGTCAAGTGTGGCGGAAGATGCCATGGGAGTTGACACGGGCTTACCATCACTCATGTCAAAGCGTCTCAGGAGGTCACGAGTGTACTTGCCTTGATGCAAGAAAGTACCCTCCCGAGTCTGCTTGATCTGGAAGCCAAAGAAGAAGGTCAACTCACCCACCATGCTCATCTCAAATTCGGTGCTCATGACATCCGAAAACTGGGAAACGAGATCATGAGAGGAGCCGCCAAAGATGATGTCATCCACATAAATCTAGACGAGCAGAAGATCAGTGCCATGCCGGCGGATAAACAAGGTCTTGTCTACTTTACCCATTTCGAAACTATGACTCAACAGATAGGACTTAAGCCTCTCACACTAAGCCCTAGGGGCCTGCTTAAGCCCATACAAAGCTTTGGAAAGCTTGAAGACATGGTTTGGGTATTTGGGGTTCTCGAAACCTGGAGGTTGTCGGACATAGACTTCTTCCTCAATAAAGACATTGAGGAAGGCACTCTTGACGTCCATCTGGTAAAGCTTGAAACCCTTAGAAGCTGCAAAGGCAAGCAGGATTCTAATGGCCTCAAGTCCAGCTACAGGGGCAAAGGTCTCCTCGAAATCTAGACCTTCAACCTGGGAGAACCCCTGTGCTACCAGTCTAGCCTTGTTTTGAACAACCACCCCATCCTCACTCTGCTTGTTCTTGAACACTCACTCGGTCCCAATGACATTGTGACACGCGGGGGCTCAACAAGCGACAAGACCTTATTCCTCTTGAAATTTTCTAGCTCCTCATGCATGGCATTGACCCAAGACTCGTCAGACAGAGCATGACAAACATCCTTGGGCTCGAAGGAGGCAATAAAGGCAGAATGGAGACAAAAAAGTGATGTGATAGACTTTGAGCGTGTGACACGCTCAAAGAGGTCTCCAATAATCTGCTCGGAAGGATGGTCTTTCTGGATATGTCGAGGAGGTCCAGAATGAGATGAAGAAGTGGCCTCTACCTCATGAGCTGACGAGGTAGGAACAAAGCCACTAGCTCCAGAAGAGGCAGAAGGCATGGGCTGATCGCCACGAGGTGCGGTGGAAGATGGCACCTGAAGATTTTATGATCTGCCTGTTTTAGGTTCATTTTCAAATTATTGCAATTTTCACATGACTCGGGCAGATCTAGAAACATGGTATAAAGACCTCTAAAAGCGTTGTCCTTATCCTCACATGAGGTGCAAGCAACAGTCTCAACAGAAGTAGACGAAACAGGTTCTACCCTACTCATCTCAAGCTCAGCAAGAAGACTAATGTTCTCCACCTTAATCATATCAAGTTCGGAGGACAAACTATTATGCGAGGTCCTTAGTTTCTCCATGTCACCCAACAGAGCATACCATGTATCACAATCATCACAGGAGGAAGCAGATGTAAGTTGTTGGACCGAAATGGCGACAGAGGGGGAGTGAATGTCGACTACTAAAAATTCGTCCCCCTCAAGTACCTACGACAAAATCTTCTTCTATAGCTATGAAGCAAAGCTATGAAGAGACATCCTCAAGCTCTCTGGAAATCTGGAGAAATCAACCAAGAAAAAAGAACAAAGAGAAATCACCCAAGAAAAGACCTGCAACAAAACCCTAGGGCCGGTCTGACCGCTGGGTAATAGCCGGTCTGACCGCCCCCCTTGTT
This sequence comes from Dendrocalamus latiflorus, assembly GCA_017311315.1. Lineage (NCBI taxonomy): Eukaryota > Viridiplantae > Streptophyta > Magnoliopsida > Poales > Poaceae > Dendrocalamus > Dendrocalamus latiflorus. The sequence goes on from CM029658.1 coordinate 20,365,414, forward strand.
CCCAGCAGCCCGAGAACACTCTAAAAACTCTGAAACTTCAGAATACTTTCAGACTTTGAAAAACAGAGTATCTGATGGTCCATTCCTTTTAGACCACAAACATACACCTTGAAATAAATACCTGAGAGAGTCCAAGAGACAAGGGAAATCAACAGTAACACAAGAATTTCAGTTTTGAGCCCGAAAACTAAAAATCTCCAGAGTGCACCTCAAGAACTTAAATTCCCATCTAACCATAGACTCTTTGGCCATGAAATTTTGCATATAGCTAATTAATAGCCTCTGGATTCTACATGCCAAATTTCAAGCCAACTCAAAAAGGGAAACTAGATTTACACCAAAACCCTGGAAACTGAGAGCTTAGGCACATAGCAGCACCAAAATTCAAGCTGCCATCTCAAATTTGATCCTTTGGTTAAGAAACTTTGGAAATATGTTAGCAATAACCTCAGGACTCAAAATCCCAAATATTAGCCTATCTTATGAAAGGAATCAAGAAGTTCATCAAAACCCTAGAACATGAGAGAAGAACAGAGTAGGCCAAAAATGAAATCTGAGATGAAACGAAGTTAGCTCTTGGAAAACTTCGATCAAATGACCTTGAGGCACTATCCCATCATGGAGCAACCTATTTTGGCACTTCCCAACAAGAAACAACAAGAAAATGGAAAATCAAGAAATCAAGTCAAGAGAGCATCGTAGGGCAAAACCAACAGAGAGCTTGGAAACTCAATCAAACTCAAATAAAATCATCTTGGATTGATAATGAGGAAGGGAGATATATGATTGCATAGAGTATCAACTCATACCATCCCTACAACCCCATACATGCTTGGAATGATCAAGAACTCATCTCTCCCTCTCTCAACTCATGAACTCACAAGAACAGAGAGACTACGAAGGGGATAAAGCACACAGACACACCTCTGTCTCTCCTCACCTACTTCATACCAACTCTCCAACCACTAAAGCCTAAAGCCAAAACAAACTCTCAAAGCCTCTTTTGACTCTAGCAAACCCTAAATCACCCCTAAAGCCATGAGGGGGCATGCAGCCACTCCCTCCTTTATATAGCCCTTGGCTAACGGGTCTCCACCCCGTTACGCCCGTTAAACCCAAACGGAGCCCCCTCCCGCTTGTGCAGCCTCGCGAAATTACCGATTCGCCCCTCCTGCACCTTCCGGGAAGCTTCCGCGCTCCTTGTCGTCCACGACTCGCAACCACATCGAATCTCCGCCGTCTTCGACACATCCGACCGTTCTGACCTCGACACCGCCTGTGTCTAGTCCGGTCACCTCGTGTCTCACCACGACTCCGCTTCGACGTCCTGCAGTCACATAGACAAGAAACACGTCAAATAGCACCGCTCGATACATGAAAGCGTAAATGGCATAAACACACCATACTTACACACAATGAAGTCCAAACCTGTCGAATCATCGGAATATTCATCCTAATCCCATACGACCAAGTTTGACCAAGTCCGACCGAGCCCGTTGCACCACGCAACGTCAAGGTCCGAACCACCCAAACCAAACTCGACTTACCTAAAGCGATGTCAATTACTCATCATTCACACGGGATGACCTCCACATGGTCTCTCATAAGTGAAGTAAGCTCCCGTGATATTCTATTTACTTCCTTCTCTAACTCGGTACACCTAGCCCTAGCTCTAGATGAAATCCACCTAACTTAAGAAAAGCATGATTAAGCTGGTCGTAGGTGGGGGATTCCTTGTCCGAGTCGGAGTACAGCTCACTGTCGCTCAGTTCGCCCTCAAGGGCCATGAAGCACATGCCGGAGAAGTCGTCGCCGCCCTTGGGTTCTTGGTCACCCGTCTCGTCGTCGTCGCTCCATCCCTCAACCTCGCTGAGGTCGAGGTCGTTGAAGGTGGTGAGGACGTGGTGGAAGAGCTTCTTGGCCTTCCCGAAGTCGCGGAACTTCTTCTTGCCTTGTGCGGGAACTAAGGCCTTCCCGTAGTCACCTTTGCCCTTCCCCAGCTTGGGGCAGTTTGCCCGAATGTGGTTGGGGCCACCACACTCAAAGCAAATCACGGGTCCTCCTCTCTTTCCATCCCTCCTCTTCTTGTAAGCATGGAAAAATCTCTGAGCTAGAAGGGCTAACTGCTCATCCGCAAGCTGCTCTAACTGATCATCAGTTATATCACAGAGAGCAGCAAGGGAGAATCCGCAGAAAGAATCAGAAGAAGAACCGGAAACCAAACTGGGATCAGTGACCAGCGCCATCGACTGTGACTTTGACTTTCGAGAGACAATGTCAATCTCGTGAGTCTTGAGACGTGAGTACAACACATCAAGAGTCAAAGTCGAGAGGTCTGTGGTGTCCTTGATGGTGGTCACTTTCATCTCCCACACACGCAGATCCAAGGCAGCGAGCATTTGTCGAGCGTTATCCGAGTCGGGGTATGTGAGACCGACCGCTCGGAGGTTGCTCAGAATCTTATGAAAACGCGCAAAGCACTCATCGAGGGACTCAGCAGCGAGCATTTCAAACTTGTTGTAATCTCGCTTGAATTGGTCCTGTCGGACAATCTTGATTTGGGTGGTGCCCTCATGTAAGCACCGAGGGTCTCCCAAATGTCGAAAGCCGACGTGAGGTGCGAAATGCGGTCAAACTCGCTACGACTCAAACCTTGGATGATTATGTTCCTTGCCTTTGCATTCGCCTCAACATCGGGCATATTCGCCACATTGATGTTCTCATCGGCAGGAACCAGATAGCGAACCTTGACCTTCCTCCAGATGGCATATCCTTGAGCCTGGATGTATGTCTCCATCCGGCTTTTCCAGAAAGGAAAATCGATGCCATCAAAGATCGGAGGCTTGGTCGAGTACTTGTCCGTCGCCATGGCTCTAGAGACCGGTTAAGATCTATGGAAAAGAGCTAACCGGCTCTGATACCAATTGTTGGACCGAAATGGCGACAGAGGGGGGGGGTGAATGTCGACTTTAAAAACGACCCCCAAAAGTACCAAGTCGAAACTCTCCTCCAATAGCTAAAAAGCTATGAAAGAAATGCAGTTAAACTCACTAAACCTCAAAAACCAGAGAGGAGAACCTAACCCTAACTGCCCAAGAGGAATAACATATTCATCACAAAAAGCAAGTATGGCCGGGCTGAAACCAACAGGGCGGGCGGTCTGACTGCTCGGGCTGGGCCGGTCTGACCGCCCTGCTCAAGCTGGTCTGATCGCTTGCGCCATGCCGGTCTGACCGCCTTCAAGGGTCCGGTCAGACCGCCCCTCGGGTTTCAGATTGCAGAGGCTGAATTTTAGCACGACTCCGCCTCGACGTCCTGCAGCCATCACAAACAAGAAACACATCAAATAGCACCACTCGATACATGTAAGCATAAATGCATTAATGAAATAGCTCAACCTGACAAGTCGACATAATACGCATCCTAACCATTTTGACCAGGTTTGACCAAGTCCGACCGAGCTCGTTTGCACCACGCAACGTGAAGGACCGAACCAACCAAAACAAACTCGACTTTCCTAAACCGATGTCAATTACTCATCACACACACGGGATGACCTCCACATGGTCTCTCACATCCACACAGTCTACGGGCTCAGTTTCACCGAATACGTCTGATGACTAGACCAAAGGAGCAAATAAGTGAGAGGGCCGAGGCATATTGAAAATGCTTGAGAGCCGAATGATCATCATGGAGGTCAGTCCAGTTGGAGTCCCTCTACATCCCAAGAAATTAGCAGTCGCATTCTGGACCGCTTGTAGGATAGTTGCAAGGCAAGAGGTCCCCATCACCACACTAAGCTAGAAGTCTCTGATGTGTGATGAGAAAGAACAACTTTGGGAGGAGGTCTCAAGGTCCTTCGAGATCAGAGATGAAGTCCAGGGCCTCATGCGATGATAGGTGTTCCTAGCGATGGGTAAGGTGTGGAAGAACTTCAAGAGTACTCTTGTCATAAAGTACGTTAACCAGGATAGGACGTTGTTCATGAAATATCCTTTCATCCAACCGGATACATGGGAAACCTTTGTGGGCATGAAGATGATCGCTAAATTTTACGACGAAAGCATAGCACACAAGGCAATCCCCACATACTCGGCACCATTGGGTATGCAAGTAAAATCCCACAATGAATGAGAGATGACAAGGAGGCAATCCCATTGGAGGCCTCTCCGCTATTTACCGGGATCACAGACATGTGCGTTTGAAACTGGTTAAGAGCGAGGACATCTACCACATCTTCAAGCGCCATATCCTTCAATACCACATCTTCAGGCACCATATCCTTCAAGAACCTGGCAGACCAGGAAGTGTCATAATGCTTGGTAAGATATCAAACTACCTAGCTAGTAATATGTCCATAACTTCATAGGAACTGAAATGACATGTTGGCCTCTTATAGGAAACGTTGACTATGGAATCCTCTCAAGGCAACTTCCAGGCTATCAGGGATAGGCACATATGATAAATCTATGACCCTGGGAAACAAGGAGCACTCAGGTCTCACATGAGGCCTTTGGGTTTAAGTTCTCCAGAGCAAGGGATTCCCAGACGACTCCGACTCATACAGGATTTGGAAGAGAATGAAGGCCAAGCGTGTGGAGTACATTGAAGAGGAGATTCATGCCAAATGTTTCAGAAAGCTAGCACATTTGGGGGAAAGGCTAGAACAAGTGCTCAGCCAGTTGCAAGCTACCCCCGTTATTGTGGAGGCCAGTCCACAACATCATCAGAGTAGCTACACGTCCACACACCAATCTAACCAAAGCGACACCCAACATTCGATCAACAAAATCCAGGTACTGTATATCTCTGGAATGCTCCAAAGATAGACTTGTAGGATGTCTTAGCTAATTATGTATCATTTTGTAGGAGCCCATACCCTGCAATCTCCAAGTGAGGCTGGTTGGGTCCATTCCTATTGAGGCTGGGCGGGGAATGGCATTTCCATGCCAGGAGGGGACAGTGTTGCATGGTGCCCAGCTGGCACAGAGTTACACCAAGGTCTAGGTGGATATGGTACATGACCCTTTCATGGCCGTCCTATTGGAGATGCCCCCAAATGACGACATCATAACACTAGGAAATATCGTGCATACTTTTGTCCAGTGGCCCAAGAAGAACTTACCCTGGACCCTGCAGTGCCGCGATCTCTACATGACCATTACTCTCCACCTCAACCCTCGATGACACTACCTTAACCTTTGCTTCAAAAGGCCGTCGTATCGGCTCCCATGGAGGCGACACTGAAGGAACAATAAAAGCATGCCAAGTCATCTCCCGAGAAGACATCAAAGGCGAGGCGCTAAGGCCAAATTGAAGAACATTAAGATGCCTCGCAAGCCTTGGAAGTTCTCCCTCGGAATGTCGTTGGTCCCCGACACACTATTACCCCGCCTTGAAATGGGTTGCGAGAGTGTGCATGCTTGGTACATGCGGAGAACTAATGAGCAGAGGACAAACCAACCTATTGGATTCACTGTCAAGTACATGGAGAGCCATTTCCTCTACGAGGCGGGCTTCTTTGTTGTGGGTTTCAATGACTTATTCGAACTATTCAATCTCAACGCCTTTGACATCTCACTTCTACGATGCTAAACACTGTAAGTGTGTGCAATCAAGTTCTACATTTATGTAGTACCGATAAATGTCATACCTCATTGCTTATGTATAGATACGTGATACAAGCGGTCTAGTAATCATGAGAACCGGTGGGTTTTCTTGACCAACATTTGATCTCTGAGCAAAGCATTGCCCAAGACACATCCTACATCAAGAATTACATAACGATGGGATTGCTTGCTCAGGGCAACAGGGAATACATATTAGTGTCCTACAACCAGAGATAAGTGCTTCATTAGTTGCTATATAAATTTTATTTCTACAACACAAACTTAAATTATGGCGACATACATGAGTAGGTGGTACTGGATCCTCAAAGTGATTGTACCAAAGTGGAACAATGTAATATATCTTGATTCCCTACTTAAGAAGAACCACAACTTTACCTTTGTGCAACAAACACTTGACAGATATGCCCATTTCCTCTATACATAACTCTATTATAGTTTTTCCTTTATTTGCAATGGCCAAGGATAACTTTTTAGAATTACGTAGGTCGTTCAATACCTATGTTGTCGAGGGAGGGAATACAAGGAATCGAGCGATACACTATAACACATGATGTGATTTTCGGTACATGCTACAACAAATAATCCTATATCACACTTCGTAATAATGGCTCTTAAACTGACTATGCCTATGTGTATAATTTTATTTTTGTAGTGCCACCAGCAGTTATAAGGCAACCTTTGTGCATTCTACATTTGTCGTAATATGCATGAAATCATGATGCTAAGACGAATGATCCAGATGTTTGTTAATTTCACAATAATTATTTTTAATTATCAATTTAAATTTATATGCTTACCACTTTACTCCTAGTGGTAGGGCATGAAAAATTAAATCAAGTACGTATAATCTAAATGAACTTTTGGATGTTCGAAGACAGCTCTTCACCTTCTTCATGATGGAGGTCATTGACTCGAAAAGAGAGTTTCACTACGGCGACATGGCTTAATACATGTTCAAACAATTGATTCAACTATAATTCATTCCATTGTAATTCATTTAATTGTAATTCTGGCGATAATACGTGAACATTCTTTTTTAATTGATTTTGAGTTGTAAATCACTGAGTAGTTATAATTCACTTATTTATCATTTATATGTAATCTACGTGCTTGTTTTCAGAGGGCATGGCTATCATTTCCTAAGGTTAGCCGAAAAACAAAAAAAATAGCTATACAAAGAACTATTACAAATGGTTTCTAACACAAAACTGTTTGTGATACATAGACCATCACAAATGATTATCTGTGATATCACAGATGATTATCTGTATTAGTCATCTGTGATGTGTCGGATACCACAAATGATTATTTTTAGAAAATCATCTTTGTTGTGACTTATCACAGATGGTTTAGAAGTCGTCTGTGATAATCACATGTTATCACTGACTCAATAAATCAGACGGTTTAGAAATCTTTTCTGACAAGGATTATGAACCATCTAACATGATCTCATATATGGTAGTTCCACTAAGTGTACCTTTTATTACTTGAGCAGCTTTTTGCTGGCACATAGGATTTTGCTGATTTATGTATGAGTGTACCTTTCTGGTGAAATTGACGGGGAATAATAATCCAATGATTTGTGAACTTTCAAGGTTCCTTTCAAGGATGGCCTTGAAAGAAGCAAAAG